>OZ020252.1:15199347-15632043 GCA_963971285.1 Astropecten irregularis | reverse complement strand
AAAAACACCAACATTGTTAACGGTATGTTTCTACTACCACCATCTTCATATCCTGTAAGTTATATGTAAATCTGTGAACGTTTCTGTTTTGGTTTCTTACCAAAGTATGATACTGCCTTTAAGAAATTACATAACTTATTATTATATTAATATGATATAATTTTGCTTACTCCTGGACACAGTCTTGTGCTACTAATATTAGTAAAGTTAGAGTTTGTACAATTCAGTTTTATTTGTACAAACACTTTCCTAATTAACTTGAAATAAATTCAAGTAATAAATCTAAGAATACTGAGAAAAGGATGATCAGAGTCAATCAACTTCATTCTTCAATACTAGACTATGGGACGAAGTGCAAAAAGTCTTCTAGAAAATGATTTTCGTGGCCACCACCGAGGGAGGGGCTGAATTTTGCACCAGTTGACCATTAGGACATGCTGATCACATATCTGCTTGTTCCCCCTTGCAAAAGTGGCACGTTTGGGAGAAATTCGGCAAAAAAGGATGGGGGCGAAATCACTTAATTGTACGTACGGTCATATGGGGCGAGTTGGGTTTTTTTCGCGTGCACTCTTTGAAAATTTCGCCCCCAAGTTACTTCGCCCCCGTGAATTTCGCCACCAATTTCATAGCGTATCAGACAAACTCGCCCCATTGTACGTTAGCCTGTGTAGTACAGCAACAGAAATCCTATTGTAATGTACATTCTTGAGTTATCGAGAAGGAACGTTTTATACGAGTTTCCTTCTCAAAACTCCACTTCCCAATACTTTAGTACAGTCACTTTTGGCTGATAAAAAATTATTTTAATGAGTGCCTCCCCAGTTTTGGTGAAATTGTTTTTAACATAATTTGAAGAGTTTACTTATTGAATAAAGATCGATGAAGATGTTTGAAAATGCTGCCTTCTTTTCCTGATAATCTTTCTAAAAGTGTAGCACTTTCTGAAATAGTGTGACAAGGCAATCTAAAAGATTTTTTTATAAAAATTATTTTTTCATAATAATTATATTGACACAAAAATTCAAGCAAAGAATAGTCACCAAAATCTTTATTTGTCATCATGTAACACATAAATGTGCATGTATTTATTTTTTCTTTGAGGAACTGAGTACACTAAACATTATACCTTAAAAATAACACTATTAACAAACTATCAAGCCTATACTTTACAGTGGCAATGAAGGTAACTGTCCTAGATGCCCTATATTTTGTCTTATGATACCTGTGTTCACTAATATGACAGAATTGTTCAACCTGCTAAGGAGTGACCGAGAATAAATAATGTGATTGAAACACAAGTTCTATATGACACGTACTCAAGCATAGTAAAACAAAACAAAACATGTTCAACGTTGACATAATTAATGGTAGAAAATATGTATGTATGTACACTTCATATGGTGCAAGGTCTCAAACATGTACCCCACTCTCATAAAATTTGGTATAAGGTGTCAAAATAATCCCCCTTACTTAACAAACCAAGTATTGTACTGATTTCTGCTAAATAATTATTGTCCCATTAATAAGTACAAGACAACAACGTACAGCAAAAATAAAACCTTTATGAGTATGATGGCATTATTCAAGTTGTGTATGCTTGAGTGTACAATAATACAAATATGTTCAAACTAAACTTCCAAGGTAGATGTGCATAATATGTGCACAGAGCTGAAGGGTGTAATCATTCTCTGTGATGAAACTGTGAAGTCTTTTAACCTTTTCATTCAAAAATTTACATTAGTTTTAAACCGTACCATTTTACGTAGCTTCAAAATAATATGCACCACAGCCATACTTGTCAGTTGGCTGTAAAACTCAATTCTGCAATCTGCCAATGAGTGATGGTGGCATAACTTAAATTATAAAGGCATCATTCAAAGTTCTATATACTCAGTGAACTGAAATACAATATTTTAATACACACATCACACTACTGTAAGGTCCTATAAATGTTCAATTTTTATAAATCAGAAAACCTGATAAATCTGCAGCTTTCCCAAAACTTTGAAAGTACTTTATTTATTTAATTTTTTTTACAAGCATCCCAGTAACAACACTTTGAAACAGGCATGTTTTACATTTGCAGTAAAACAATCTCATTCTGCAGACTGCTAATAAGTGATGGGCTGCAACTAATTATGGAAGCATAGTTGAAAGTTCTACCTGGAGAAGTATCACGAAAAAGCTGCAGATACACAAACCCATTTAAGTACACATGTACATTACTAAAGGTAGGTTTGCGGTGACACCATGTAATCTCTTCTGCAAGAGTGTAAAGTTCTGAGAAGAACCGGTGGAAGTTATCTCGACGTTCGGATCAGTGTGCTCTGTTTGTCCTCAGGAGAGCGACACTTTCCCGAGGACGAACCCGAGGATGAACAGAGCACACTGTTTGGAACGTCGAGATTATACCATCGGTTCTTTTCAGAACCACACACTCTCACAAAAAAGATTACACGGTGTCACCGGAAACCTACCTTCTTTTGAAACATGTACATGTTATGTGGATCGGTTTGCGGAAACACCATGTAATTATCGTTCATACTTTCGCAATTCTATATCGTTCGCACTTCTCGCAATTAGGTCTCAACGTTTCGACTAGTCTGCTCTAGTCCTCATCAGGAGACCGAGAAGTGTGAACGATATAGAAGTGCGAAAGTACGAACGATAATTACATGGTGTTTCTGCAAACCGATCCACATACCAATTGTCACCATGCAAAGCCTCAAATCTTTCATGTACATGTTATGTAAACCCAAACCAGATCACTTGTTATTGAGCATGTTAAGGTACATGTACACTACAGTTTGTGAATTCACGTACTCTCAAGCACATGGTATGCGTAATTTACGTAAATTACAGAAAATGAATGTCATGCTCAGTTTCAATATTGTTGGTATATTACTACATACAGGACAAAAATCTACTGCAACACAACACATCAAATTCTAAGCTTAATTTGTTCTTGTACTCCCACGATTCTTTGGTGGACTGTCCTCATTACTGCACGTGCCTCATGTCATCATCAGCCACTGAATGAGAAGTCAGTGAGCACTGTGAGTGGAGAAAAGAAAAAACAAGAAAAGAAAAATGAAAAGTGGGTCCCGATAAGCTTTTAACATGGATTGCAAATATTAATGTAGATGGAGTTTGGAAGGACAAAGCTTACAATATTCCAATTCAGGTAACAAATGGCATGACCATTTATCTCCATGAACATTAAATATAAAATTATGTATTTTCATTGCAGTTGCAGTCCAATTTAGGTAACAACTATTTAACAAAGCTATGACTATCCACAACATTCCATGCTTAACAAGTTAACATGATAAACAAATACAACTTAATTGATGATAAACATGACGATCATGAATGATGATTAACTTTATTTTTACAAACGCACAACTGTCAAATTCACATCAATGTTAATGTCAAAGATGCTTGGCCTAATTTTGTCGGGTCATCATGCATCATTGTGTTGAACAACAAAATAAACTATTTAAGTCAAAGTAATCTCATACCAGTTCCAGGGAATTTCTCTAGCCGTCTCTCCTCGGCAGCCTTCTCCCTCTGCAGCTTGTACTTGTTGGTGAAGCGAGCGTAAAAGGAACGGAGATATCCAGCGATGTTCGGTGGCCTGCTCGCGGTCCCCCTCTAGCCGCTGGCTGCCCTTGGCTATGGCCTATGCTATGCCGGTCAGATCGTCATGTTTGTTTACATTTTTGGACTCAAACTCTCTCGGTATTTCAGACTGTGTGCCTCGCAGAACCTTCCATTATTTTGTCCACAAACTCCAGAAAACGAGCCCAGCTATGTTCTGAGAAGGGTGTTAACAACGACTTTTGCGCTCGGATCGCAATGCAAAAAGCAAGTTTTGCGAGGCTTTTCGCCGACGTCCTTTTCGTTACCCGCCATGTTGGATTCCGCGCGAGATGGAGGCTGTGTGAGCTGTAATACGAGGGTGCTGATTGGAGGAAATTTTTCTCAAATGAAAACCAACCGTCAATTGGTCCAAATTTTGGCTCGATCAAGAATCGTATTTTCTCGAAAACGGTCGCATGTTTTCTCGAAATTCTCGTTGTTGTGCCAGTATTTGCAGGGGGAACAACCCTTTTCTTGTATGGAATAATATTTTCAGTCGACAGTGAAGTTTACATGCCCTCCCTCGACAGGGACCACGAACGAAGCGAAAAAACGGACTCGTCCCATAGTCTATACGTCTGTCTTTAATTTCACGCTACCTTTTCTCTGGTCCTGGCCACCAATCCCCACCAAGTCAAGTTGTCAACTTAAAATCAATAATTATACCATGATGCCTTTCAAATAATACTTGAAAATTCCCTAGGCCCAAGGAACCCAAGAAATGTCACAGTTCACGATTATTTTAGAAGTGTAAACCTAGCCTCAATCAAACATTTATTATAACATTTTGGTCACATGACCTCATTTGACCTGATTTCTGGAATGTGACACATATGTCACATTGGGTTATAAAACTACTGAAAAAATCAGTATTTTGAAAATGAGTGTAAGCAGGTGCCTGGAATACAAACAAAAGTGGTAAAATAATTAATTGGAATCTTTATAAAACTGTAACTGAGAAATGAACCAAAATTGGGGGAAGTACCGGTGTGCGTGTTAAATGTGGAGTGTAATGTGTCCCCGGACAACTGTACATGGCCACAATCGTGCCAATGTGTCCGGACGGACACATTTTTATAGAGGAACAGATTTAAACTTTCCAAAACGTCAAGCCGTGATGTTATGTTTGAACTATTCTTTGCTTTTGTACTGAATGGGACACCGTAGTGTACGTGGTTTATGTACGGTAGAATAGTCAGGTTGTTTTGCATAATCTCGTGACCATTTTAATCAAACACATAGGCCTTAGTAGTCTTGGTTTCAAGACGTTACTACCTACGTACACTGTACGTGTGTTAGTCTGGTTCCCTGCCCAAAGATTCCCTGACGTCTCTTATTAAAAATCTTAGGTCAGGTATCGGCTACGGTTAAAAATAGAACATGACACAGCTGTCATGTCTGCGCAGGCGCGGAAGCTAGTTTTAGCGTTTACCGAGAATCAATTTTAGCATTCATTTTTGCACTTTTGTAAGCACATGCAATTTTATCTGGACAGAATAAGAAGTCAAAGGGTGGGAAAAAAACCATACAACAAACTCCTCAAAAGTGCATGATAGGAAAAGTGCTCTGTTGTATGTGAACAATAAATATGCTCTATTAGGGCTAACTGTAGCCGGAATGAAACATATTTACATGAGGTGTCTTTTCCTGAAATACGTGACCTCGCGTGACCTGTCGGAAATAGCCGAAAGTCAACGTTACTATCCGAAGTTGAACGAAAACGAGTTCGTAATGTTTCGGATTTTTCCGTAAAAGACCAAAACTTGGTCTTTTTGGTCACGTGACCCTCCAGTACACGTAGCCGATACCGGACCCTATATTTGACAGACAATAGTCTGGCGCTTTTGCGGTCCGGGAACCAGACTATACGTGTGTGTGCGAGTGCAGTCAATAGAGGGCGCGCGATGTGACTAACTAATTACCGCACGCAGTAGTCTTGGTCCAAGACTGCAATGCTTGATAACGGACTCAGTCCTGCCAATGCGCCCTCTCGTGACTTCATGTAGCCCAGCTGCTCGCATTACAGTCTTGGGCATTTCCTATGAATTGTTTAACTTTTTCTTTATTTTTCCTTCGGATTTCCGGAGGAACCAATCAGCGCCCGCAAAAATCCAGTTGAATTGGTATCTAATGAATATGGATGACCTGTAACGAATGACCTCTGTGTACCATGCTAATGCAGTATCGTACGTGACTAGTACTGTACTATGCTTCGGTGTCGATCGTGGGATCGGGAATAGTCACGGTGTGCCGTGGTATTGTCATGGGGAATTGAAATAATGTCTGCGTTGCCTACTGCTTGCAATAGTTGTCATGATAGTATACTTACTATTCATCGCATAGTCGGACATGCCTGATGCATGAGGGCATTGAACACTGTCACTATACACACGATCTATTTCTATTATGGTAAATATTACAACAGAAAGCTGGTGGTACACACACATTGTGGGTGCGTAATTAACTCTAGCTTTCCACAAACGAGACACTACCGCATGGATTTGAATGTAGCCGCCATGAAGTGTCTGCGATTCAACAAGCACGGAATCGATCATGCAGCTCAGACTGTTTTATAAACCACGCGCTGAGACAATAGATACATAAGGATTTGTTTATAATGTCTGGCCGAGACTGTCTGGACGCGGACAGTCTCGCGTTTGTTTACCGAATTTCAGCAGCTCCAACCGTGACGCTCACACGGCCCGCTTGGCATCCTATTTTGCATTTCAACGTAAATCATGAATATTCATAATAAGGTACCTAATTGGCATACAAAGGCCACGCCTCGGTTTATAGGAAATGCCCAAGACTGTAATGCGAGCAGCTGGGCTACATGAAGTCACGAGAGGGCGCATTGGCAGGACTGAGTCCGTTATCAAGCATTGCAGTCTTGGACCAAGACTACGCACGCAGGGGAAAATGGTCCAAAATTCTGACAGAGTTCTCCCATATCCGCCGCGCGGAGGCGCCCTATGCGCCGCGGGAAAGCAACAACGAAGGTCTTGGAACCAAGACTAAGGCCTTGGCAGTGGATTGGGAAAATACAAGGAAATTAATATTATAAAATCGTCATGTTGTCATTTTTATAACTCATAAATCGCACTAGGCCCTACAGATTTCCACGATGTTGACTCGACTTTGGTGGCTCTGCTCCTGTGCACAGATCGCTGTATTTGTACCGTTTTATCTCACATTTGCAGATGGTGGTAAGTTACTTCTTACGTTAGATTTAGAAGGCTACTCTGTCATGACTCATGTCCGTGAGCACTCATACTTTTCGGGGTGCCGTAGGCCGTAACGCTACACGTTATGGGTTTTGAAAACAACAATTGAGAGATGAATTTTTGGTGAAACATTGCAGCACCTACCGCGACTCCTACATCATGAATTCCCCTGAATTATTTCTTTTCTTGATCCTCATACATCCATTATGCTTGTGCAGACTCATTTTTCGATTGAACCACAACTTTTCGTGAAAAAAAATGACTTTCTGCGGCACTCCACTTAATTATTTAGGCCCTACTCTTTAATTAATCTGTTAATTGAAGAAGGATTTCCATTTTCGAGTTCATTCATACATTTTTAGTAGCCTAATGGGCCAAACCATTTTTGTATAACGTTAGAGGTGTACACATTAAAGAAGACATGAAAATCACGCATGCCACTAGTTGCGATGATCGTAACCCTAGGTCTGACATGGGGACAGGGACCTTAGGGTTACGACACTTTGTTAATAAAAAGTGATCGAAACACTTTTTGGCCAAGTTCTGAAATAGAATTGTCCTTAATTTTCCACTTTCCAAAATCCCAACACAAAATCTGACTACATGGATCTGATTGGTACTTATCAATGAGTCATATAAAACCACTTTGAACATTGAAAGATCATTTTCTGCAGAAAAAATAACCAAAACTTACCGAAGGTGTCGAGATTCCCTCCGTTCGCCGTCAATCGGCCATTTTGAATAGTGCGCAGTGTGCCATCTCGACCAAATCACGTCATGCGAAATGCCGTTTTGGCTGTTCCACCTTTCAAACTCAAACTCACAGCCCTATGGATGGAGGGTGTTCCCAGAATAACACGTGCGCTGTGATACCGTGTACACGCATATCACATACAGTAAGGAGGAGGTTTTTTTTTTTAAGTCAGCATTGTTTACCCATGTCAAGCTGCCGCTGACAATTCAAATCTTTCATCATGAACTGAAGGAAATTGGTAAGATTTTCAAATGATTTCCTTTACGAATGGTCCCGCAAACAGACAAAATGTTAGCAAGTCACAAACTCGGCGCCGACCGGCCCGACCCAATCCATGATCAAACAGAAATAAAAAAGGCATCCACCTTATCACAGATCGCGCAGTGGTCGGAATTAACTGCAAAATATATCCGGTCTTCAATAACACCCAAAATGATCATACCCGGTAGGACAGTAAGAACATCTTCGTAAAAATATCACCGGAAAATTCCATCGGAAAAACCACAATTTCTTACTGCAAATCTGTACCGAGCCGGCCGGCCGTGAGCCACCGTCCGTAACGGTGGAACGAACCCGGTCGCGATCCAAACAGGTAGCCTTCCGACCGGGCGCAACATTCACTTTATTTCAAGCCCACGGCACGTGCGTGTAACTGTACCGTGATTGAGACTTTCGCTGGTGCACGTACACACGTTTGCTTTGAAACTGTAGCTATTACTCACGCACGCGGATACCAGGCTGTCTGTCTCTGCGGTGTGATGTGGGCAATGTTTTTACGTCTTAATTTAATGCGATCGTCGTCGGTCGGTTTCGGAAGGATTTCACGATATTTTTTTAGATTAAGTATAATTATGAAAAGAGTGTTTCTACTTGGCCAATTGAACAAAATAACTGAGTGAAATTCAAGTAAGATTTATAAGCTGATGAGCCTGCGATTTGCGGTACTTTGGAAGGACGGTCGATCAGAATTTTTATATTTAGATCTCGCAACGATATAACGCATACATATCGTGTATACACAAAAAAAATACACTCCATTTCTTCCTCCATGAACCGTATTTTCGCATGTGTTCGATGTCGGTGTTGGTCGGAAAAAAAATCACGCCGTATACGTTTTTCTTCACCTGTCATGAGCCGCGAAAACTAAACTTAATTCGGCAGTTTCGGCACACGTATAGGGTGTTTTGAGGGGTCTGGTCAATTCTATAACCTGTAATTTTTTTTAACCCAATACACCGAGCATGCTGTACGCGGCTGCTCGGCGGCCGTACGGTTGATATGGAGTATGGACACGCTCACACACTGTATCATGCGAGCGCACGTGATACGAGCCCTCCATATGGCTGTGATTTTGAGTTTGAAAGGTGGAACAGCCAAAACGGCATTTCGCATGACGTATTTTGGTCGAGATGGCACACTGCGCACTATTCAAAATGGCCGATTGACGGCGAACGGAGGGAATCTCGACACCTTCGGTAAGTTTTGGGTCATTTTTTCTGCAGAAAATGATCTTTCAATGTTCAAAGTGGTTTTATATGACTCATTGATAAGTACCGATCACATCCATGTAGTCAGATTTTGTGTTTGGATTTTGGAAAGTGGAAAATTAAGGACAATTCTATTTCAGAACTTGGCCAAAAAGTGTTTCGATCACTTTTTATTAACAAAGTGTCGTAACCCTAAGGTCCCTGTCCCCATGTCAGACCTAGGGTTACGATCATCGCAACTATGATACTTCATGTTATGAATATCATGAAACAGAAATAATTTACTTTTGTTTGTTGCATCTTTCACAAGGGAGGAATTCACCGGTCCATCAGAATTCTCATCTTCTGTTGTCTTAGAAACAAAGCTGCCCTCACTTCTGTGCTCCTCACCCACAGTGACTGGTGTCATTGTGGCAATAGGTGGTGATGTAGCATTCTCCTTGTCAACCACAGATTCCGCATCATCAGTTTTCACAGATTTGTCAGACTTGCCAAAGTCAGCAGCGATTTCACAGAGGAGCGAACGCAGTTCGGGGTCATTAGCTACAGCATTTTCAGTTCTCATACTAGGGTGGTCCCATTCCAATTCAGCCACCATGTCACCCTCCTGTTCTAACCTGCCATGGTCATTATGAGTGTGATTATCACCACCAACAACAGCGTCAGTTGGTTTGGATTGGGATGAAAAGCATTTATACAAACCAGACATGTTAGAAGAAGAACAAGAAATAGGCGCGGTGGAGAAAGAAGGCATTCCTTGTGCAAAGGAAAATGAAAGTCTTCCAGTACTGACATTTCTAGTTCTACTGCAGCAAATAGGACTCTGTGTTGCAGAAGTAAGACCAATGAAGTTCCAATGCAAGCTTGTTGTTGTGCACTGCCTGGTCATGCTGGTCGGCAACGCAAACGGTTCAGGCCGAAGTCGTGTTGTTGGCCGTCTGATGCTGTTTAGAACGGCTACAGAATGGACAGAAATTCCTAACCGAGGCATTTTTCGTAAAACTAGAGTCATTTTGTCGAAGCTGCTTTCCTCAATCACGTTTGATACTTAGCGAAGATCACAGTGATAGCGCATCGCGTGCGGTAAGCAATCGAAGCCACTGCACGCTGCCATTTTCTTTAGTCAGGTTCCCTTCACGTTGAGTCCTTATCGAACAATGCACATGAAGCATAGGTACAAGACACGCACCCCTGGAAAGCCCGACGACCGATTTCTGACCATTGTGATTTACTTTGAGAAAACAGTCGTTGATAATTGCTAAGCATGAAATTTCTGTCTCGCCTTTCAAAGTAATAATAAACTTTTGTAATAAACTTTAAGCTTTTGAGAATGATCCTGCTAGGAACGAAACACGCCAGGACCTCCTATAACTCCAAGCATCTTAATAAAAACAGGATTAACAACCAAATTCCCATGTGTTATGTATCGCTCGTGATTGTTCTTTAATTGGCTGTTGTTTGCTGACCATGAATATCAAGTACAATTTTTCAATAGTGGTTTCTTTTTATTTCTCCATGGCTTTATTGCCGGAGCAAGACAATTTGTTCTAAGGAATTTTTGTTTATGCTTTAAACGCATTTTTGCCACCATTATTGCTCCTTAAAGAGTTGATTATTTTTACATATAAAATAATAATTGCATCTTGAAGTTTGTTCCATGGTTTGCAAATATTAAAACTAATAGTCAACATTTTAAATTTTTAATTATAGGGTTATCACAAGACATACAATTATTTCAACAAATCCATGGAAACAAAATCATGATGGTAACAAGAATGAAAAGTAGTTACCGGTATGCATTTCTTCATGGAATAGTTTCATCGCTTTTAAATGCCAAATGATCAAAATACTTAACCACCAAAAAACAGGGCTTGAAAGCTCAGTGGGTATAATGCTGGATCTTTTTTGCTGGTGCCTTATTTCGGTGGTTCGAATCCCACCCCAGTAAATTTTTGTTCACTTTTCAATGTCATATAATGTGTTTATTTGAATTTGTATTGGCATTTAAACCGTGGATTATGTAACAAAAGGATTGGAAAGGAATTGGCCCGGGCTTCGGTCCTACAGATGCTATGGTGTAATTTAATTCAGCCATTTTAATAGTTTCTTTTTTTTTTTACACTTCCACATCTTTTCTGGGAGAATGATTTAATGAGTACACCAGAATAAATCGTGAACATGTAAACAAAACAAGACAATTAAGAGCAAGTAATAAATGTCTTCCTTGCTAATAAACTGAGATGAAGGCTGCATCCGAATCTGTTGTCTAGAGCTAGATCTAGGTCTTCGCTCCATTGGAAATATGTGGAAACACCAAGACAATAGACCTAGCCGTAGCTCTGGAAGCCCGTTTCGGACACGGCCGAAGTCTGGGGATTATTCTCATGACATGGTTGTGCTTAAATTGGGGGTGTTGCAGCCACCCCCCCCCCCATCAGCACCCCTGTTTTTGTGAGCTTGCTTTCTCCACTCAAAGACTGATACCAATAATGAGACATACAACACTGGCCTATTGTGATCATTTTCTTTAATACTAATTACGATATGTATTATGTGATTCACTGAAGGTATACAAGCAGCTATAGCCCAGGGGCCAATTTCATAGAGCTGCTTAGCACAAACATTCGCTAAGCATGACATTTCTGTCTTAATAAAAACAGGATTAACAACCACTAAAATGTCCATGTGTTGTGTATCACTTGTGATTGTTCTTTGGCTGATCAAGAATATCAAATCGAATTTTCAATGGTGGTTTTCATTTATTGGACAAGCTATTTTGGTGCTAAGCAATTTTTTGAGCTAAGCAGCTCTATGAAATTGGCCCCAGGTTGGACAATGTTGCTGTATGCAGAATGTACGTAGATGGAGTCCACTGGGGGTAAACCAGTAGCCAACTTTAGTGAGACAATTTGAGATTTACAGTCATAATATTAATAATAATAATAATAATAGCAGCATTTTATATAGTGCCATTCCATCTAGATCATGACGTTTACAATTATTATATTATATTATATATTATATTAGGCACGTTCTCACACACCAAAAAAGCGCGACTATTTGGGTCGCGATTTGGAGCGCGACCCAAGTAGTCGCGCTTATTTGTGTGGGAACACAAATAATCGCGACATTAGGCACGTTCTCACACACAAAAAAAGCGCGACTATTTGGGTCGCGATTTGGAGCGCGACCCAAATAGTCGCGCTTATTTGTAGTGCGTCTTTTTGCAAATAGTCGCGATTATTTGCTGTGTGAACGGTGCACCAAAAAATACCGGTTTTTTATATCCCATCATGCAAGGCGGGCGCGCGAGTTAAGCACAGGATGCATGCCAACTTCACGCTAAACATTTAGAATCGCGTACGCGCAGTTTGATAGAAATCGTACCGGTGCGATTTGGGTCGCGCTTTTTTGGCTGTGTGAACACGACAAAGAGCGCGACTATTTGGGTCGCGCTCCAAATCGCGACCCAAATAGTCGCGCTTTTTGGTGTGTGAGAACGTGCCTAATATAGTATAAAACACCTTAAAGGTTGACAGTTATAAAATTATGGAAATCGATGAAATTGCTTTAAAATTATTGCTTAATGCACAATTAATGATGATATAAATATATATTTTTATGCAAGTGCTTAATTTTGACCCAAAAGTTCAAAAATCAGTACATGAATGCCCCACCCCCAAATTAATTTTCCTTTGAACCGATCCACAACACAATGTATGTGACGTCACAAAGAGAACAAGTAGGCTTGCCAAAATATCACTTAATAAATACACCCAATTGTTCTATACAAAATAATAAGTTTTCAAACCCGTAAAAATTCCATAGGCAAAGCATTTTCATTAAAACAACTGAACAGAACACAGAAACATCTGACTTCATGTGTCTTTGCATACTGGCCTTACTGGATGTGTTCATGTTCCTTCAAGTTCTACATTTTTTTCAGATATTTCCCATTTTAATGCATCTGACTTATGGTCAGATGGGTTTTTATTTGAAGTTTTTAAGACTATTCCAATCAAACTGATATAAATTACATAAAAACTTATCCCATGCTTATCTGTAATACACTGTAGAAGCCCCAATCAATATAGGTTGGACCTTCATACAATTTGTTTCTTGCCAAAAATTTAGCCATTTGTAAAACTCTCTATTTCAATTATATTTTTTATTATTTCCATTGAATTCATTTAAAGTAAACTTATCATTCACTGTAGACAACTTTTTTGTACTAAAATTTAACTTTTTCGTTTTTCACTGTTTTCTCAAAAAGTGGGAACCGTATAGGACTGAAATTTTCACAGTACTGTTAACGTATCTTAATTGATATTTTTGGCCATGGATCTGTATTTCTCTGACAAATACCAAAGTATGATATTACCGGTACCTTTAAGAGTATCTTCTTTCAATTGAAGCAACGTTATTAGGGCAATTTGTATGTCTGGTAAATATGGTAAAACTCTAACAAATTCTCTCTTAAATTAAAAATTAACAATTAAAAACTTGAAAATTTCTTTCATCTAACTAGATGACTTGCAGGAAGAAACAGTAGTACAACATGCATAATGGAGCAACTTCCCCCTTGTGATCCAAAGGAAAAGTTCCCTCTTAGCTTGCAGCATTGAACTTAGGAAGACAAGATGAGCTTTCTTCTGCAATATTGCTGTCATCTTGCGCATGTAGACTTCAGTAGAGGGCTGCTTCAGAACTTCTTGTTCCGATGGCGCTGTCCTCTGTACTCCATCGGAAGTCTTTGTCACTGAGACGGTCAGATGATGAAGGCTCGTAGTGGAGATTCGGGAAGACGAGACCACCGAATGAATTTCCTTCCTCATCAGCTGGACGATTGTCACCGGTAACCATCTGATTTTGGACAACTTGTCTGGGGAGCCAAAATTTTCTGCGGTCAGCAATAGGATTGACCACGACGCGGCCGGTGGGCGGAGCCTGAGGAGGACAGTAGTGAATGATCATTGAGATAAAATGAGTACAAACCCAAGTCGCAAAGACTTCATTGGTATGACTTGATAAACGTTAAAACCAGAACAATACGAAACGCCGGTCAGGTCCCCCTAAGTCTGAGAATAAAATGACAACGAGAACGAGAGAAAGAAACAGACTCACCTCGTGATCGTAGCTGTGCAGAGATTCCCTTCCAGTTGCAATATAAGGTGTGAATACCTTAGGTTTCTGCAGTTCATTGATGAAGATGGGATTGAAGATGTGCAGCCTTTGTCTGCGGTAGCGTCTTCTTTTCCCTCCACAGACCAAGAAATACAAGCAGCAACAGCAGCAAGACAGTGTCAGCAAAGCTGACAGCACTCCGAGAATAACCAGTGCTAAGACAGCAGGAGTAAGATCATCTGAAATATACAAACAAAACAGAAAAAGATTAAAGGTATGATACATGATTGGTAAAGGTCACAGAAAGACACAGATTAGCACCCACACTTTGTCTAATCCAGCATGTATATGAAATAATCAACCTTGAAAATGTTGAGCTCAATCAGACATCTGAGTCACGAGAAAATAGCAAACACCTGACTCACATTTTCTCATAAAACATAAAGAATGGTTTTGATCTTTGTGTGATTAATTTCTGGATAAATACAGCATTTCAAGGAGAAATATCTTAACCGCATGTTTTTACCAGCACTATCTTCATATCCAGAAAGTTATACGTAAACCTATGAACATTTCTGTTTGGATGTGCTACCAATCCTGTACTGTACAAAAAAAAAAAAATCAGTCACATTCATTTTGTGTATTACTCCATCAGGATCTCTAGTAGAACACAACCAGCTTGAAATTCAGACCAACCTTTGCCCAACTGAAGTAATCCACAAAATGTGAAAACCAGTAAGACGGTGAATGACCAACCCTACTGTTGGTTCGAGTCCAACTCAAAAATGAAAAAAAACAAACTATTTTGCCTACTGGTTCTACGAAAACTTATTTTGCCTACTAAAATGAAAACAAGTTGTAACCTCAAAACAAGGAAATCTTCTTCATGATCTGCAAGATAATTGAGACACTTTTTACAAGTGCTCATTTATGGGATCCATTTGGAAACCGCAAATTTGACCAACTGAATTGGTCTGGCAAAAAGGAAACTGTAAAATACTATATTAACAGGCAAAATGAGGAAAGTTGGGGAAGAAAATTCTTTCGGATGTGCTTTTCCCCAAAGCGCTGTTTAAAAAAGACTTTACAGAACCAAACCCTTACACTGCCTTGGATGTTTCATAAAAACAGTATTAAAGAAGGGACATCGAAATGGTTCTTGAAGAGTGAAGGGTACCAGTATTTGTGTTCCTTCACAGTGATAATGCAATTGTGAACAGTAGTTAAAAGCAAAGTTTCTGCACCTTTGTGAATTTCCTCTCTGCCCTAAGCCCAGGTATGAAAATGTATAAAATACAAAACAAACTGGGTCAAGTTAAGTGGTGTGAAATCATTTGCAGATGAGTGAAATATCCTGGCAGTAGTACCTGGTGCTGTTTCAGTTGGACGCACGGTGAGAGATGACAATGTAACCACTGAAACGAAGGGAGTATGGCGAGTTGCTCCGAGCCCTGGTTGAAGTAGGTTATCACAGTGAGCACCGACAAACCCAGCCGCACATCTGAATGAAATTAAGGCAAGTTACAAGAAAATACAAATCCAGCAGTGCACAGAATGATCAATGATCAGCCCTACCCTATGAGAAGTCATTTGACTTAATAACAAGGTCCAACTAAATGTTATTGCATTCACCATTCACATGGCCAAGTTGTTCATGGTGGAAATGATACCCACGAAGAGCTACTCAAAACCCCAGAGGCCTTTATTCTTGCAGCAGGCCCAGACAGCAAGTCAGCATCTCTACCTTTCAATCATCCTGCTTTTTTGTCAAGTAAAACCCCTTGTCGATCTTGTCAAAGGTCTCCTTTACAATTAACAATCACCGTTCGGTAGTTACCTGCAAGTGTACGTCAGGCGTGGATACTGGCCGGAAATGTCACAGGTCCCACCATTCTGGCAGTAGTCAGATGGACAAGCAGTGGTTGAATCTAACAAAGAAACAGTTTCCCTTGTGGTTATTTCACGAAAGAAACAAGGATTCGGGTTGTAATGGAAGATCACAGACTGAAGCAGGCTTCACAAGGACAACCCAGGTGGAAGAGGCCTGGTGCATACGGGGAAGGACACTTTTTAACGGGCATATAATGCTTTCATTGGGAAGTAACAACATTAACTTCTGGGAGAATTAGAGTGACTACAGTAATATAGTTATTACACAATTCATAAATGATAATCATAAGCATTTGGGAGGAGTAATCATCCTTACTCGCACCTGGCATGGGGTGCTGAATTGCGAAGGATGCAGCTACAACGTGATCAAGTTGCCAGCATTCATTGGCACCCTTGGCTGCATGCCAGCCACATCAACCATGATGGAACACACAGCCGGAGATTGAAAGTGTTTGATTTTTGTGGAGGGAGGAAAACCAGATGCAAGAGTCTAGTCAATAGGAAGTGCCTCTCCCAACCCTTTCGGATGCACCATATGAAATCTTGATGTTCACTTCAATAGTGTCCAGTGCCTCCCCTTGAAAAATGAATGCACTCCTCAGTATTCAATTGACCCTAGTGATGCCACTAGGGAATGCTGATTGCTGATCATCCAAAGATGCACTAGCTCACAAGTGTTTTGGAACTTAAATTATCTGTTCGAAAGTTCTCAGCTGACTTACCCTGAACGCTGAGGGGGTCCATCTTTAGCGATGTTATACCGTCTGTCAGGGGCCGGCTGGAAGACAGGAGCAACAGCATATCCATGATGTCAGCCGCCGTCAAATCAGAGTCGTCAGGAATCATGATGACGCCAGTGAAAACCGGAATGGTGTCGTTTGTGAACAGGATGCCGTGAACGTTGTCTATGCCCAATGCTGCAGAGAGTTCCAACTGAACCTGTAACAGAGATTATGCATTGGCAATCAGAATGGATGGTTCATAATTCATCCTATTCATTTTAATAGGAGACACCAAGTCTGACTTCTGCCACTTCTGTGGGTCTGGAGGTCTTTGAAGTATGCAGTACTAAAAGGAGCTTATGTGTAGTCGTACCATATATGATGTTAGCACGACTGCGAGTAAAATACCTGATACTGAAAACAACAATGTTGATGTGAACTAAATACCCATTCTTTGTCCACACTTAACTACCTGGCAGCCTATTTTTTAAGGTAACACAGATTTAGAAGATGCATTTGTTTCCACAAAAGAAGGTCCACTTACCACGGAGGCCACCAAGGATAAGTCATTCTGCGAAGCCACAGAGTTTGGGTTGTCATATTCGGGTTTGAACTCAAACGGATTGCCATTCACTCCCTCCACACTCAACATGATGGCCACTGGTCTGAAGCCTGGAAAATAAACCAGTGAAACAATCAATAATCTGGTTCACTCTACCAGTATGACCTGAAATATGAAATCCTGTTCACTCTATCAGTATGACCTGAAATATGATATCTGGTTCACTCTATCAGTATGACCTGAAATATGACATCTGGTTCAATCTACCAGTATGACCTGAAATATGACATCTGGTTCACTCTATCAATATGACCTGAAATATGACATCTGGTTCAATCCATCGGTATGACCTGATATATGACATCCAGTTCAATCTACCAGTATGACCTGAAATATGACATCTGGTTCACTCTATCAGTATGACCTGAAATATGACATCCGGTTGACTCTATCAGTATGACATGAAATATAACATCTGGTTCACTCTATCAGTATGACCTGAAATATGACATTTGGTTCACTCCATCAGTATGACCTGAAAAATGACAATATGGTTCACTCCACCAGGCGGCTGGTTTCATAGAGCTGCAGCACAAAAAACTTCCTCCCAAGTCTCACGATAAATTGAAATCAGTTTGCCATATGAAATTCCTTCTCATGCATTTTTGCTAAGAAGTCATTAGCCGAATATAATAAAAAAGCATGAATGCCATTTGGAATTCTGGTTGGAAAGTTTGTTTCTTCAAAGAATATACAAAATTGTATAAATAAACATCTCTGTCAAACTGTCCATCACACAGCCTGTTGGGCAGGATTGTGAAATGCTGTCCAAGTTCTGTCAGCAACCTGTATCGTGTTCTATTCGTAAACCAAACCCCCCAAAAAAGAAACAAATCTGATACAGACGGATGGAACAAACACTCCAAGCACTGAGTGCAACACACACCAACATAGACACCAGCACCATCAAAAGTGTGTATAAAACCTGGACTTACCCTTCTGTGTGCAGGAGTTTGTTGTGCTACTGTACAGGTAGCCGTCCAGTTCACGGCATGCGCACGTATATCCCGGCAGAGACTGACTGGGGTGTGGTCTGCAATACTGACCATCATCCCACGAACACAGACCAGAATTTCCAATGCACGGATCTCTCCCTGGCCCTGTGAAATGACAAACCCAAGAAAAGTCAGCGGGAAAAAAGATAGCTTACATAATCCAATAATAATTGATGCTCTTGAAACAATATTCCTTGCGTCAATGCACTCCTTCAGTCACAGAGAAACTATGGTACATGCAATTTTGACAGTTAACAGCCAATTTTAAAGTAAATGGATATAACACCACCCCTCAAAAATAAAGAACCTCATCTATCTACGATTATGCTCTTTTACAAGATAATACAATGGTATGCCAAGCAAATTCTGAATTAAACCTTGTCTTCTTTGTGTTGTTATGGCTTTTGTTGTCTAGTAATATAAGACAACAAACAATTAGCATACTGTTGGACAAGTAAAAACTGCTCAGTTATACGGATATTGCTCAATAACTCTACAGAGCAAAGATTGAAAGAGTATTCATAGATCAAGTACAGAATGAATGTGCATGGAGCTGAGTTTGAGCAAACATTGACCTGAAAATCAACCAACAAAACTAAGTAAGAAATGTATAACAAGAAGTCGAAGGAATAACAGTCATGTTTTCAATTGGCTATTATAATTCAACAAAACAATGCCTAAAGCTTTAATAAACCACACAGATTGTCATACCTTGTGACTCCATATTCAGAGTAGACTGCCCATCAGTCAATAGTCCATTACTGCGAGTATGAGATGCTAAGACATCAGTGATTGCTTCATCAGTTAAACCTGAATCAAATGGAACCTGTGCATCACCATTGAAAACAACTGCACCATCTGAAGATACTGACACCATGCCAGTGATGGATTGAACCTCGTTGGTGGTTGCATTCCGGCCAAGTTCACTAAGAATCTGAAAGTAAGATACAACAATTAAGAAGACATGTATTAGCTGACATATGGAAAGAATTTAAGCCAAAAAAGCAACAGCTTACAGACAACTTCCTCCAAAATACTGACAAAGGTTTGGGCAATTTACTTACAATTCTAGCTACAAGTTCAGACAGCTCTCTGTTGGCTGCAGAGGTGGGATCGTTCAAGTCTGAAGAATCAAGAGCAGAGCCATTCACACCAACCACAAGAAGTTCAAAGTTGATTAATCTTGGACCTGAAAATCAACCAACAAAACTGAGTAAGAAATGTATAACAAGAAGTCCAAGGAATAACATTCATGTTTTCAATTGGCTATTATAATCCAACAAAACAATGCCTAAAGCTTAAACCACACAAATTGTCTTACCCTGTGGCTCCATATTCAGAACAGACTGCCCATCAGTCAATAGTCCATTACTGCGAGCATGAGACGCTAAGACATCAGTGATTGCTTCATCAGTTACAGCTGAATCAAATGGAACCTGTGCATCACCCTTGAAAACAACTGCACCATCTGAAGTTACTGACACCGTGCCAGTGATGGACTGAACCTCGTTGGTGGTTGCATTCCGGCCAAGTTCACTAAGAATCTGTAAGTAAGATACTAACAATTAAGAAGACATGTATAACCTCACATATGGAAATAATTTAAGTCAAAAATGCAACAGCTTACATACAACTTCCTTCAAAATACTGACAAAGAGTTGGGCAATTTACTTACAATTCTAGCTACAAGTTCAGACAGCTCTCTGTTGGCTGCAGAGGTGGGATCGTTCAAGTCTGAAGAATCAAGAGCAGAGCCATTCACACCAACCACAAGCAGTTCAAAGTTGATTAATCTTGGACCTGAAAATCAACCAACAAAACTGAGTAAGAAATGTATAACAAGAAGTCGAAGGAATAACAGTCATGTTTTCAATTGGCTATTATAATTCAACAAAACAATGCCTAAAGCTTTAAATTAATAAACCACACAAATTGTCATACCTTGTGGCTCCATATTCAGAGTAGACTGCCCATCAGTCAATAGGCCATTACTGTGAGCATGAGATGCTAAGACATCAGTGATTGCTTCATCAGTTACAGCTGAATCAAACGGAACCTGTGCATCACCCTTGAATACAACTGCACCATCTGAAGATACTGACACCATGCCAGTGATGGATTGAACCTCGTTGGTGGTTGCATTCCGGCCAAGTTCACTAAGAATCTGAAAGTAAGATACAACAATTAAGAAGACATGTATAACCTAACATATAGAAAGAATTTAAGCCCAAAAAGCAACAGCTTACTGACAACTTCCTTCAAAATACTGACAAAGGGTTGGGCAATTTACTTACAATTCTAGCTACAAGTTCAGACAGCTCTCTGTTGGCTGCAGAGGTGGGATCGTTGAAGTCTGAAGAATCAAGAGCAGAGCCATTCACACCAACCAGAGCCAGTTCAAAGTTGATCAATCTTGGACCTGAAATTCAACCAACAAAACTGCATAAGAAATGTATAACAAGAAGTCCAAGGAATAACACTCATGTTTTCAATTGGCTATTATAATTCAACAAAACAATGCCTAAAGCTTAAACCACACAAATTGTCATACCTTGTGACTCCATATTCAGAACAGACTGCCCATCAGTCAATAGTCCATTACTGCGAGCATGAGATGCTAAGACATCAGTGATTGCTTCATCAGTTAAACCTGAATCAAATGGAACCTGTGCATCACCCTTGAAAACAACTGCACCATCTGAAGATACTGACACCATGCCAGTGATGGATTGAACCTCGTTGGTGGTTGCATTCCGGCCAAGTTCACTAAGAATCTGAAAGTAAAATACAAAGAAATAATGATAACATGTATATTCCTGAAACATGGAACGAGTTAAATCGAAAAAGCAACAGCTTACTGCCAACTTCCTCCAAAATACTGACAAAGGGTTAGGCAATTTACTTACAATTCTAGCTACAAGTTCAGACAGCTCTCTGTTAGCTGCAGAGGTGGGATCGTTCAAGTCAGAAGAATCAAGAGCAGAGCCATTCACACCAACCACAAGCAGTTCAAAGTTGACCATTCTTGGAGCTGAAAATCAACCAACAAAACTGGGTAAGAAATGTACAACAAGAAGTCCAAGGAATAACAGTCATGTTTTCAATTGGCTACTAGAATTCAACAAAACAATGCCTAAAGCTTAAACCACACAAATTGTCATACCTTGTGGCTCCATATTCAGAACAGACTGCCCATCAGTCAATAGTCCATTACTGCGAGCATGAGATGCTAAGACATCAGTGATTGCTTCATCAGTTACAGCTGAATCAAATGGAACCTGTGCATCACCCTTGAAAACAACTGCACCATCTGAAGTTACTGACACAGTGCCAGTGATGGACTGAACCTCGTTGGTGGTTGCATTCCGGCCAAGTTCACTAAGAATCTGAAAGTAAGATACTTAACAATTAAGAAGACATGTATAACCTGACATATGGAAAGAATTTAAGTCAAAAATGCAACAGCTTACATACAACTTCCTTCAAAATACTGACAAAGAGTTGGGCAATTTACTTACAATTCTAGCTACAAGTTCAGACAGCTCTCTGTTGGCTGCAGAGGTGGGATCGTTCAAGTCTGAAGAATCAAGAGCAGAGCCATTCACACCAACCACAAGCAGTTCAAAGTTGATTAATCTTGGACCTGAAAATCAACCAACAAAACTGAGTAAGAAATGTATAACAAGAAGTCGAAGGAATAACAGTCATGTTTTCAATTGGCTATTATAATTCAACAAAACAATGCCTAAAGCTTAAACCATACAAATTGTCATACCCTGTGGCTCCATATTCAGAACAGACTGCCCATCAGTCAATAGTCCATTACTGCGAGCATGAGATGCTAAGACATCAGTGATTGCTTCATCAGTTAAACCTGAATCAAATGGAACCTGTGCATCACCCTTGAATACAACTGCACCATTTGAAGTTACTTCCACCATGCCAGTGATAGATTGAACCTCGTTGGTGGTTGCATTCCGGCCAAGTTCACTAAGAATCTGAAAGTAAAATACAAAAGAAATAATGATAACATGTATATTCCTGAAACATGGAACGAGTTAAATCGAAAAAGCAACAGCTTACTGACAACTTCCTTCAAAATACTGACAAAGGTTTGGGCAATTTACTTACAATTCTAGCTACAAGTTCAGACAGCTCTCTGTTGGCTGCAGAGGTGGGATCGTTCAAGTCTGAAGAATCAAGAGTAGAGCCATTCACACCAACCACAAGCAGCTCAAAGTTGATCAATCTTGGACCTGAAAATCAACCAACAAAACTGGGTAAGAAATGTACAACAAGAAGTCCAAGGAATAACAGTCATGTTTTTAATTGGCTATTAGAATTCAACAAAACAATGCCTAAAGCTTAAACCATACAAATTGTCATACCTTGTGACTCCGTATTCAGAGTAGACTGCCCATCAGTCAATAGTCCATTACTGCGAGCATGAGATGCTAAGACATCAGTGATTGCTTCATCAGTTAAACCTGAATCAAATGGAACCTGTGCATCACCCTTAAAAACAACTGCACCATCTGAAGATACTGACACCATGCCAGTGATGGATTGAACCTCTTTGGTGGTTGCATTCCGGCCAAGTTCACTAAGAATCTGAAAGAAAAATACAACAATTACAATAACATGCATATTCCTGAAACATGGAACGAGTTAAATCGAAAAGGCAACAGCTTACTGACAACTTCCTCCAAAATACTGACAAAGGTTTGGGCAATTTACTTACAATTCTAGCTACAAGTTCAGACAGCTCTCTGTTGGCTGCAGAGGTGGGATCGTTCAAGTCTGAAGAATCAAGAGCAGAGCCATTCACACCAACCACAAGCAGTTCAAAGTTGATTAATCTTGGACCTGAAAATCAACCAACAAAACTGAGTAAGAAATGTATAACAAGAAGTCGAAGGAATAACAGTCATGTTTTCAATTGGCTATTATAATTCAACAAAACAATGCCTAAAGCTTTAATAAACCACACAAATTGTCATACCTTGTGGCTCCATACTCAGAGTAGACTGCCCATCAGTCAATAGTCCATTACTGTGAGCATGAGATGCTAAGACATCAGTGATTGCTTCATCAGTTACAGCTGAATCAAACGGAACCTGTGCATCACCCTTGAATACAACTGCACCATCTGAAGATACTGACACCATGCCAGTGATGGATTGAACCTCGTTGGTGGTTGCATTCCGGCCAAGTTCACTAAGAATCTGAAAGTAAGATACAACAATTAAGAAGACATGTATAACCTGACATATAGAAAGAATTTAAGCCCAAAAAGCAACAGCTTACTGACAACTTCCTTCAAAATACTGACAAAGGGTTGGGCAATTTACTTACAATTCTAGCTACAAGTTCAGACAGCTCTCTGTTGGCTGCAGAGGTGGGATCGTTCAAGTCTGAAGAATCAAGAGCAGAGCCATTCACACCAACCAGAACCAGTTCAAAGTTGATCAATCTTGGACCTGAAATTCAACCAACAAAACTGCATAAGAAATGTATAACAAGAAGTCCAAGGAATAACACTCATGTTTTCAATTGGCTATTAGAATTCAACAAAACAATGCCTAAAGCTTAAACCAGACAAATTGTCATACCTTGTGACTCCATATTCAGTGTAGACTGCCCATCAGTCAATAGTCCATTACTGCGAGCATGAGATGCTAAGACATCAGTGATTGCTTCATCAGTTAAACCTGAATCAAATGGAACCTGTGCATCACCCTTGAAAACAACTGCACCATCTGAAGATACTGACACCATGCCAGTGATGGATTGAACCTCGTTGGTGGTTGCATTCCGGCCAAGTTCACTAAGAATCTGAAAATAAAATACAAAGAAATAATGATAACATGTATATTCCTGAAACATGGAACGAGTTAAATCGAAAAAGCAACAGCTTACTACCAACTTCCTCCAAAATACTGACAAAGGGTTGGGCAATTTACTTACAATTCTAGCTACAAGTTCAGACAGCTCTCTGTTAGCTGCAGAGGTGGGATCGTTCAAGTCTGAAGAATCAAGAGCAGTGCCATTCACACCAACCACAAGCAGTTCAAAGTTGATCAATCTTGGACCTGAAAATCAACCAACTAAAATGTGTAAGAAATCTATAACAACAAGTCCTATGAATAGCATCGATTGTTTTCAATTGGTTATTAGAAATGAAACCAAAGCAATGCATGAAGCTAAAAGGAAATTTGAAAGAGAATCAACATAGATTGACATAGATTCCAAATTCAGCGTGGACTGCCCATCAGTCGAGTGCCTGGTTTTTGGACACAGAGGGACCATCCTGGAACCCACTGTGGATCTCCGCAATAGCTGACCTGTAGTTCCGACTGTTGTCGCAAGTGCAAGACCAGATGTACATAGACCTCCTACCTTCATCACAGATGCAGTGAGGGGATCCACCCTTTGCACTACCTATGAAAATGTCGGAGGCGGCTGTCGGATATCCTCCTGGTGGATGCTTTGCGACTGCTTGCTGCAAGGGCGGCAGCCCCCTGCTGCTCGCATGCACAATAGCCAGCACGTCGGGTGCAACGTCTCCGGACTCGGATGGTAGACATTGGACCGGGGCTGTCTCATCAGCAGGTCTGGTCTGTCTGGCAGGATGATGGTCTGATAAAACAACATCCCGATCAATAGCTGGAACCAGGGTTGCCGAGGCCAAAAGGGTGCTATCATCAGCATCACCTTGCATGAATCCTCCTGAATCTTGTGGAAAACTTGAGGAAGCAGGGAGATCGGGGGGTACACATGACCAACTGGATGCCAGGGCATCTATTGCCCACGCTTTGGGATCGGTGTTCTGAGCGCAGTATACCGGTAATTGGTCGTTGGTTGTGGATGCAAACAGGTCGCTGTGGGGCGATTGAGCATGTTGAACAGCGTCCGTACGACCATTGGGTGGAGTTGCCATCCGGTAGGAAGGACCTTCCCTCTGGACAGTGCGTCCGCTATGATATTTAGCTCCCCTGGTATGTAGCAAGTGCACCAATGTGGTCTATGCACCAATGAAGGAGGTCCCAGGTCTGGAAACAGAGCTGGGGGGAGTGTATGCCTCCTTAGTGGTTTATGTAAGAAACAACTGTTGAGTTGTCGGACTGCACCATCACCGTTTGTCCCTTGACCGACTCAAGGAGATGCAGCAAAGCCTTTAGAACTGCCAGCAACTCGAGGACATTTATGTAAAAACCGAGTTTCCACGGGGACCAGCTCCCTGATACCTGGTGTGATTGCAGATGTGCAACCGCTGTCCTTACGTCCGTCGTGAGAACAACTGTCGGTGTTGCGGGTGGGAATGATAATCCCTCACTCAGGTTGCTCCATTGAGTCCACCGCCGTATATGAGATTTGACAGGTTGCAGGACATGAACCTGTCAGGATAGCGACATTGGGCTGATAATGTGCCAATAGATGCAGTTGCAAGGGTTGCATTCGCAGGCGGCAATATGGAACCAGGTCTACAAGAGTGGACATCAAGCTCAGAAGTTGCAGCCAGGCCACAGCTGGGGCAGAGTTGGCAATCAAGAAAAGAGCGGCACACTGCGTTGGAAAAAGACTCAGGCGTCACCGGTGCACTTGAGGCTGGACCCGGCACCACCGGCGCAATACGGTCTGGGTGTGCTCCTGTGCGAAATCTGGTGTTGGTTTCCACAACACTGATCTGATCTGGATTATTCTGGATACTCAGACCACTGGCCGAGCTCGGATTAAACCCCACTTGCCCGATCAGTTTTGCTACTTTCAGTTATGAACAGTTATGCCCTCTGATGACGGCAAAAGGTAATCCACTGATTCCCCAGATTCGGCCCTCCTAGCCCCCAAGCTAGACTCGGCTCGGCACTTTGCCTTACTGGCCCCATGGCTCGCAGACTTCTGTCCGGCCTGGGTCTGACCCGTTGGATGGTGGCATATCACGCCAAGAACCAGTCAGTTTTGGGGCGGGCATGCGGCATGTTTCCACACCCTGCTCGTGCCCGCGAAAAACACCTGCAGCACGAGGACTGGTTGGTTGCAACGACCAGGTTCCAGCCTGCGAGAGACCCGAAATGTTATCGGTAGACTTTGGAAGACCAAGGCCTGACCGAGAACTGGGTTGATCCCAACTTGACTGTTTCAAGGACATCTTCTTCTTTAGTAGTAGAAGCCTTTGCTCCGAGCGGAGTCTGTAGACCTCACCAACCAAGCCTCGATCATCGCCCATGCTGCAGGGTCCCACGACTCACAAATGGAGCATGTGAGGGCTTGGGAACAGGGCGTACACTAAGGAAATAAATCATGGGTGTCGTCCTGTGAGTGTGGTAAGATCTTATTGCACTTAACACAAGTAATAGAATTCTTAGGAGGCATGATATTTCCTTCTCTGAAAAATAAATTGAACAAGTGAAGCTTTCACAGCGGAAAGAAAATACACACACATACAAAACAATACGAACAACAGTAGACGGAGCAGAGCTCCTACCCACCAGAAAACAAGAGGTAAAAAAAATCCAGTCTTCAGTATAAGGGCAAATCTGTTAGGATAATAGCGATTAAGAAAGCAGTAAGACGGAGAGACTTGAGAGTCACTAAAAAATATGTTGATATCACAGGGTTGGCTGCCATCTGTACATTCATCCACATCTGCATGACAAGAAAAATGCATACATTCCTTCAATCCAAGATAAATTCTCCCATTGCAGAAAAGAGCCAAATACTTTGAGTCTAGAAATGTTAGTTATTTCTATAAATAGAAGCTTAAGATTATTAAGTATCATGCCACGTACCAGTACATCCAGTGGCACCCATCGACATACCATCACCAGTGAATCCGGGATTACATGCACAAGTAAATCCGCCAATGTTGTTAGTGCAGGTTGCGTTGGTATCACAGGGTTGGCTGCTATCCATACATTCATCCACATCTGCATGACAAGAAAAATGCATACATTCCTTCAATCCAAGATAAATTCTGCCATTGGAGAAAAGAAGAATACTTCGTGTCTAGAAATGTTAGTTCAATTCAATTCAATTCAACGACATTTATTTCCATTTCATTGGTTAATAACAAACAAAGGCATACATGTTAACATTATGGAGGCAGACCCCGATAAGCAATGCTTGTGTTGGGGGAGCCTTAACATATAGAACAGAAGACTAAGCAAAAAACAGACATACTGGACAAAGGGACATTTCAAGACAAGAGTTGTTTCTCTAAATAGAAGAAGATTCCTTAGTTTTCATGACACATACCAGTACATCCAGTGCCACCCATCGCCATACCATCACCGGTGAATCCGGGATTACATGCACAAGTAAATCCGCCATCATTGTTAGTGCAGGTTGCGTTGGTATCACAGGGTTGGCTGCCATCCATACATTCATCCACATCTGCAGGACAAGAAAAATGCATACATTCCTTCAATCCAAGATAAATTCTCCCATTGGAGAAAAGAAGAATACTTCATGTCTAGAAATTTTAGTTATTTCTATACATAGAAGCTAAAGATTCCTTAGTTTTCATGACACATACCAGTACATCCAATGCCACCCATCGCCATACCATCACCGGTGAATCCGGGATTACATGCACAAGTAAATCCGCCAATGTTGTTAGTGCAGGTTGCGTTGGTATCACAGGGTTGGCTGCCATCTGTACATTCATCCACATCTGCATGACAAGAAAAATGCATACATTCCTTCAATCCAAGATAAATTCTCCCATTGGAGAAAAGAAGAATACTTCGTGTCTAGAAATTTTAGTTATTTCTATACATAGAAGCTAAAGATTCCTTAGTTTTCATGACACGTACCAGTACATCCAGTGCCACCCATCACCATACCATCACCGGTGAATCCGGGATTACATGCACAAGTGAATCCGCCATCATTGTTAGTGCAGGTTGCGTTGGTATCACAGGGTTGGCTGCCATCCATACATTCATCCACATCTGCATGACAAGAAAAATGCATACATTCGTTCAATCCAAGATAAATTCTCTCATTGGAGAAAAGAGCCAGAAACTTCGTGTCTAGAAATGTTAGTTATTTCTATAAATAGAAGCTAAAGATTCCTTAGTTTTCATGACACGTACCAGTACATCCAGTGCCACCCATCGCCATACCATCGCCGGTGAATCCGGGATTGCATGCACAAGTAAATCCGCCATCATTGTTAGTGCAGGTAGCGTTGGTATCACAGGGTTGGCTGCCATCCATACACTCATCCACATCTGCATGACAAGAAAAATGCATACATTCCTTCAATCCAAGATAAATTCTCCCATTGGAGAAAAGAAGAATACTTTGAGTCTAGAAATGTTAGTTGTTTCTCTAAATAGAAGAAGATTCCTTAGTTTTCATGACACATACCAGTACATCCAGTGCCACCCATCGCCATACCATCACCGGTGAATCCGGGATTACATGCACAAGTAAATCCGCCATCATTGTTAGAGCAGGTTGCGTTGGTATCACAGGGTTGGCTGCCATCCACACATTCATCCACATCTGCAGGACAAGAAATATGCATACATATTCCTTCAATCCAAGATAAATTCTCCCATTGAAGAAAAGAGCCAAATATTTTGTGTCTAGAAATGTTAGTTATTTCTATAAATTGAAGCTAAAGATTCCTTAGTTTTCATGACACGTACCAGTACATCCAGTGCCACCCATCGCCATACCATCACCGGTAAATCCGGGATTACATGCACAAGTAAATCCGCCATCATTGTTAGAGCAGGTTGCGTTGGTATCACAGGGTTGGCTGCCATCCATACATTCATCCACATCTGCAGGACAAGAAATATGCATACATTCCTTCAATCCAAGATAAATTCTCCCATTGGAGAAAAGAAGAATACTTCGTGTCTAGACTTTTTAGTTATTTCTATAAATAGAAGCTAAAGATTCCTTAGTTTTCATGACACATACCAGTACATCCAGTGCCACCCATCGCCATACCATCACCCGTGAATCCGGGATTACATGCACAAGTAAATTCGCCATCATTGTTAGTGCAGGTTGCGTTGGTATCACAGGGTTGGCTGCCATCCATACATTCATCCACATCTGCATGACAAGAAAAATGCATACATTCGTTCAATCCAAGATAAATTCTCTCATTGGAGAAAAGAGCCAGAAACTTCGTGTCTAGAAATGTTAGTTATTTCTATAAATAGAAGCTAAAGATTCCTTAGTTTTCATGACACATACCAGTACATCCAGTGCCACCCATCGCCATACCATCGCCGGTGAATCCGGGATTGCATGCACAAGTAAATCCGCCATCATTGTTAGTGCAGGTAGCGTTGGTATCACAGGGT
The DNA here is from genome assembly GCA_963971285.1 of Astropecten irregularis. Classification (NCBI taxonomy): domain Eukaryota; kingdom Metazoa; phylum Echinodermata; class Asteroidea; order Paxillosida; family Astropectinidae; genus Astropecten; species Astropecten irregularis. The sequence goes on along the minus strand of OZ020252.1, from coordinate 15,602,250 downwards.
TGGCTGCCATCTGTACATTCATCCACATCTGCATGACAAGAAAAATGTATACATTCCTTCAATTCAAGATAAATTCTCCCATTGGAGAAAAGAGCGAGATACTTTGTGTCTCGAAATGTAAGTTGTTTCTCTAAATAGAAGCTAAAGATTCCTTAGTTTTCATGACACGTACCAGTACATCCAGTGCCACCCATCGCCATACCATCACCGGTGAATCCGGGATTACATGCACAAGTAAATCCGCCATCATTATTAGAGCAGGTTGCGTTGGTATCACAGGGTTGGCTGCCATCCATACATTCATCCACATCTGCAGGACAAGAAAAAAGAATACATTCCTTCAATTCAAGATAAATTCTACCATTGAAGAAAAGAAGAATACTTCGTGTCTAGAAATGTTAGTTTTTTCTCTAAATAGATGAAGATTCCTTAGTTTTCATGACACATACCAGTACATCCAGTGCCACCCATCGCCATACCATCACCGGTGAATCCGGGATTACATGCACAAGTAAATCCGCCATCATTGTTAGAGCAGGTTGCGTTGGTATCACAGGGTTGGCTGCCATCCATACATTCATCCACATCTGCAGGACAAGAAAAATGCATACATTCCTTCAATCCAAGATAAATTCTCCCATTGGAGAAAAGAGCCAAATATTTTGTGTCTAGAAATGTAAGTTATTTCTATAAATTGAAGCTAAGGATTCCTTAGCTTTCATGACACGTACCAGTACATCCAGTGCCACCCATCGCCATACCATCACCGGTGAATCCGGGATTGCATGCACAAGTAAATCTGCCATCATTGTTAGTGCAGGTTGCGTTGGTATCACAGGGTTGGCTGCCATCTGTACATTCATCCACATCTGCATGACAAGAAAAATGCATACATTCCTTCAATCCAAGATAAATTCTCCCATTGGAGAAAAGAAGAATACTTCGTGTCTAGAAATGTTAGTTGTTTCTCTAAATAGAAGAAGATTCCTTAGTTTTCATGACACGTACCAGTACATCCAGTGCCACCCATCGCCATACCATCGCCGGTGAATCCAGGATTGCATGCACAAGTAAATCCGCCATCATTGTTAGAGCAGGTTGCGTTGGTATCACAGGGTTGGCTGCCATCCATACATTCATCCACATCTGCAGGACAAGAAAAATGCATACATTCCTTCAATCCAAGATAAATTCTCCCATTGGAGAAAAGAAGAATACTTCGTGTCTAGAAATGTTAGTTGTTTCTCTAAATAGAAGAAGATTCCTTAGTTTTCATGACACGTACCAGTACATCCAGTGCCACCCATCGCCATACCATCACCGGTGAATCCGGGATTGCATGCACAAGTAAATCCGCCATCATTGTTAGTGCAGGTTGCGTTGGTATCACAGGGTTGGCTGCCATCCGTACATTTATCCACATCTGCAGGACAAGAAAAATGCATACATACCTTCAATCCAAGATAAATTCTCCCATTAGAGAAAAGAGCCAAATGTTTTGTGTCTAGAAATGTTAGTTATTTCTATAAATAGAAGCTAAAAATTCCTTAGTTTTCATGACACGTACCAGTACATCCAGTGCCACCCATCGCCATACCATCACCGGTGAATCCGGGATTACATGCACAAGTAAATCCACCATCGTTGTTAGTGCAGGTTGCGTTGGTATCACAGGGTTGGCTGCCATCCATACATTCATCCACATCTGCATGACAAGAAAAATGCATACATTCCTTCAATCCAAGATAAATTCTCCCATTGGAGAAAAGAAGAATACTTCGTGTCTAGAAATGTTAGTTGTTTCTCTAAATATAGAAGAAGATTCCTTAGTTTTCATGACACGTACCAGTACATCCAGTGCCACCCATCGCCATACCATCACCGGTGAATCCAGGATTACATGCACAAGTAAATCCACCATTGTTGTTAGTGCAGGTTGCGTTGGTATCACAGGGTTGGCTTCCATCTGTACATTCATCCACATCTGCATGACAAGAAAAATGCATACATTCCTTCAATCCAAGATAAATTCTCCCTTCAGAGAAAAGAGCCAAATATTTTGTGTCTAGAAATGTCAGTTATTTCTCTATTAGAAGCTAAAGATTCCTTAGTTTTCATGACACGTACCAGTACATCCAGTGCCACCCATCGCCATACCATCACCGGTGAATCCGGGATTACATGCACAAGTAAATCCGCCATCATTGTTAGAGCAGGTAGCGTTGGTATCACAGGGTTGGCTGCCATCCATACATTCATCCACATCTGCATGACAAGAAAAATGCATACATTCCTTCAATCCAAGATAAATTCTCCCATTGGAGAAAAGAAAAATACTTCGTGTCTAGAAATGTTAGTTATTTCTATAAATAGAAGCTAAAGATTCCTTAGTTTTCATGACACGTACCAGTACATCCAGTGCCACCCATCGCCATACCATCACCGGTGAATCCGGGATTACATGCACAAGTAAATCCGCCATCATTGTTAGAGCAGGTTGCGTTTGTATCACAGGGTTGGCTGCCATCCATACATTCATCCACATCTGCAGGACAAGAAAAATGCATACATTCCTTCAATCCAAGATAAATTCTCCCATTGGAGAAAAGAAGAATACTTCGTGTCTAGAAATGTTAGTTGTTTCTCTAAATAGAAGAAGATTCCTTAGTTTTCATGACACGTACCAGTACATCCAGTGCCACCCATCGCCATACCATCACCGGTGAATCCAGGATTGCATGCACAAGTAAATCCGCCATCATTGTTAGAGCAGGTTGCGTTGGTATCACAGGGTTGGCTGCCATCCATACATTCATCCACATCTGCAGGACAAGAAAAATGCATACATTCTTTCAATCCAAGATAAATTCTCCCATTGGAGAAAAGAAGACTACTTCGTGTCTAGAAATTTTAGTTATTTCTATAAATAGAAGCTAAAGATTCCTTAGTTTTCATGACACATACCAGTACATCCAGTGCCACCCATCGCCATACCATCACCGGTGAATCCGGGATTACATGCACAAGTAAATCCGCCATCATTATTAGAGCAGGTTGCGTTGGTATCACAGGGTTGGCTGCCATCCATACATTCATCCACATCTGCAGGACAAGAAAAAAGAATACATTCCTTCAATCCAAGATAAATTCTACCATTGAAGAAAAGAAGAATACTTCGTGTCTAGAAATGTTAGTTTTTTCTCTAAATAGATGAAGATTCCTTAGTTTTCATGACACATACCAGTACATCCAGTGCCACCCATCGCCATACCATCACCGGTGAATCCGGGATTACATGCACAAGTAAATCCGCCATCATTGTTAGAGCAGGTTGCGTTGGTATCACAGGGTTGGCTGCCATCCATACATTCATCCACATCTGCAGGACAAGAAAAATGCATACATTCCTTCAATCCAAGATAAATTCTCCCATTGGAGAAAAGAGCCAAATATTTTGTGTCTAGAAATGTAAGTTATTTCTATAAATTGAAGCTAAAGATTCCTTAGCTTTCATGACACGTACCAGTACATCCAGTGCCACCCATCGCCATACCATCACCGGTGAATCCGGGATTACATGCACAAGTAAATCCGCCATCATTGTTAGAGCAGGTAGCGTTGGTATCACAGGGTTGGCTGCCATCTGTACATTCATCCACATCTGCATGACAAGAAAAATGCATACATTCCTTCAATCCAAGATAAATTCTCCCATTGGAGAAAAGAAAAATACTTCGTGTCTAGAAATGTTAGTTATTTCTATAAATAGAAGCTAAAGATTCCTTAGTTTTCATGACACGTACCAGTACATCCAGTGCCGCCCATCGCCATACCATCACCGGTGAATCCGGGATTACATGCACAAGTAAATCCGCCATCATTGTTAGAGCAGGTTGCGTTTGTATCACAGGGTTGGCTGCCATCCATACATTCATCCACATCTGCAGGACAAGAAAAATGCATACATTCCTTCAATCCAAGATAAATTCTCCCATTGGAGAAAAGAAGAATACTTCGTGTCTAGAAATGTTAGTTGTTTCTCTAAATAGAAGAAGATTTCTTAGTTTTCATGACACGTACCAGTACATCCAGTGCCACCCATCGCCATACCATCACCGGTGAATCCAGGATTGCATGCACAAGTAAATCCGCCATCATTGTTAGAGCAGGTTGCGTTGGTATCACAGGGTTGGCTGCCATCCATACATTCATCCACATCTGCAGGACAAGAAAAATGCATACATTCCTTCAGTCCAAGATAAATTCTCCCATTGGAGAAAAGAAGACTACTTCGTGTCTAGAAATTTTAGTTATTTCTATAAATAGAAGCTAAAGATTCCTTAGTTTTCATGACACATACCAGTACATCCAGTGCCACCCATCGCCATACCATCACCCGTGAATCCGGGATTACATGCACAAGTAAATTCGCCATCATTGTTAGTGCAGGTTGCGTTGGTATCACAGGGTTGGCTGCCATCCATACATTCATCCACATCTGCATGACAAGAAAAATGCATACATTCGTTCAATCCAAGATAAATTCTCCCATTGGAGAAAAGAGCGAGATACTTTGTGTCTAGAAATGTAAGTTGTTTCTCTAAATGAAGCTAAAGATTCCTTAGTTTTCATGACACATACCAGTACATCCAGTGCCACCCATCGCCATACCATCACCGGTGAATCCGGGATTACATGCACAAGTAAATCCGCCATCATTATTAGAGCAGGTTGCGTTGGTATCACAGGGTTGGCTGCCATCCATACATTCATCCACATCTGCAGGACAAGAAAAATGCATACATTCCTTCAATCCAAGATAAATTCTACCATTGAAGAAAAGAAGAATACTTCGTGTCTAGAAATTTTAGTTATTTCTCTAAATAGATGAAGATTCCTTAGTTTTCATGACACATACCAGTACATCCAGTGCCATCCATCGCCATACCATCACCGGTGAATCCGGGATTACATGCACAAGTAAATCCGCCATCATTGTTAGTGCAGGTTGCGTTGGTATCACAGGGTTGGCTGCCATCCATACATTCATCCACATCTGCATGACAAGAAAAATGCATACATTCGTTCAATCCAAGATAAATTCTCTCATTGGAGAAAAGAGCCAGAAACTTCGTGTCTAGAAATGTTAGTTATTTCTATAAATAGAAGCTAAAGATTCCTTAGTTTTCATGACACGTACCAGTACATCCAGTGCCACCCATCGCCATACCATCGCCGGTGAATCCGGGATTGCATGCACAAGTAAATTCGCCATCATTGTTAGTGCAGGTAGCGTTGGTATCACAGGGTTGGCTGCCATCCATACACTCATCCACATCTGCATGACAAGAAAAATGCATACATTCCTTCAATCCAAGATAAATTCTCCCATTGGAGAAAAGAAGAATACTTTGAGTCTAGAAATGTTAGTTGTTTCTCTAAATAGAAGAAGATTCCTTAGTTTTCATGACACATACCAGTACATCCAGTGCCACCCATCGCCATACCATCACCGGTGAATCCGGGATTACATGCACAAGTAAATCCGCCATCATTGTTAGAGCAGGTTGCGTTGGTATCACAGGGTTGGCTGCCATCCACACATTCATCCACATCTGCAGGACAAGAAATATGCATACATATTCCTTCAATCCAAGATAAATTCTCCCATTGAAGAAAAGAGCCAAATATTTTGTGTCTAGAAATGTTAGTTATTTCTATAAATTGAAGCTAAAGATTCCTTAGTTTTCATGACACGTACCAGTACATCCAGTGCCACCCATCGCCATACCATCACCGGTAAATCCGGGATTACATGCACAAGTAAATCCGCCATCATTGTTAGAGCAGGTTGCGTTGGTATCACAGGGTTGGCTGCCATCCATACATTCATCCACATCTGCAGGACAAGAAATATGCATACATTCCTTCAATCCAAGATAAATTCTCCCATTGGAGAAAAGAAGAATACTTCGTGTCTAGACTTTTTAGTTATTTCTATAAATAGAAGCTAAAGATTCCTTAGTTTTCATGACACATACCAGTACATCCAGTGCCACCCATCGCCATACCATCGCCGGTGAATCCGGGATTGCATGCACAAGTAAATCCGCCATCATTGTTAGTGCAGGTAGCGTTGGTATCACAGGGTTGGCTGCCATCTGTACATTCATCCACATCTGCATGACAAGAAAAATGTATACATTCCTTCAATTCAAGATAAATTCTCCCATTGGAGAAAAGAGCGAGATACTTTGTGTCTCGAAATGTAAGTTGTTTCTCTAAATAGAAGCTAAAGATTCCTTAGTTTTCATGACACGTACCAGTACATCCAGTGCCACCCATCGCCATACCATCACCGGTGAATCCGGGATTACATGCACAAGTAAATCCGCCATCATTATTAGAGCAGGTTGCGTTGGTATCACAGGGTTGGCTGCCATCCATACATTCATCCACATCTGCAGGACAAGAAAAAAGAATACATTCCTTCAATTCAAGATAAATTCTACCATTGAAGAAAAGAAGAATACTTCGTGTCTAGAAATGTTAGTTTTTTCTCTAAATAGATGAAGATTCCTTAGTTTTCATGACACATACCAGTACATCCAGTGCCACCCATCGCCATACCATCACCGGTGAATCCGGGATTACATGCACAAGTAAATCCGCCATCATTGTTAGAGCAGGTTGCGTTGGTATCACAGGGTTGGCTGCCATCCATACATTCATCCACATCTGCAGGACAAGAAAAATGCATACATTCCTTCAATCCAAGATAAATTCTCCCATTGGAGAAAAGAGCCAAATATTTTGTGTCTAGAAATGTAAGTTATTTCTATAAATTGAAGCTAAAGATTCCTTAGCTTTCATGACACATACCAGTACATCCAGTGCCACCCATCGCCATACCATCACCGGTGAATCCGGGATTGCATGCACAAGTAAATCTGCCATCATTGTTAGTGCAGGTTGCGTTGGTATCACAGGGTTGGCTGCCATCTGTACATTCATCCACATCTGCATGACAAGAAAAATGCATACATTCCTTCAATCCAAGATAAATTCTCCCATTGGAGAAAAGAAGAATACTTCGTGTCTAGAAATGTTAGTTGTTTCTCTAAATAGAAGAAGATTCCTTAGTTTTCATGACACGTACCAGTACATCCAGTGCCACCCATCGCCATACCATCACCGGTGAATCCGGGATTGCATGCACAAGTAAATCCGCCATCATTGTTAGTGCAGGTTGCGTTGGTATCACAGGGTTGGCTGCCATCCGTACATTTATCCACATCTGCAGGACAAGAAAAATGCATACATACCTTCAATCCAAGATAAATTCTCCCATTAGAGAAAAGAGCCAAATGTTTTGTGTCTAGAAATGTTAGTTATTTCTATGAATAGAAGCTAAAAATTCCTTAGTTTTCATGACACGTACCAGTACATCCAGTGCCACCCATCGCCATACCATCACCGGTGAATCCGGGATTACATGCACAAGTAAATCCACCATCGTTGTTAGTGCAGGTTGCGTTGGTATCACAGGGTTGGCTGCCATCCATACATTCATCCACATCTGCATGACAAGAAAAATGCATACATTCCTTCAATCCAAGATAAATTCTCCCATTGGAGAAAAGAAGAATACTTCGTGTCTAGAAATGTTAGTTGTTTCTCTAAATATAGAAGAAGATTCCTTAGTTTTCATGACACGTACCAGTACATCCAGTGCCACCCATCGCCATACCATCACCGGTGAATCCAGGATTACATGCACAAGTAAATCCACCATTGTTGTTAGTGCAGGTTGCGTTGGTATCACAGGGTTGGCTTCCATCTGTACATTCATCCACATCTGCATGACAAGAAAAATGCATACATTCCTTCAATCCAAGATAAATTCTCCCTTCAGAGAAAAGAGCCAAATATTTTGTGTCTAGAAATGTCAGTTATTTCTCTATTAGAAGCTAAAGATTCCTTAGTTTTCATGACACGTACCAGTACATCCAGTGCCACCCATCGCCATACCATCACCGGTGAATCCGGGATTACATGCACAAGTAAATCCGCCATCATTGTTAGAGCAGGTAGCGTTGGTATCACAGGGTTGGCTGCCATCCATACATTCATCCACATCTGCATGACAAGAAAAATGCATACATTCCTTCAATCCAAGATAAATTCTCCCATTGGAGAAAAGAAAAATACTTCGTGTCTAGAAATGTTAGTTATTTCTATAAATAGAAGCTAAAGATTCCTTAGTTTTCATGACACGTACCAGTACATCCAGTGCCACCCATCGCCATACCATCGCCGGTGAATCCGGGATTGCATGCACAAGTAAATCCGCCATCATTGTTAGTGCAGGTAGCGTTGGTATCACAGGGTTGGCTGCCATCTGTACATTCATCCACATCTGCATGACAAGAAAAATGTATACATTCCTTCAATTCAAGATAAATTCTCCCATTGGAGAAAAGAGCGAGATACTTTGTGTCTCGAAATGTAAGTTGTTTCTCTAAATAGAAGCTAAAGATTCCTTAGTTTTCATGACACGTACCAGTACATCCAGTGCCACCCATCGCCATACCATCACCGGTGAATCCGGGATTACATGCACAAGTAAATCCGCCATCATTATTAGAGCAGGTTGCGTTGGTATCACAGGGTTGGCTGCCATCCATACATTCATCCACATCTGCAGGACAAGAAAAAAGAATACATTCCTTCAATTCAAGATAAATTCTACCATTGAAGAAAAGAAGAATACTTCGTGTCTAGAAATGTTAGTTTTTTCTCTAAATAGATGAAGATTCCTTAGTTTTCATGACACATACCAGTACATCCAGTGCCACCCATCGCCATACCATCACCGGTGAATCCGGGATTACATGCACAAGTAAATCCGCCATCATTGTTAGAGCAGGTTGCGTTGGTATCACAGGGTTGGCTGCCATCCATACATTCATCCACATCTGCAGGACAAGAAAAATGCATACATTCCTTCAATCCAAGATAAATTCTCCCATTGGAGAAAAGAGCCAAATATTTTGTGTCTAGAAATGTAAGTTATTTCTATAAATTGAAGCTAAAGATTCCTTAGCTTTCATGACACGTACCAGTACATCCAGTGCCACCCATCGCCATACCATCACCGGTGAATCCGGGATTGCATGCACAAGTAAATCTGCCATCATTGTTAGTGCAGGTTGCGTTGGTATCACAGGGTTGGCTGCCATCTGTACATTCATCCACATCTGCATGACAAGAAAAATGCATACATTCCTTCAATCCAAGATAAATTCTCCCATTGGAGAAAAGAAGAATACTTCGTGTCTAGAAATGTTAGTTGTTTCTCTAAATAGAAGAAGATTCCTTAGTTTTCATGACACGTACCAGTACATCCAGTGCCACCCATCGCCATACCATCACCGGTGAATCCGGGATTGCATGCACAAGTAAATCCGCCATCATTGTTAGTGCAGGTTGCGTTGGTATCACAGGGTTGGCTGCCATCCGTACATTTATCCACATCTGCAGGACAAGAAAAATGCATACATACCTTCAATCCAAGATAAATTCTCCCATTAGAGAAAAGAGCCAAATGTTTTGTGTCTAGAAATGTTAGTTATTTCTATAAATAGAAGCTAAAAATTCCTTAGTTTTCATGACACGTACCAGTACATCCAGTGCCACCCATCGCCATACCATCACCGGTGAATCCGGGATTACATGCACAAGTAAATCCACCATCGTTGTTAGTGCAGGTTGCGTTGGTATCACAGGGTTGGCTGCCATCCATACATTCATCCACATCTGCATGACAAGAAAAATGCATACATTCCTTCAATCCAAGATAAATTCTCCCATTGGAGAAAAGAAGAATACTTCGTGTCTAGAAATGTTAGTTGTTTCTCTAAATATAGAAGAAGATTCCTTAGTTTTCATGACACGTACCAGTACATCCAGTGCCACCCATCGCCATACCATCACCGGTGAATCCAGGATTACATGCACAAGTAAATCCACCATTGTTGTTAGTGCAGGTTGCGTTGGTATCACAGGGTTGGCTTCCATCTGTACATTCATCCACATCTGCATGACAAGAAAAATGCATACATTCCTTCAATCCAAGATAAATTCTCCCTTCAGAGAAAAGAGCCAAATATTTTGTGTCTAGAAATGTCAATTATTTCTCTATTAGAAGCTAAAGATTCCTTAGTTTTCATGACACGTACCAGTACATCCAGTGCCACCCATCGCCATACCATCACCGGTGAATCCGGGATTACATGCACAAGTAAATCCGCCATCATTGTTAGAGCAGGTAGCGTTGGTATCACAGGGTTGGCTGCCATCCATACATTCATCCACATCTGCATGACAAGAAAAATGCATACATTCCTTCAATCCAAGATAAATTCTCCCATTGGAGAAAAGAAAAATACTTCGTGTCTAGAAATGTTAGTTATTTCTATAAATAGAAGCTAAAAATTCCTTAGTTTTCATGACACGTACCAGTACATCCAGTGCCACCCATCGCCATACCATCACCGGTGAATCCGGGATTACATGCACAAGTAAATCCGCCATCATTGTTAGAGCAGGTTGCGTTTGTATCACAGGGTTGGCTGCCATCCATACATTCATCCACATCTGCAGGACAAGAAAAATGCATACATTCCTTCAATCCAAGATAAATTCTCCCATTGGAGAAAAGAAGAATACTTTGTGTCTAGAAATGTTAGTTGTTTCTCTAAATAGAAGAAGATTCCTTAGTTTTCATGACACGTACCAGTACATCCAGTGCCACCCATCGCCATACCATCACCGGTGAATCCAGGATTGCATGCACAAGTAAATCCGCCATCATTGTTAGAGCAGGTTGCGTTGGTATCACAGGGTTGGCTGCCATCCATACATTCATCCACATCTGCAGGACAAGAAAAATGCATACATTCGTTCAATCCAAGATAAATTCTCCCATTGGAGAAAAGAAGACTACTTCGTGTCTAGAAATTTTAGTTATTTCTAAAAATAGAAGCTAAAGATTCCTTAGTTTTCATGACACATACCAGTACATCCAGTGCCACCCATCGCCATACCATCACCGGTGAATCCGGGATTACATGCACAAGTAAATCCGCCATCATTATTAGAGCAGGTTGCGTTGGTATCACAGGGTTGGCTGCCATCCATACATTCATCCACATCTGCAGGACAAGAAAAATGCATACATTCCTTCAATCCAAGATAAATTCTACCATTGAAGAAAAGAAGAATACTTCGTGTCTAGAAATGTTAGTTGTTTCTCTAAATAGATGAAGATTCCTTAGTTTTCATGACACATACCAGTACATCCAGTGCCATCCATCGCCATACCATCACCGGTGAATCCGGGATTACATGCACAAGTAAATCCGCCATCATTGTTAGAGCAGGTTGCGTTGGTATCACAGGGTTGGCTGCCATCCATACATTCATCCACATCTGCAGGACAAGAAAAATGCATACATTCCTTCAATCCAAGATAAATTCTCCCATTGGAGAAAAGAGCCAAATATTTTGTGTCTAGAAATGTTACTTATTTCTATAAATTGAAGCTAAAGATTCCTTAGTTTTCATGACACGTACCAATACATCCAGTGCCACCCATCGCCATACCATCACCGGTGAATCCGGGATTGCATGCACAAGTAAATCCGCCATCATTGTTAGTGCAGGTTGCGTTGGTATCACAGGGTTGGCTGCCATCTGTACATTCATCCACATCTGCATGACAAGAAAAATGCATACATTCCTTCAATCCAAGATAAATTCTCCCATTGGAGAAAAGAAGAATACTTCGTGTCTAGAAATGTTAGTTGTTTCTCTAAATAGAAGAAGATTCCTTAGTTTTCATGACACGTACCAGTACATCCAGTGCCACCCATCGCCATACCATCACCGGTGAATCCAGGATTGCATGCACAAGTAAATCCGCCATCATTGTTAGAGCAGGTTGCGTTGGTATCACAGGGTTGGCTGCCATCCATACATTCATCCACATCTGCAGGACAAGAAAAATGCATACATTCCTTCAATCCAAGATAAATTCTCCCATTGGAGAAAAGAAGAATACTTCGTGTCTAGAAATGTTAGTTGTTTCTCTAAATAGAAGAAGATTCCTTAGTTTTCATGACACGTACCAGTACATCCAGTGCCACCCATCGCCATACCATCACCGGTGAATCCGGGATTGCATGCACAAGTAAATCCGCCATCATTGTTAGTGCAGGTTGCGTTGGTATCACAGGGTTGGCTGCCATCCGTACATTTATCCACATCTGCAGGACAAGAAAAATGCATACATTCCTTCAATCCAAGATAAATTCTCCCATTAGAGAAAAGAGCCAAATATTTTGTGTCTAGAAATGTTAGTTATTTCTATAAATAGAAGCTAAAGATTCCTTAGTTTTCATGACACGTACCAGTACATCCAGTGCCACCCATCGCCATACCATCACCGGTGAATCCGGGATTACATGCACAAGTAAATCCACCATCGTTGTTAGTGCAGGTTGCGTTGGTATCACAGGGTTGGCTGCCATCCATACATTCATCCACATCTGCATGACAAGAAAAATGCATACATTCCTTCAATCCAAGATAAATTCTCCCATTGGAGAAAAGAAGAATACTTCGTGTCTAGAAATGTTAGTTGTTTCTCTAAATAGAAGAAGATTCCTTAGTTTTCATGACACGTACCAGTACATCCAGTGCCACCCATCGCCATACCATCACCGGTGAATCCAGGATTACATGCACAAGTAAATCCACCATTGTTGTTAGTGCAGGTTGCGTTGGTATCACAGGGTTGGCTTCCATCTGTACATTCATCCACATCTGCATGACAAGAAAAATGCATACATTCCTTCAATCCAAGATAAATTCTCCCTTCAGAGAAAAGAGCCAAATATTTTGTGTCTAGAAATGTCAGTTATTTCTCTATTAGAAGCTAAAGATTCCTTAGTTTTCATGACACGTACCAGTACATCCAGTGCCACCCATCGCCATACCATCACCCGTGAATCCGGGATTACATGCACAAGTAAATTCGCCATCATTGTTAGTGGAGGTTGCGTTGGTATCACAGGGTTGGCTGCCATCCATACATTCATCCACATCTGCATGACAAGAAAAATGCATACATTCCTTCAATCCAAGATAAATTCTCTCATTGGAGAAAAGAGCCAGAAACTTTGTGTCTAGAAATGTTAGTTATTTCTATACATAGAAGCTAAAGATTCCTTAGTTTTCATGACACGTACCAGTACATCCAGTGCCACCCGTGGCCAGACCATCGCCGGTGAATCCGGGATTGCATGCACAAGTAAATCCGCCATCATTGTTAGTGCAGGTAGCGTTGGTATCACAGGGTTGGCTGCCATCTGTACATTCATCCACATCTGCATGACAAGAAAAATGCATACATTCCTTCAATCCAAGATAAATTCTCCCATTGGAGAAAAGAGCGAGATACTTTGTGTCTAGAAATGTAAGTTGTTTCTCTAAATAGAAGCTAAAGATTCCTTAGTTTTCATGACACATACCAGTACATCCAGTGCCACCCATCGCCATACCATCACCGGTGAATCCGGGATTACATGCACAAGTAAATCCGCCATCATTATTAGAGCAGGTTGCGTTGGTATCACAGGGTTGGCTGCCATCCATACATTCATCCACATCTGCAGGACAAGAAAAATGCATACATTCCTTCAATCCAAGATAAATTCTACCATTGAAGAAAAGAAGAATACTTCGTGTCTAGAAATGTTAGTTGTTTCTCTAAATAGATGAAGATTCCTTAGTTTTCATGACACATACCAGTACATCCAGTGCCATCCATCGCCATACCATCACCGGTGAATCCGGGATTACATGCACAAGTAAATCCGCCATCATTGTTAGAGCAGGTTGCGTTGGTATCACAGGGTTGGCTGCCATCCATACATTCATCCACATCTGCAGGACAAGAAAAATGCATACATTCCTTCAATCCAAGATAAATTCTCCCATTGGAGAAAAGAGCCAAATATTTTGTGTCTAGAAATGTTAGTTATTTCTATAAATTGAAGCTAAAGATTCCATAGTTTTCATGACACGTACCAGTACATCCAGTGCCACCCATCGCCATACCATCACCGGTGAATCCGGGATTGCATGCACAAGTAAATCCGCCATCATTGTTAGTGCAGGTTGCGTTGGTATCACAGGGTTGGCTGCCATCTGTACATTCATCCACATCTGCATGACAAGAAAAATGCATACATTCCTTCAATCCAAGATAAATTCTCCCATTGGAGAAAAGAAGAATACTTCGTGTCTAGAAATGTTAGTTGTTTCTCTTAATAGAAGAAGATTCCTTAGTTTTCATGACACGTACCAGTACATCCAGTGCCACCCATCGCCATACCATCACCGGTGAATCCAGGATTGCATGCACAAGTAAATCCGCCATCATTGTTAGAGCAGGTTGCGTTGGTATCACAGGGTTGGCTGCCATCCATACATTCATCCACATCTGCAGGAGAAGAAAAATGCATACATTCCTTCAATCCAAGATAAATTCTCCCATTGGAGAAAAGAGCCAAATATTTTGTGTCTAGAAATGTTAGTTATTTCTATAAATAGAAGCTAAAGATTCCTTAGTTTTCATGACACGTACCAGTACATCCAGTGCCACCCATCGCCATACCATCACCGGTGAGTCCGGGATTACATGCACAAGTAAATCCGCCATCATTGTTAGAGCAGGTTGCGTTGGTATCACAGGGTTGGCTGCCATCCATACATTCATCCACATCTGCAGGACAAGAAAAATGCATACATTCCTTCAATCCAAGATAAATTCTCCCATTGGAGAAAAGAAGAATACTTCGTGTCTAGAAATGTTAGTTGTTTCTCTAAATAGAAGAAGATTCCTTAGTTTTCATGACACGTACCAGTACATCCAGTGCCACCCATCGCCATACCATCACCGGTGAATCCAGGATTGCATGCACAAGTAAATCCGCCATCATTGTTAGTGCAGGTTGCGTTGGTATCACAGGGTTGGCTGCCATCCGTACATTTATCCACATCTGCAGGAGAAGAAAAATGCATACATTCCTTCAATCCAAGATAAATTCTCCCATTAGAGAAAAGAGCCAAATATTTTGTGTCTAGAAATGTTAGTTATTTCTATAAATAGAAGCTAAAGATTCCTTAGTTTTCATGACACGTACCAGTACATCCAGTGCCACCCATCGCCATACCATCACCGGTGAATCCGGGATTACATGCACAAGTAAATCCACCATCGTTGTTAGTGCAGGTTGCGTTGGTATCACAGGGTTGGCTGCCATCCATACATTCATCCACATCTGCATGACAAGAAAAATGCATACATTCCTTCAATCCAAGATAAATTCTCCAATTGGAGAAAAGAAGAATACTTCGTGTCTAGAAATGTTAGTTGTTTCTCTAAATAGAAGAAGATTCCTTAGTTTTCATGACACGTACCAGTACATCCAGTGCCACCCATCGCCATACCATCACCGGTGAATCCAGGATTACATGCACAAGTAAATCCACCATTGTTGTTAGTGCAGGTTGCGTTGGTATCACAGGGTTGGCTTCCATCTGTACATTCATCCACATCTGCATGACAAGAAAAATGCATACATTCCTTCAATCCAAGATAAATTCTCCCTTCAGAGAAAAGAGCCAAATATTTTGTGTCTAGAAATGTCAGTTATTTCTCTATTAGAAGCTAAAGATTCCTTAGTTTTCATGACACGTACCAGTACATCCAGTGCCACCCATCGCCATACCATCACCGGTGAATCCGGGATTACATGCACAAGTAAATTCGCCATCATTGTTAGTGCAGGTTGCGTTGGTATCACAGGGTTGGCTGCCATCCATACATTCATCCACATCTGCATGACAAGAAAAATGCATACATTCCTTCAATCCAAGATAAATTCTCTCATTGGAGAAAAGAGCCAGAAACTTCGTGTCTAGAAATGTTAGTTATTTCTATACATAGAAGCTAAAGATTCCTTAGTTTTCATGACACGTACCAGTACATCCAGTGCCACCCGTGGCCAGACCATCGCCGGTGAATCCGGGATTGCATGCACAAGTAAATCCGCCATCATTGTTAGTGCAGGTAGCGTTGGTATCACAGGGTTGGCTGCCATCTGTACATTCATCCACATCTGCATGACAAGAAAAATGCATACATTCCTTCAATCCAAGATAAATTCTCCCATTGGAGAAAAGAGCGAGATACTTTGTGTCTAGAAATGTAAGTTGTTTCTCTAAATAGAAGCTAAAGATTCCTTAGTTTTCATGACACATACCAGTACATCCAGTGCCACCCATCGCCATACCATCACCGGTGAATCCGGGATTACATGCACAAGTAAATCCGCCATCATTATTAGAGCAGGTTGCGTTGGTATCACAGGGTTGGCTGCCATCCATACATTCATCCACATCTGCAGGACAAGAAAAATGCATACATTCCTTCAATCCAAGATAAATTCTACCATTGAAGAAAAGAAGAATACTTCGTGTCTAGAAATGTTAGTTGTTTCTCTAAATAGATGAAGATTCCTTAGTTTTCATGACACATACCAGTACATCCAGTGCCATCCATCGCCATACCATCACCGGTGAATCCGGGATTACATGCACAAGTAAATCCGCCATCATTGTTAGAGCAGGTTGCGTTGGTATCACAGGGTTGGCTGCCATCCACACATTCATCCACATCTGCAGGACAAGAAAAATGCATACATTCCTTCAATCCAAGATAAATTCTCCCTTCAGAGAAAAGAGCCAAATATTTTGTGTCTAGAAATGTTAGTTATTTCTATAAATTGAAGCTAAAGATTCCTTAGTTTTCATGACACGTACCAGTACATCCAGTGCCACCCATCGCCATACCATCACCGGTGAATCCGGGATTGCATGCACAAGTAAATCCGCCATCATTGTTAGTGCAGGTTGCGTTGGTATCACAGGGTTGGCTGCCATCTGTACATTCATCCACATCTGCATGACAAGAAAAATGCATACATTCCTTCAATCCAAGATAAATTCTCCCATTGGAGAAAAGAAGAATACTTCGTGTCTAGAAATGTTAGTTGTTTCTCTTAATAGAAGAAGATTCCTTAGTTTTCATGACACGTACCAGTACATCCAGTGCCACCCATCGCCATACCATCACCGGTGAATCCAGGATTGCATGCACAAGTAAATCCGCCATCATTGTTAGAGCAGGTTGCGTTGGTATCACAGGGTTGGCTGCCATCCATACATTCATCCACATCTGCAGGAGAAGAAAAATGCATACATTCCTTCAATCCAAGATAAATTCTCCCATTGGAGAAAAGAGCCAAATATTTTGTGTCTAGAAATGTTAGTTATTTCTATAAATAGAAGCTAAAGATTCCTTAGTTTTCATGACACGTACCAGTACATCCTGTGCCACCCATCGCCATACCATCACCGGTGAATCCGGGATTACATGCACAAGTAAATCCGCCATCATTGTTAGAGCAGGTTGCGTTGGTATCACAGGGTTGGCTGCCATCCATACATTCATCCACATCTGCAGGACAAGAAAAATGCATACATTCCTTCAATCCAAGATAAATTCTCCCATTGGAGAAAAGAAGAATACTTCGTGTCTAGAAATGTAAATTGTTTCTCTAAATAGAAGAAGATTCCTTAGTTTTCATGACACGTACCAGTACATCCAGTGCCACCCATCGCCATACCATCACCGGTGAATCCAGGATTGCATGCACAAGTAAATCCGCCATCATTGTTAGTGCAGGTTGCGTTGGTATCACAGGGTTGGCTGCCATCCGTACATTTATCCACATCTGCAGGAGATGAAAAATGCTTACATTCCTTCAATCCAAGATAAATTCTCCCATTAGAGAAAAGAGCCAAATATTTTGTGTCTAGAAATGTTAGTTATTTCTATAAATAGAAGCTAAAGATTCCTTAGTTTTCATGACACGTACCAGTACATCCAGTGCCACCCATCGCCATACCATCACCGGTGAATCCGGGATTACATGCACAAGTAAATCCACCATCGTTGTTAGTGCAGGTTGCGTTGGTATCACAGGGTTGGCTGCCATCCATACATTCATCCACATCTGCATGACAAGAAAAATGCATACATTCCTTCAATCCAAGATAAATTCTCCCATTGGAGAAAAGAAGAATACTTCGTGTCTAGAAATGTTAGTTGTTTCTCTAAATAGAAGAAGATTCCTTAGTTTTCATGACACGTACCAGTACATCCAGTGCCACCCATCGCCATACCATCACCGGTGAATCCAGGATTACATGCACAAGTAAATCCACCATTGTTGTTAGTGCAGGTTGCGTTGGTATCACAGGGTTGGCTTCCATCTGTACATTCATCCACATCTGCATGACAAGAAAAATGCATACATTCCTTCAATCCAAGATAAATTCTCCCTTCAGAGAAAAGAGCCAAATATTTTGTGTCTAGAAATGTCAGTTATTTCTCTATTAGAAGCTAAAGATTCCTTAGTTTTCATGACACGTACCAGTACATCCAGTGCCACCCATCGCCATACCATCACCCGTGAATCCGGGATTACATGCACAAGTAAATTCGCCATCATTGTTAGTGGAGGTTGCGTTGGTATCACAGGGTTGGCTGCCATCCATACATTCATCCACATCTGCATGACAAGAAAAATGCATACATTCCTTCAATCCAAGATAAATTCTCTCATTGGAGAAAAGAGCCAGAAACTTTGTGTCTAGAAATGTTAGTTATTTCTATACATAGAAGCTAAAGATTCCTTAGTTTTCATGACACGTACCAGTACATCCAGTGCCACCCGTGGCCAGACCATCGCCGGTGAATCCGGGATTGCATGCACAAGTAAATCCGCCATCATTGTTAGTGCAGGTAGCGTTGGTATCACAGGGTTGGCTGCCATCTGTACATTCATCCACATCTGCATGACAAGAAAAATGCATACATTCCTTCAATCCAAGATAAATTCTCCCATTGGAGAAAAGAGCGAGATACTTTGTGTCTAGAAATGTAAGTTGTTTCTCTAAATAGAAGCTAAAGATTCCTTAGTTTTCATGACACATACCAGTACATCCAGTGCCACCCATCGCCATACCATCACCGGTGAATCCGGGATTACATGCACAAGTAAATCCGCCATCATTATTAGAGCAGGTTGCGTTGGTATCACAGGGTTGGCTGCCATCCATACATTCATCCACATCTGCAGGACAAGAAAAATGCATACATTCCTTCAATCCAAGATAAATTCTACCATTGAAGAAAAGAAGAATACTTCGTGTCTAGAAATGTTAGTTGTTTCTCTAAATAGATGAAGATTCCTTAGTTTTCATGACACATACCAGTACATCCAGTGCCATCCATCGCCATACCATCACCGGTGAATCCGGGATTACATGCACAAGTAAATCCGCCATCATTGTTAGAGCAGGTTGCGTTGGTATCACAGGGTTGGCTGCCATCCATACATTCATCCACATCTGCAGGACAAGAAAAATGCATACATTCCTTCAATCCAAGATAAATTCTCCCATTGGAGAAAAGAGCCAAATATTTTGTGTCTAGAAATGTTAGTTATTTCTATAAATTGAAGCTAAAGATTCCATAGTTTTCATGACACGTACCAGTACATCCAGTGCCACCCATCGCCATACCATCACCGGTGAATCCGGGATTGCATGCACAAGTAAATCCGCCATCATTGTTAGTGCAGGTTGCGTTGGTATCACAGGGTTGGCTGCCATCTGTACATTCATCCACATCTGCATGACAAGAAAAATGCATACATTCCTTCAATCCAAGATAAATTCTCCCATTGGAGAAAAGAAGAATACTTCGTGTCTAGAAATGTTAGTTGTTTCTCTTAATAGAAGAAGATTCCTTAGTTTTCATGACACGTACCAGTACATCCAGTGCCACCCATCGCCATACCATCACCGGTGAATCCAGGATTGCATGCACAAGTAAATCCGCCATCATTGTTAGAGCAGGTTGCGTTGGTATCACAGGGTTGGCTGCCATCCATACATTCATCCACATCTGCAGGAGAAGAAAAATGCATACATTCCTTCAATCCAAGATAAATTCTCCCATTGGAGAAAAGAGCCAAATATTTTGTGTCTAGAAATGTTAGTTATTTCTATAAATAGAAGCTAAAGATTCCTTAGTTTTCATGACACGTACCAGTACATCCAGTGCCACCCATCGCCATACCATCACCGGTGAGTCCGGGATTACATGCACAAGTAAATCCGCCATCATTGTTAGAGCAGGTTGCGTTGGTATCACAGGGTTGGCTGCCATCCATACATTCATCCACATCTGCAGGACAAGAAAAATGCATACATTCCTTCAATCCAAGATAAATTCTCCCATTGGAGAAAAGAAGAATACTTCGTGTCTAGAAATGTTAGTTGTTTCTCTAAATAGAAGAAGATTCCTTAGTTTTCATGACACGTACCAGTACATCCAGTGCCACCCATCGCCATACCATCACCGGTGAATCCAGGATTGCATGCACAAGTAAATCCGCCATCATTGTTAGTGCAGGTTGCGTTGGTATCACAGGGTTGGCTGCCATCCGTACATTTATCCACATCTGCAGGAGAAGAAAAATGCATACATTCCTTCAATCCAAGATAAATTCTCCCATTAGAGAAAAGAGCCAAATATTTTGTGTCTAGAAATGTTAGTTATTTCTATAAATAGAAGCTAAAGATTCCTTAGTTTTCATGACACGTACCAGTACATCCAGTGCCACCCATCGCCATACCATCACCGGTGAATCCGGGATTACATGCACAAGTAAATCCACCATCGTTGTTAGTGCAGGTTGCGTTGGTATCACAGGGTTGGCTGCCATCCATACATTCATCCACATCTGCATGACAAGAAAAATGCATACATTCCTTCAATCCAAGATAAATTCTCCAATTGGAGAAAAGAAGAATACTTCGTGTCTAGAAATGTTAGTTGTTTCTCTAAATAGAAGAAGATTCCTTAGTTTTCATGACACGTACCAGTACATCCAGTGCCACCCATCGCCATACCATCACCGGTGAATCCAGGATTACATGCACAAGTAAATCCACCATTGTTGTTAGTGCAGGTTGCGTTGGTATCACAGGGTTGGCTTCCATCTGTACATTCATCCACATCTGCATGACAAGAAAAATGCATACATTCCTTCAATCCAAGATAAATTCTCCCTTCAGAGAAAAGAGCCAAATATTTTGTGTCTAGAAATGTCAGTTATTTCTCTATTAGAAGCTAAAGATTCCTTAGTTTTCATGACACGTACCAGTACATCCAGTGCCACCCATCGCCATACCATCACCGGTGAATCCGGGATTACATGCACAAGTAAATTCGCCATCATTGTTAGTGCAGGTTGCGTTGGTATCACAGGGTTGGCTGCCATCCATACATTCATCCACATCTGCATGACAAGAAAAATGCATACATTCCTTCAATCCAAGATAAATTCTCTCATTGGAGAAAAGAGCCAGAAACTTCGTGTCTAGAAATGTTAGTTATTTCTATACATAGAAGCTAAAGATTCCTTAGTTTTCATGACACGTACCAGTACATCCAGTGCCACCCGTGGCCAGACCATCGCCGGTGAATCCGGGATTGCATGCACAAGTAAATCCGCCATCATTGTTAGTGCAGGTAGCGTTGGTATCACAGGGTTGGCTGCCATCTGTACATTCATCCACATCTGCATGACAAGAAAAATGCATACATTCCTTCAATCCAAGATAAATTCTCCCATTGGAGAAAAGAGCGAGATACTTTGTGTCTAGAAATGTAAGTTGTTTCTCTAAATAGAAGCTAAAGATTCCTTAGTTTTCATGACACATACCAGTACATCCAGTGCCACCCATCGCCATACCATCACCGGTGAATCCGGGATTACATGCACAAGTAAATCCGCCATCATTATTAGAGCAGGTTGCGTTGGTATCACAGGGTTGGCTGCCATCCATACATTCATCCACATCTGCAGGACAAGAAAAATGCATACATTCCTTCAATCCAAGATAAATTCTACCATTGAAGAAAAGAAGAATACTTCGTGTCTAGAAATGTTAGTTGTTTCTCTAAATAGATGAAGATTCCTTAGTTTTCATGACACATACCAGTACATCCAGTGCCATCCATCGCCATACCATCACCGGTGAATCCGGGATTACATGCACAAGTAAATCCGCCATCATTGTTAGAGCAGGTTGCGTTGGTATCACAGGGTTGGCTGCCATCCACACATTCATCCACATCTGCAGGACAAGAAAAATGCATACATTCCTTCAATCCAAGATAAATTCTCCCTTCAGAGAAAAGAGCCAAATATTTTGTGTCTAGAAATGTTAGTTATTTCTATAAATTGAAGCTAAAGATTCCTTAGTTTTCATGACACGTACCAGTACATCCAGTGCCACCCATCGCCATACCATCACCGGTGAATCCGGGATTGCATGCACAAGTAAATCCGCCATCATTGTTAGTGCAGGTTGCGTTGGTATCACAGGGTTGGCTGCCATCTGTACATTCATCCACATCTGCATGACAAGAAAAATGCATACATTCCTTCAATCCAAGATAAATTCTCCCATTGGAGAAAAGAAGAATACTTCGTGTCTAGAAATGTTAGTTGTTTCTCTTAATAGAAGAAGATTCCTTAGTTTTCATGACACGTACCAGTACATCCAGTGCCACCCATCGCCATACCATCACCGGTGAATCCAGGATTGCATGCACAAGTAAATCCGCCATCATTGTTAGAGCAGGTTGCGTTGGTATCACAGGGTTGGCTGCCATCCATACATTCATCCACATCTGCAGGAGAAGAAAAATGCATACATTCCTTCAATCCAAGATAAATTCTCCCATTGGAGAAAAGAGCCAAATATTTTGTGTCTAGAAATGTTAGTTATTTCTATAAATAGAAGCTAAAGATTCCTTAGTTTTCATGACACGTACCAGTACATCCTGTGCCACCCATCGCCATACCATCACCGGTGAATCCGGGATTACATGCACAAGTAAATCCGCCATCATTGTTAGAGCAGGTTGCGTTGGTATCACAGGGTTGGCTGCCATCCATACATTCATCCACATCTGCAGGACAAGAAAAATGCATACATTCCTTCAATCCAAGATAAATTCTCCCATTGGAGAAAAGAAGAATACTTCGTGTCTAGAAATGTAAATTGTTTCTCTAAATAGAAGAAGATTCCTTAGTTTTCATGACACGTACCAGTACATCCAGTGCCACCCATCGCCATACCATCACCGGTGAATCCAGGATTGCATGCACAAGTAAATCCGCCATCATTGTTAGTGCAGGTTGCGTTGGTATCACAGGGTTGGCTGCCATCCGTACATTTATCCACATCTGCAGGAGATGAAAAATGCTTACATTCCTTCAATCCAAGATAAATTCTCCCATTAGAGAAAAGAGCCAAATATTTTGTGTCTAGAAATGTTAGTTATTTCTATAAATAGAAGCTAAAGATTCCTTAGTTTTCATGACACGTACCAGTACATCCAGTGCCACCCATCGCCATACCATCACCGGTGAATCCGGGATTGCATGCACAAGTAAATCCACCATTGTTGTTAGTGCAGGTTGCGTTGGTATCACAGGGTTGGCTGCCATCCATACATTCATCCACATCTGCATGACAAGAAAAATGCATACATTCCTTCAATCCAAGATAAATTCCCTCAATGGAGAGAAGAGCCAGATACATTAGAAAATGTCTACAAATACATGTATCATCTACGGTATTAGTAATTAGAAATATAGTGGTGTTGGTTTCACTTTTTATCGTGTAAGTTTCAGAATTGAAGCTAGACATTTATGTATGTTGGAAACAGAAGATTTTCCGAATATGATTTAAAGTACTTTAATGTAATGTATCACAAAGAAAGAACTTTCCTTATATTTGCATGTGGCAAAAGGAATCATGATCCTAGCTCTTACCACTTTCAAATGAGGAGCTACTTCCTGTTTGACCGGAAGTAGAGGTCGCAGATGTCAACCAATGTGTCACACAGAAAGACCTTGCCTAACATTCACTTTTGGTGAAAGAATCAACTTAATATCACAAACGGTTGATTTTTCAAGATTTTTGAATATTAAATTCAAATCCCTTGTAATTTGACACCTGATGACCTCATGATGACGTAAATGTTCGGGAAACAACTACTCTATATGGACTTTGTATGGACCAAGTTTGGTCAACATCGACTGTTTGAAAGTGCCCACAGTGGGGTCCACAAAATCTATGTACAAAGTCTATGGGATTTGAGGAGAAGAAGAAGAAGAAAACTAAATATTGTGTCTGTTGAAAACAGAACACAAGGCTTTTCCATTTTATGATATTAAAATAAATTGTCAAAACCTTTAACACATAAAGACATTTGATTAAGATATTTAATTAAGCCTACTTTTAATATTCTTCGTCATGTTTGTGTCACAAAGACAAACCTTGCCTAACATTGACTTTTGGTGAAAGAATCATGATCATAGCTCTTACCACTTTTAAATGAGAAGCTACTTCCGGTTGGACGAAAGTAGAGGTCACAGAGATCAAGCAATGTAACACAAATGATAGACCTTGCCTAACATTGACTTTTGGTGAAAGAATCATGATCATAGCTCTTACCACTTTTAAATGAGGAGCTACTTCATGTTTGACCGGAAGTAGAGGTCACAGAGGTCAAGTAATGCGTCACAAATGAAAGACCTTGCCTTACATTGTCTATTGGTGAAAGAATCATGATCATAGCTCTTCCAACTTTTAAATGAGGAGCTACTTCCTGTTTGACCGGAAGTAGAGGTCACAGAGGTCAAGCAATGTGTCATAAATGAAAGACATTGCCTAACATTGTCTATTGGTGAAAGAATCATGATCATATAGCTCTTCCCACTTTTAAATGAGGAGCTACTTCCTGTTTGACCGGAAGTAGAGGTCACAGAGGTCAAGCAATGTATCACAAATGAAAGACCTTGCCTAACATTGTCTATTGGTGAAAGAATCATGATCACATCTCTTACCATTTTTAAATGAGGAGCTACTTCCTGTTTGACCAGAAGTACCGTAGAGGTCACAGAGGTCAAGCAATGTTTCACCAAGAAAGACCCTGCCTAACAATCACTATTAGTGAAAGAAACAACTTAATATCTCAAACCGTTGATTTTTGTTTGATTTTTAAAGATTTTGATTATTAAATTTGAATTGCTTGTCACATGACACCTGATGACGTCATAATGACAAAAAGTTTCGGGAGACAACTACCCTATATGGACTTCCTTCAAACCAAGTTTGGTCAAAATCAGCTGTTTAAAAATGACCAAAGTGCCACACACAAAACCAACTAGACATTTATGGCTGTTTTTTCACAATCATGACTAAACGTCTTAATATCGAAAGCACCGACACTGAATACAAATATATGTACCTGTTTCGCAGTTGGTTCCTGTGTAGCCTGCAGCACAGGTGCAGGTGTAGAGCATACAGCTGACAGCAGAACACACTCCTCCATTCAAGCACGGGTTGGAACTGCAGACATTGAGACCTGCCAATGAAGGGTGCAGTAGATATCATTCCCTGTATTCTCTGCATCAAAGCAGTACAGAAACCAGGAGCTCTTGCTCAAAATGAAATCCCCAAAAAGGATTTTTGTGTGTGTTCTACCAACAACAAAGGGGTAAAGATGGACTAATGAAACGAAATATTGACCGTAGTAGGATTTGAATCTACAAGCCCAGTAGTACCGGTACCAGTGCTCTAGCTACCAACATCCAGCCCTAAGTTGGTGGTGTCCCAAAATGTCAGTTGTTCGCCATCTTTCTTCGTTTTCAACCTCTGAATTACCACTGACAAAAGAACTTGGAGTGTGCACTACCCTAATAATGTCCTTTTAAACCATGCATGTAAATTTTTGACAAATGTAAACTGCATGGTGTCATTGGCCTCCATCTTAAAACTGGGCCCAATACCAAGTTATAATTGGAAAAGAATTGGAATGCAAATCTTTCACCGGTCCACAGAGGGAGAAGCATTCCTGCACCTCCGCCATCACCAATAATGGGTCAAGCACTGAAAGGTTTAATACCAGCCAAAACTTTACATCATATTTCTTGCCAATGAAAAAAAGGTATTGTGTGATTTCTTGGGTTTTTTTTCTATTGGCAGGCAACCCAATTTCTGCCATCCAAAATGTTTTGCCAAAGGCAAGGAACCAACCTCAGCTACGTACCATTTCTCAAGGAACTTAAAACAGAGTTGACTCACCACCTCTTTTGCAAATGTAATGGTGCTTGGTCACGCATTTAACATCGTCCCATTTATCTTGATACATTTCTTTCTGAAATACGCCACAGTTCTCGTTATTCCCTTGATTGTTGGGTTGACCATCTGCCCAAAACACTATATCCTGCATCAACCATGACGAACAGATGGATACAACAGATGAGTATGTTTAGGAGTCCTACCACTGCCAGATATGCCTTCTGCACATCCACTGACTGAATTCAATTTCACCATGTTACCTTTGCCAACTAAAGTTGCGCTACATTAGTGTAGATGACTTACTGCTTAAAGGTACTATCACAGATTTACCTATAACTTACAGGGTATAAAGATCGTGATGGTGGAAACATATCGTAAACATTTTTTCTGCCTGAAATGCTGTATTTATCCAGAAAAGAGTAAAACCAGTGGCCAAAATTATTGTTGATAAAAAATAACAGATAAAAGACTTAAGAAATACTGTGGCCGTTTTTCACTGTTTTCTCAGAAATTGGGCATTGATGGGACTGAAATTTTCACAGATGACTGTCACTGTTTCTTCCTTGATATTTCTTTGACAAAAACCAAAGTATGATAATACCTTTAAAGTACAAGGTAATACGTTGCTTGTCTGGATTTATATTAATTGATAATTGTTTGCCACCGCTTTATGGTGCCATCTTGTGGCAGCCTCACATATTATTAATTGTGTATCTTGAATATGCCTTGCCTGGTTTGGTACATTCACTATCAAAAGGATAATTTTGGTAGAGTTCTTCAGTACCATTCCATGTAAATGAACTTTCTTGTTGAACTGCCTGTCTGCTATAAGTGCCTTGGTTAACAAGGGTCTAAGGGCTGTTATATTTAGAATGTGTTAATACACCATTAATAATGATCACTCCCACCCACAGCCCCACCCACCACATACCATCTACAATAACTGACTTACCACAGGGCTGCCGTCACTCCATTCAAATTGACCTTCATGACCCCTGTCATTCAGACCATGCCACCAAAAGTCAGTTTCAGTCAGTTGGGCTGAAAGGACAGTTACAATAATCATTTGTGACTCCTTTTAATATGCAAATACATTTGCGAAAAAATACTAAGTGAGTTAGGCGAGTGCCTAAATCACTTGCCACCTATGTCCCCAATGCTTTCGGTCTTTGAAACACCTTAAATCTTTCACAAATATCGCTTCGATTGTTCCTAAAAAAAAAAGCCCCCCCCCCCCCCCAATTTGTTCAGATATTAAATGAAGAAGGTGCCATACGGAAGGTGTCATAGCCAAGAAAACAATGCAATTCTCTGCCATTGTTCATGACCTCATTTATTTTCCAGGATTTTTCTACTGACCAATTGACCATGGGAACACTGCACTGGGATAGTGTGTGTGTAATGGGGGAAAACACTCACCCAGCAAAAAGTCTTGCTCATACTGGCTATGAATGCTGGTGAGGTGACCACCTCTCTCCGTGCAATCCCTATCAGACTGTGGCCAATTATCATCTCTTACGGCATCGTCAACAAACAAGTAGCAGGATTCATTGAAGGACAGCCAGCCAATTGGGCAGCAGGTAGCTGAAATACAAGCAAACAAATGTTGGTTGTCTCAACGGGAAACGTGGCAATATAGAAAATCACACAAACAGTAGGTTGCTTGAAGAAAGAGAGAGGTTCAGTTGGCTTGATCAGATTCACAAGTTAGTAATCTCTCACACTTGTATGATGAAGTGTACACGGTGGGTGCCAAGTGTAAACTTAACAGGTATTTTGATTCAGTGTATCAATTGTAGAAGAATCGATCAACAACATTGTAAGCTTGTAGGCTTTGGGGACAAGGGGATCCCGCCAGGCAGCCAAGAGAATTTGGGACTTGTTTGGCAGGACATACATGTAGGGCTGGATAGGTTAGTTGGTATGGCACTGTTATACCGGAACCTGGGAATTGATGCGGCATGCGGGCACACGACAGCAGAGGGTTGAGAGTCCTGACCACTCACCGATTTCACACTGGGCCCCTCTCCAGCCTTCGGCACAGGTACAGGGTTCACTTGAAAGTGTGCCAGTGCAGAGGCAATGTGCTGGATTATCCGTTGCTGCACAGTCTGCTGCAATATTATCTGCCAATATCAAGATAATAATACAAGGTTGATCATACACATGGCTCTCTCAGGAGGTGATCTGGATCCAGCTACAGAAATTCAGTGGTAAGCTGCACCACTCAAATCCAAAACTGAACAATTACTGTTGAAATTCTTTCACAATTTGACCCAGAAAACAAAAATTGAAAAGAGAAAATTCAGCGAGATTAAGTTTTCACCTTCCTGTTCTGGAATATTTGAATATCATATATACATGATAAACTGAAAGGTGAACAAAGAAACATTGACTGGAGTGGGATTCGAACCAGTGACCTCCTAAACACCGTAAAAACTGTTTAAACAAAGACAATTATTTCTAAAAGCAGTCAAACAAATTCTGCCAAAAATTTCAACCAATTTGTATTATAAACCAGATATGAAAACATCACAAACAAATGATTACAAAATCAAAAAAAAAAATCATATTAGACAACAAAATAAACTTGCACTCCTAACTTGAGTTAGAAAAGAGTTTTCCATTGACACTCGGTGTGGTAATGAATGTGACGCAAATGATTGACCAAACAATGTAGCAACTCACCCATGTAGCAGAGTGGACCCAACCAGCCAGACTGACACGTACAAGCCGCACCACCACCGCCAGAGCAGACGCAGTTTGGTGGATCACCATTGCCAGCGCAATTGGAGCCGTGGTCAGCTTGAAAAGTCCATGATGATAAATAGTTTTTTCATTAATAAAAGAAAAAGCAGAAATATTCCAAATGCTTAACCAAGAACTTTTACATGAAAAATAACTAACGTCTTTGTGACAAATAAAGTTCTATCCTTCTTGAGGCTCACCTATGTCGCAGTTGGCTCCCCTCCAACCCACAGCACAGGTGCAAGGGGCACCCCCTCCCACACCGGTGCACGTCTCACAGTTTACAGGAGATCCAGCTGATATGCAAGTGCTTCCATCCAGAGCTACAAGAATCAATTAATCAAAGTCCATGACCACATCAACAGGTGTATACACCGATCTGACGGCATGACATACCATCCACCATTACTGCGGTGTCCCTGCCCTCCTTTTACACCATGCAGTATAGAGTGCGGCAGAGCATACATTCTTTTGTTGCCACACAAAAGGCAGGGTGGGGACACTGCAGAAATGGTGGATGGTATATCGTGCCGACGGATCAGTCTATAGCAAGAATGGTGTTACCGTAATTTAGGTTCTTGTGTGTGTGTTGTTGTTTTTAGTGGTGGGGCTAGTGACGTTTCCAAAGACAAAACCACGCGAGGGGCACGTGTTAAAATAGTGCCCCTAATTTGAACTTATGATGCCAATGAAAAGAAGACTATTTGAAATTGGAATCTTTCTTTGTTTGTTCGTTGGATTAGATTTCCAATAACTTCACCGACAGTACCGCTACCCGCCGCTTTTTGTGCCCCCCAAAAAAGTGGCGCCCGGGGCACATGCCCCCCCCCCCCAGTTACACCACTGGGAGGGGGAATGGGGGGGGGGGGGTTGAGGCGGGGTGTCAAGCATGGAAAGCCTGAGACCTCAGGAGAGGCACAAAGGGAACCCTCTCCCTAGGGACTGGATTAAAATGGCTTGAGCATTGGGCAGATAGAGTGCTGGTGCACCATTTCAGAGGTCTCCCCTTCACGTCCAGGCGAGGTCAGTTTTTGTTCCTGCGCTGTTGATGGATGCCAATCAGCAATCAAGGACAGTATGGACCCTGATTTGCTGCCAATGGCGGGCATGTGTGTTTCGGGATGATTCTGATCATGGGACAACCCCTTTGGGATATCAATCAAAATGTCATCCTCAAAAGACCTGACCAAACAAGTTACTGGTCACTGTGTTTAAACCTAGGCCATCAAATCATATCTATGAGGGTACACTTACGTTGAACGCAGATATAGGCCTTCTGTTCACTGCATGCCGCAGTCAACCATTCTCCAGACGAAGTAGATACGTCAACGAAGGCGCAGTTTACACCATCAAAGGTAGCAGTGGCACTCCAAAAGAAGATATTCTAAAACATTACACCAAAAAGACATAGTGTGTTCATGACACAAACCAATGGAGGTCGTTGCAGAAGGAACTTACAAAGAGTGACTATCAGGTGACTATGACAGTGAGGCAAAAGACACCCATGGACTCTTGTGTGACGAGGGCCATATTAACATGTCTGCATTGTTACATAACAGCGGATATGTAGAACAACACGTACACTGTATTGGCAATTGGGGTAGGAAAGAAGAGACTATACTCTCTCCACATCCCAAGCACAAAAAAGCAAGAGCATTGAGGAAGTATTAGGAGAAACATTTCAATGGATATAAAAATCTGTCAATTGAAAATGCTACCAGTGCTTTGAGTACTGAAAAACACACTTTACTACCCCACAAATTACCCCCCACCACCTCTCAAACAACCAAATCAAAACATCACCAACACCACCAAAAATTCAGCCCCTTGAACTCTTTGAGAAATTGTATGTGATTTGTGCTCCATCTTCATTGGGTGACAAGTTCATAAAAACCTATAAAAGTACCCAAATGTCAGTGATGATCTGAAAAGGCCAATCCTTGGACTGGATACAATGATGATATCAGAATGGCTGGTGAGTACTTACTGCATCCTTTCCATTGCTCCAGACGAAGACATCATCTGCACTGGGATCGAACAATCCAAGCCACCACGATGATGATGGAATTTGCTCTGCAGATAACACAAGCAATCAAGGTGAAATGAACTCCCAAAAGACATATCAGCAAAATTCTGAAATATTTTTCGTTGATTGAGCAACAAGTGGTTCATATTCATTTGGGTCACTCCACACCTATCACAGCTACACTGTAGGCCTACCCATTTGTGGATAGATTTCTGCTGTGTTGTGTGCAGATAGGCTACTCAGGATTTAAGGAAGCTGTGCTTAAAAGGTGTATGTATGTACTGTAGCATAGTGAGTTTCTGAGCCAGAACTGTACGGCACAGACCGATGATGGCAATGACAGAATTCTACCACATGTGAGAATTGCATGTGCGTAGGTTATTTCCCATTTGATGTGAAAAAGTGCACATCATTTGTTCAAAATTTCTCTAGGCTAGTTTTGGAGCTCAACCACATTTCAGTTATTTGTCCAGCTTCAAATTTAGAAGTTTAGTTTTAGAAGCCTGTTTCACTAAAGAAAATGCTCACCAAAGATGTACTGATTTTCCTGTTGGCTATGAATGGAGACCAGGTGGGCGCCTTCATTCTGGCAGGCTACTACAGCCTCAGGCCAAGTCTTCGGGTCATCTACAAACTTGATGCATGTATTCTTCGGTGTAAGTAACCAGCCACCTGGACAGCAACTCGCTGAAAGAAAGTCAAAAGTTAACATCAAACATAACCACTGTACGTGCATGCCCTCTTACTGTCTACCACGCTGACGTTCTACATCCTCATTTTACTCTAGGAAAACACTAGTCAGTGACTTTAATCCAGCGAGCTTCCAGCTTGTGATTGCACACTAATAGATACAAGAAAACAAGACTCAAATATTAATTTTTCAACCTGGTATTAAACAAGTTGTGGAAAAGGAAAAGCAGATAATGGATGGGGTGAAGTTGCGTCCATTTTCATGGCTCTGAGACTTACTCAAGTACAGAACCGTTGCTTACGGAAACAGAGAATTGTGCTAACTGCTTACAACTTTTTATTTCACGGATCTGACTGCAGCGAGGAATTTTCAGATTTCCTGCTTAATACCCGGCTAGCATAAATATTGGTGCTTATCCTGTAAGCAAAGTGTGAGTATATGTAAGCACAGAATTCAGCATGTACATGTAAGCAGAGCCATGAAATTGGGCCCTGCCAGTTGGACTCTGTGGTTATATGTTGGCTGTGCTCTGATAATAGGGAGTACCAAATTATGAAATCCAAAAGTTCTGCTGATTCGAACAGCAACTAGTACAAATACTTCACAGCAAGAATAGTTTTCCTTTTTCCAATCACAAAACAAATGAATTCAGTATTAAAGGTAATACCATACTTTGGTTTTTATCA
Source organism: Astropecten irregularis (assembly GCA_963971285.1). Classification (NCBI taxonomy): domain Eukaryota; kingdom Metazoa; phylum Echinodermata; class Asteroidea; order Paxillosida; family Astropectinidae; genus Astropecten; species Astropecten irregularis. The sequence continues at coordinate 15,569,669 of OZ020252.1, read as the reverse complement.
ATTCATGGGCAAAAATATCAAGACAGATACAGTAACATTCATCTGTGAAAATTTCAGTCCCATACGGTGCCCACTTTTTGAGAAAACAGTGAAAAACTGCCAAAGTATTTCTTAAAGTCTTTTCTCTTTTATTTTTTAAAAGATCAAAAAGATTTTCGGTCGTTGTTTTACTGATTTCTGGATAAATACACAATTCCAGGCGGAAAAATGTTAACGGTATGTTTCTACCACCACCATCTTCATACCTTGTAAGTTATACGTAAATCTGTGAACATTTCTATTTTGGTTTCTTACCAAAGTATGATAGTACCTTTAAGAGGAGAGGCAGTCAGAAAATCACTAGCACTTTGTGTGCCAGGTATTTACATGTTGTTGGTCAAAGATAGTTTTATGTGTAGAAAATGAGTGCAAGAAGTCTAAATAATTGAAACATGTCATTCTCACAAACCTAGCTAGGCACAACCTGATCTATCCCCTTCCCAGAAATGGAAGTGAGGGTAAAAGATTACAGAGGCAAATCAAACTAGGCCTGTGTTTGTTGGTAACAAACACTGAGCTGTTTCGCGTATGTATTATAAAATAGAAAAAATGAACTTGTACACAATTGGCCCAGAGAAATAGCAGTGTCTTTGTAAACAACTATCAGGAGCATCATCACTTGTCCATCAATGCATGTATACAGAAACATACACACAGCCATGAGAAACACAGAAATGACAGTCTAAAATAGGACAGCGCACATAGTATGTATGGTTGTGCATATGGGCGGTGAAAACAGCAAAATTATTGATTTTCTAGCTTGTCGTGCTCCGTTCACATGTACACAATTGGCCCACTACTATGGATAGCCATATCTGCAGTATGCGAAACAGCTAACAATATCTGACTGAGGACAAGGGTAATGGATAAAGACACAGTTTTTAACTTTCCAGTAAAAAACAAAAGATGCCATGGCATACAAGGCTGTAACTTCTATCTCAAAAACATGATTTATTTGGATTATTATCGGATTTATTTGATTTAAATCAGATTTTTTTTATTTAAATCGATTTTTTTTATTTAAATTAAATTCTTAATTGTTTTTACGTAATAACATCTTACTATCATAACATTTTGCTTCTAAAACCCCATAAATGCTGCCAAATTGCATCTTCTTGTCACTTGGGCATTGTGATCATTAAAATGTAGCAAAAACCCAAAGCAACAAAAAACAGAAAATGTTACTGACTGTCACTACAGACATACTGTACTGCTTCCTTGCTAATGGGATGTTTAAGACCACGTTCAAAGATGTTTCATGGCTTGTACATACCAGTGGTCCATTTGCATCTCACTACATGTGTATTAGAGCTAATAATGGCAGTATTACTGCACGAAGTCAAAATGTAGTGATATACACAAACAAAAGTTTTTTTGTGCAGTTGCATACATAGTACATACATGAGTTATATGTACATGTATGTACAATGTTTGTATTATATTACTGTGTATAATTCTATTTGTAATGCTGTACACAGTTTTGCTTCAGAATACTGCCTCATTTTTCATACATGTGTGTATATGTGCATGCATATTTTGTACAGAAAAAACTAATTGTAAAAACACAATATTAACTGTTTTAAGACACCCAGTTATAGTGGAAAAATTAAGCTAAAAGTTAATGCAAGTCTTCTTTAAGTAAGATATTCTGTTTTTCGAAAAAAAAAACCATGAAATAATGAAAAAAATCAAGATTGATTTTTTTGAGCGATTTTTTTGATTTTTTTCCATTGATTTAAATCATGATTTAAATCAATGATTTAAATCGAGTGATTTAAATCAAACAACCCTGTGTTACTATCAATAATCCTTCATTTTTAACAGAGCTTCCTGTATGCAGTTACTCATAGTTAGGACTCCGACTTTCAGGCAAAAATCTACAATCAGACAATTGGAGTCATGTATCATTCTAAACATATTTGCTCAGTCCAAGGCATTAACAAAAAAAAAACTAGTATGAAAACACCAACGGTTGTACTCCATAAAAAACATCTTTAAAATATACAGGCATGGGATAATGAAACTTTTTTCAAAAGTATATCAGTTTTTTAATATGACTACTGTAATGTTGCATAGTTTAGGATTGCACTAATGCATTAATAGGGACTTGCTCCAGGTAGTATGTAACACATGTTTTGGTTATAAAAGTGGGCCTTCATACATTATAGATGATGTTAAAACTGTAGTACAAAAGTCAACTTGGAAATGTATTGGCTAAAAAACAGATTTCCACTAAAGAAGGAAAAGAAAATGGACAGAAGATTTGCTCTCTGCAGAAATCCCCTGAAATGATTCCCCCCCCCTCCAGCCAAAATGTAATTGATAAATTAAAAGAAAAGAACAAGAGAAATGTTATGTACCTCCGGTAAATGCCAACAGAATAAGAATCCAGCTGAGTATTCCTGACTGATGAGGAAGAGGAGCCATCATTGGCCCTGGCTTGCTCATGAAAGTTACTGAAGTACTTTTATGTTTATTCCTGGCTCGCTGGCTTTCTCAATTAAATCTCAATACGTGTATTAAAAGCCAATTTTTAGACGATTCTGATGAAACAGTGTCACCCTGTTCTTGTCCTTGCGGCAGAGCGACGGTGTTGAATCTGGCACCCAGGGAACAATTCGGCAAACTTTAATCAGACCTCCGTTTCTGATCACGCAACAAGCTTGTGATTGGTCGGTCTTCTCGTTCGCCCCAACCCCTTTGCATGCCTTGTCCCTACTCCTCCATATCGGAATTGACCAATCAGAAACCCTAGCTGCGGGCACATGAGATTCTTTACAAAGTCCCAGCCTTGCTTGGTATTTGGTTTCTGACTCCCCCAGTCATGGTCAGATTCAGCATCAATCAAACATATAACTGTCTTTTTTTTGGTCGTTTTTACCCATCGCTGTGTCCCCTTGAGGTTAATCCGAGAACCATTCATATGTGGGACACACTCTGCTGAATTTGGGAGAAGCACTGCTAATTCCAGTGGAATCTTTTGATATGTCACAACTATTGCTTTTTTGGCTTTTTAATTTTTCCTCCCCACACACTGAAATGTGATGGCAGAATCAGCCAATCACAGAGGAGGTTTGTTTGGGATGGTTTTCTTGAACGTTCATTCTGTTTCATGGTTGTACATGTCTGCACACTGTACTTTTCACAATGGAAATGCCATATCATGGGATAATGACAAAATCAGCCCGATACTTTCAGCCCCAAAATACACATGCATATGTTGTACATGTTCACTTCACTCTGCTGTTAAGTTAAGTTGAATTGGGATTTGCTTCCAATCATGGTTCTGTTGTCATCTCTACACATTCATGCCATATGAGATTAGGCCCCCAAAAAAAATGGTCGTGTTGCCCTCAGCGACCGACCGTAAAATGTCATAACCTTTTTTTTTCTTCTGAGTCCTAAAGTATAAAAACTCACAATTTTTGACAGAAATGTAAGATTTAGCAGTAAAAAAGCGTGTCTCCCCAAAACGACCAAAGACCGTTGATTTATAAGCCCTGGTGACCATACATCCTATATTTATTCTTAAATTTGTGAAATAACCACAAGGGAAACTGACTGAGTTATTTTAAGTCATTGAAAAGTGAACAAAGAAAAATTGACTGGAGCGGGATTCGAACCGGCGACCTCCTGAATACCGTACAGGCGCTCTACCAACTGAGCCATCCAGCTGGATGGCTCAGTTGGCATCCAGCTGGATGGCATCCAGCTGGATGGCTCAGTTGGTAGAGCGCCTGTACGGTATTCAGGAGGTCGCCGGTTCGAATCCCGCTCCAGTCAATTTTTCTTTGTTCACTTTTCAATGACTTTATTCTTAAATGTTTGAAAGTCGGCCAAAAAAAAAAAGAACAAAAAAGAAATTGACCGACCGACCCAAAATTTTTATTTTTCCACTTGAGGGCACCACAACATTTTTTTTTTGGCCTTATGCACACAACATGTATGTGCATTTTAATATTAAAATGTATACATAAGGTGCATAATCTCAGTTCTCCTCAATAAATAAAAAGAACACATTTCTACTTGTCCAGTCAAGTCGTACATCAAAATTAAGGAACATAGGAAGCTGTTTATTCTGAGATAGGTTCTAGCATCCTAACAGGGAGTCAGGTTGGCGTAGCGCCGTAGTGGTTCTTTCCTCGCCTTTCACCTCTGCAGATCGGGTTCAAGTCCGGTTCAGTCCAAAAGTGGATTGGGTTTTTAGTCCCTGCCTGATTCTGTGGGTTTTACCCAGAATATTACCTCCCTCCTCCAAAACTGTATCTTCTTCTCATCATCTTTCCATAAAAGGTTTCATCAGGCTTTCGAGCTACAGTGCCTAGGGCGCTTTTGAGGAATGCTTGGTGTCATTACCAGAAATAAATAAAAAGTAAAAATAAATAAATAAATAAATACTTTTGTCAAGAAATATTCTTTGTTGGATAATCCCACTGATTTGCACTCTGCCAAAAAGTGATTCATGGCCCGTAACTGACAATCCGATCCCATCCATTGGTATTTACAGAGCAAAGAGAAGCATTTCCTTCCAGTTGAGCTTTTCCCTCCCCTCTCTATTATCCAAAAGACCACAGGGCAGGCTTGGATGACTCCCTTATAGACACTCGTCTAGCCTGTGGTCAGGGACAACATGAGAATCATATGATAAGCCTATGGGAAGTCACCGGATGCTGGTGTTTTTCTAGGGCAGGTTTAAGTTGCAGTCACCCAGCATTTGACTTCAAGAGTGCCAATGCCCATCTTCTTTTTTTTTTGGGGGGGGGGAGGGGTAGGCTATGCAAAATTTTATTAAAACTTTATAAAATGAAGGCCATTAAATGAGCTTTAGAATGATGTAAAAATATATATCTGTACTGGTGTTTTACGTCTGGAGATATGGCTGTTTGAATGTGGCAGATCGTGCTAATTAGTCAAAAGTTCGTTAACCCGTATCTCAAAAAGTAATGAACCAAATTACATAAAATTTTGGTTCTGGGGGTTTCTCAGGGAGTCCAACTAGCATACTAAATTTCATTGAAATCCTTATTGACTAACTAGAGTTTAAGAAGAGCATGAGCTTTCGTAGCAACAACTACTTCATCAGATGCCATCTTGCATCTGATGAAGTAGTTGTTGCTACGAAAGCTCATGCTCTTTTTAAACTCTAGTTAGTCAATATAGTGCTACTTGTATTTTTGAATTTTATATGTTATATTGAAATCCTTGTCAGTCGTGTTCCAAAGCATGTTGAATTGACACGGAATGACCCATGTTTCAAAATGCAAATCACTGCAGAGATAGTGCTGACACACCTTTGCGCAAAATAGATGCCTACGTGCATTATTCAAACCTTTGCCAAAACTCTGATGTTTAGTGGCCAATGGTTATCTATATTTAACACAAAATCAATCACTAAAAAGAAAAAAACAAACCAAAACCATAGCCCAAGGACAAAAGGGCGGACCAAGTATTTTTGTTGTTATTTACGTGTTGCCATGCGTCAAGGTAAACATGTTATTATTGCAGCTTGGCCGGCCTTGGCTTTACCGCTTAGACTTTTTTCCTACCCATGATTTTTCTGGGGGGCACGTGCCCCCCACAAATTCTGTGTGCCCCCCCAACAAAAATCGTGGGTAGGAAATAAAGTTAAACAGTACATGTAAGTTTAAACTCTGATGTTTAGTGGCCAATGGTTATCTATATTTAACACAAAATCAGTCACTAAAAAGAAAAGAAAAGAAAACCAAAACCATACACGGAAAAAGGATAAAAGGGGGAACAAGTATTTTTGTTGTTATTTACGGGTACGTGTTGCCATGCATCAAGGTAAACATATTATTGCAGCTTGGCCGGCCTTGGCTTTAATACAAATAACCCACACAAAGACGCAGTTATCAAAAACCACATATCAAAGGCCAACCGACCACATCAAGGGGACACTGCAGTCACAGCATATCACATGAACTTGACCTTCAAAAGGTTGGCTGAATGAATCAATCCGCGTGGGTCTGAACTTTCCACCAAGTTCTGAATGCAAACCGCCCCGGAAGAGGTACTGTTGCAGTAACTAGCCACAGTGAATCGTCCAGATGTCGGCACTGGTACTTGTCAGAGAGGAGCCATCCTGTGCACGGTTGACGGCCATCAGTCAAAGAAAGATTGATGCTGATCAGTCAGTCATTTCAATTTATCTAACAATGCAACATTCCAATAATAGCAAATATTCCTATATCTAAAAAAAAAAATATATGACTCTGGGGAACCACTGAGTAGATGTTGCACAGGTGAACTGTTCAAGGTTAAGACTTCTAGACCACGTTTACACATGATCACGCTAGAGCGATCAAAGGAGGATCAGATCCCGCAAGGGCGATCAAAGGGCGATCAACAGCTGGTGTAAACACAAGAGCAATCAGGATCCGATCCTCCTTTTTGAACGCCCTTCCATGCGGGATCAAAGGGCGATCAGATCCCGCAAGGTGGATCAAAAAATAAATGTAAACGCAAAGCAGGATCAGATCCCGTAATTTGGCTTGCTGACATCACAGTAAAAACAAGAAACCATGCGATAAACAATCGCTTATAAATGTTATTGTCCTTGCAACAAAACTTCTGTTTAACAGTGCTGTGCAAAGGTGGATCAATGCGCGATCAGACTCAAGTGTAAACGCGTCAACAACTCCTTGCGGGAGTCTGATCCTTCTTTGATCGCCCTAGCCGGATCAAGCTGGATCAAGTGTAAACACAGTCCTAGGCACAGGATGTGAATGTATGCATCATACACAATGCAGCATTGCAGCAGCTGGCTTTTGGTCAATGCCTTCACCGTGTACATGTACCTCACCGGGTTAAACTCAGGGTTAGAACGACACACATGTGAACACAAAATGCAGGGTTATGACACCCTAGATTAGGAAAAGCTTAATATGGCGGGTAGCAAATCTCCAGGGTAAGAAGTCTGTAGTGTGAACAGAGAGTACAAATAGTGTAGAACTACATGCGGGCTAAATCTTGGTGAGTTGCACATTTTAAAGCAGGAACACAGCTACCCAAGGACATTTTTTAGACACGGCCTTAGAAATATCTGTTCATTTGTTCATAATCCAGACAGCAAACTTCAATTACACATGCATGTCAGGCTAAATTTGGTTCAGGCAGTTTAAACAAAATTAGTCTTGCTTTTTTTTTTTTTTTGGAGGGGGGCCTCTTTCTTTATCAAAACGTATTATTTAAGTTAAGGCCTAAATGGTAGACTTGACCACTTGACCACAACAATACAAACTCATTTGACCGTGTCCGAAATTGAGGTTGATCCTCTACAGAAAGACACAGCCATTATTCAAAGGGCAGTGGTCATTGGCCAAAAAAGGCGGGGTGAGTAAGTGATGAAACGTTCCATTCCACTCGGCATTGCCTCATGGAATGGAATATTTCCCCGAATGAAATTATTTTTATCATTCCACGAATGTGCAACATATACTAGCACTGGCTGGATCAGATCCCGGGACTGGATACTGGAGTCGATTTCACAAAGCCCTACGATCGATTGCAACTTCAGTTACGAAGGATATTAACCCATTGTATTCTACGTAGAGCTGAAATGCATCATAACTACTTCTACAATTGATGGTAAATTACGATGAGTTTGGTGATATCGACCCAAGATCATACAAGCGTTTTCATCCATTGTAAATGACCCTTTGCTCACCCTTGTGGGATCTGATCGTTCTTGCAGCACCAAGTGTAAACACGATGAAAGATCTTTGAGGGAATATCAAAAGCAAAATTCACGGTAAACTGCTCACTAACTCAGCAGTGTGTATCTGTGTACAGGGAGCTATGCAGTACCAATTATCTTTGTAAAGCCTTGCAGAATCATAAAAATGAATTTACACAGTTTTACAATTCATTTCATATTAAACTGGGCAGAAATAAGCAGTAGGATGCTCTTTAATAAACCCGACTTCTCATTATCAACTATGCGTATTGCGTACCACTGAACGTGTATTCAGAGGTCTTTAAAGGGGTCTACATATGTACATACAGAACTGTACTTGTTTTACTAGTGGTGTATCAAATCACTGTATTAAATACACCATTAATTGCACAGCTCACTGTTGTACTGTATGTACTTTGGGTATGTTCGTACAAGGGGCTACATGTAGCTTTGGTTGTAAACCAGACTGAGTTTAAATCCTGCTAACAAAAGTTGTCATTGGGACACAATTTTTCAGCTCTTCGGAACAAACTTCAGGACTAATCCTAATTGGACTTAGCGTAAAAAAATTGTGGGCTATACACAATACCATGCTCTGCGGGGTTCTGTTATAACTTAGCACCACCTACTTGTATCATTTTGACACAGCAGACACCCCCCCCCCCCCCCACAGCAATTCTTGCCAACCCACTTCTTGGAAAACAGGGTCCAAATTCTTTATGGTAAAAACTTTAAAGTTGCTAAATATGATGGTTTTGGGAAGGGTATTTTTTATTGATCCGATTTTCACTATTCTAACATGTACATGTACCTACCCTATAGTAGTCTTGGCTCCAAGACCTTCGTTGTTGCTTTCCCGCGGCCCATAGGGCGCCCCCGCGCGGCGGATATGGGAGAATTCTGTCAGACTTTTGGACCGTCACAAAGGTCTTGGATATTTTGTATTTGAGGGCGGGGCCAGATTATGGTAATAACGCACAGCACGTATGACGTATGCTGATTGAAATGCAAAATGCCAGCTACAGGAATTAATGAGACAATCTGAGCTGTACATGTATACAATATAACAAAGCCATGGCGTGCGTGTATGTGGCCGTCTTGGTCAATTCCTTCCATTGAAGGCCTTGCCATGGGCAACAACATTATGATGATGTTGGAGGACGAACCTGGTCAACTCCTACCCCGACCAACTCGTACGCCGTTCGGTCAACTCGTACGCCGGCCGACTCGTATGCCGACCAACTCGTACGCCGACCAACTTGTACGCCAACCAACTCGTACGCCAACCAACAACCTGTATATACTGTAGTTTGTAAACGTTGGTTTTTTCTTCAGTAGACTCAGGACCAGGGCTGAAATTTTTCACCCCAGAATGAGTTTGCCCCGGGGGAGGGCCGGGGATGAGCGCACTAGTGGGAAAAGGACAATCAAGATCGTTCACTATCTTGTCCCAGAACACAAAGAGATGAAAGCCCAGGGGGGTAGAGGATCTGCAATAAATCACTGATTCAGCTGGGTGGTTTTGGTATTTAGCGCACTGACTCTTCACAAAACCATATAAATCAATCTGACATTTGTTGGTTTTGGTTTGAAACACCTGGCAGTAGTGGCTACAGATTATGAACAAACATCATAAATCAATCTGAATATTAATTTTGAAAGGTAACCTTGGACATTCCTTGGTTCAACCACAAAACACCAGGTACCACAGTTTGTACAAAGTTCAGTAGTGTAGACACGTCCTCAGACCTGGGGGGGTTGATCGTGTAGCTGGGTCGTACTTCCATATACGTTTGTGCACAAAATCATTTTTTATATATATAAAAAGTGAAAACCTGGGGGAGTTGCAACCCCCCCTAGCCCCCCCCCCCCCAGGGATCTACGCCCATGACAAGGTTGGCCAATTCAGTCCACTGATTCTGGATAATCGGTAAATTGTTGAAAGGAAAAATCACTGTTGAAAAACATCCATTGAAATTTCTTTCCTGTATAAATAATAAGTAATACTACTCAGGTGCAGTTCTAGAGCCAATATTTTTGGGGCCTAGAAGAGCCATGATTTTTTTTTCTTTAGGGGGGGGGGGAGGCAGAAGAGCCACCGTGGCAGGCTAGACTAGACCCTTCTTCTAACATTCGCTTCTGTTATGTCTTATGAGTAGAAAAGCATGCATTTGTAACCTACACAACACATTGTTCATGTAATCGGCGCGTAATAACTGAAAAGATGGACTGTATTATTCAGCATTTGTTTTTTTCAGTTGCCCCCCCCCCCCCCCCCAGAACTGCCACTGAAACTTCTACATGTAGGTACGTTCATATATACATCAGTCAGACTTCCTGTTTTGCCTGGCAGAACGTGCATTTATCAGAGCAGGACGGCAGGTACAGTATAATTTATGCAATATAATCAATGCTTTCAAAGGTAAATCAGAAAAGAACATAAAGTATTAAAAAAAAACCTTTGACTATTAATAATACGATTGAAATTGTACCCGTCCACTGTGTACGGTACATGATTTCTTTGCAGCTGCCGATAGGGCTCCCCACAGCTTTGGGAGTCATTGACAAGCCATCTACAGGTGTAACTTCAAAATCAAAGTCACATGTGAATGCACATTGATTACCCTGACAATAGACAGGATATATTAGTACTACTAGTCATGGTGACACCCATTTTTAAGTTTAGCTCTGATCACCTTGATCATCTTGAGGGAACAAACAACAACTGTAATTAGTCAATAATGCCCAGTTTATGCAAAAACCCTTACAAAAAGAATAATAACAAAAACCACAGTGGTCCCTCTGTCAAATAACTGCAAAATTTACAAGTTTAATAGTGCCCCCCCCATTCACCCTTCACATGATTTATAAAAAGAATAATAACAACTAGACATTTAAGTGTTTGTGGACGAACACGGAGCTGTTCCGACTTATTTAATCAGCTTTATAAGCTGTGATGACGTCATGATGATGTGACGGTCAATTTCATGGCAGCATGCACAACTAAACGATGTAGCAAATCTTTTGCAAAACAGCATAAATTCTCGAGATATGCTGCGAAGAAAATTTACTAATCAAATATTCAAATGAGCTGCCACAGGCTAGATCCGCCATTGCACATGTACATGGTAAACATTATTCAGCAACGCTAGACAGCTCATTTGGGAATTTAGAGCGAGTTGTAGGTGTGGTTAAAAATGTGGATAACTACTGTAGCTTATGATATGGTAGTAATCTACTGCTGAGGTTGGTGATGGAAGTAAACCTTGGGTGTGTTCAGTGAGCATGACTATAAAAGCACGTTCATAACGTTCCAGCCACTGAACAGTCAACTTGACCAACACCCATCCACTGTCAAGGAATGAAAACAAGTTCTTGGTCATGTACTGTACATGATCCCAAGGCTCAAAGTTCTACAGGGACTGAGTACTGGGACAACACTGCTGACTCGAGTCACTATTTTTGTGACTTGACTTGGAAATACCAGCTTTGACATTTGACTTGACTTGGTTGCCAACTGCCAACCCAAGTCAGACCTCAGTTGACCTCATATACTTTAAAATTAAATTATTTTTAAAAGCTGTCTTTTATTATCAGTTTATGCCTTCAATTTACAAGCATTTAACAAAACGAACTTCGCCAACGTTTCAAGAGTTTTATAAAAAGACCATAGCAGCCAAACTAATAACCTTTCATGAATAGAAAGTAATTTGCCATTTGTGTGGCCAGTACGTACGTGTAGCCAATTTGTCAAAAACTGCCATTGGGAGTATGCATAGAAATTGGACAATAGAAAATTTTGTAAACTACCTGATTTAGAGATGCAATCAAGTGGGTGAAGGTTTTTTTTCATTTCTTCTCAATATTCATTGCAAGCCTGGAAATAAACCATGGCCATGGTCTTCGTTGCCCTGGTTCTTGGCCTTGGTGCCCCTTCAATGGAAGTGCCCCTTGCAATGGAAAATTGGCCTTGCCCTCACCAAACCTTATTTCCAGCCCTGATATTGTAAAGAAGATTTATTAGTTTTTATTACCTTTTTATTACTTTTATTACACCAAACCTTATTTCCAGCCCTGATATTGTAAAGAGGATTGATTAGTTTTTATTACCTTGGTATTAAATCAAAAATAGGGCAGATTGTGACACATTGGCCTACATGCTAAACTACAACAAAAGTATTGAAAACACACTTTATAGTGAAAAATGGGAATTATGGAAATTTGATTTATAACAAGAAGCTTGGAGTGAGGAGGGCCTGATGCATATTAATCCTAGCTGGATCTTTATGACAAGAATATCCAAGTACTGTAAAGATACAAAACAATGACTTAACAAAAATGGACTTACAAAAAATGACTTGCTGCCACCTAAGCATATTTGGGACTGTGGCAATGGTTTGGGGCTAACACTCACAGGGATACATACATACATTGTAAAACCCACCAAAAAAATAAAAAAAAAAAAGAAAGAAGAAAAACAGATAGACAATCATAGACATGTGTCTAAATCTGAAGAATGTATGTCCCACTTTGAGTTTTTTTTTTAAAGGTCTTTCCTTAGTTCTCATGTATTGAACAAATAAATTGTCCAAACCATTGAATTTGAATTGTAGCCAACTAGCCATTTTTCACGATTGAATTAAGATCCGATTACTCTTGAATAATGCTGAACTTGATCTTTGCCCAGGAAGTGTGGTCAAACAAAGTGGGGTCAGGGGTAGGCAAGATCAAACTCATGATTGAGTTAAAACCTAATGGGCGACTTTTGACTCCCGTTGTTAATCTCAAGAGGACGCACTTCACCAGTCTCGGGAAAGGTGTGTTGATTTTGTTATCATTACTTTAGTGCATGAATATTCGTCGTAAACACAACCGGCGTAAAATAAGCACATGAAAATGTCTGGTACATACTGTGCAGTGTCCGGTTGTGGTGACAGGGGAGGGCATGAGTTCCTAAGAACAAACAAATGCAGAATCTGTAGAGATTGGCCATCAAAAGGGCGAGTTTCAAATGATCATGGTGGCCGACGGCAAAGAGCATAGTGTTTTGTGCACAAAGTTTTTACTTTGGCAAGCGAGACATAGCACAATATTATTCCTCGCCAAACATACATGTAAGAATTTCAACTCACTTTGTGTTTTCGGGCTTTAAAATTGGGGTGGGCAGCAATGTTTATAAGCTAAGTTAATTGTAAATTGACTGAATTTGATGTTCACAGTATTTTCCTGTATTGTTTGTTGAGTTTTTGGACAATCCGTACTTAAAGCGTGTACAAAAGTTTTCTGGAGACCGGTTGTTTGCTGCCCTTTATTGACAGCCCACTCAAAAAGTTATCAGTAACCAAGATCTGTGGGAGCTTGCTCATCAGTCACCCATTGAGGCGGAACTCTTGCAGAGACGATGGAGGTGGATTGGCCATACCCTACGAAAACCGAAGCCTAATATAACTAGACAGGCATTGACTTGGAATCCTCAAGGGAAAAGGAAGAGGGGAAGGCCTCGAAACTCATGGCGCAGAGACATGGAGGGAGTTGCTAAAAGGATGTGCCGCACATGGAAAGATCGGGAGACACTGGCTCAGGACCGCTCTGCCCTGGAGGAACTTTGTTGACGGCCTATGTCCCAGGAGGGGCGATAGGCGTAAGTAAGTACTCCAAAAGTCTACCATTACTCTTGAATGCTGAACTTGAATATGCAACATTTGGATAATGATACATGTACTAGATCAAGACAATATGGGTAGGATACATACAAACAGAAGACGGCCAGAGCATAATGGCCGGGACATTGAGTCAACCGGCTCTTTTCAGAGCCACCCAAACTCATAAAAGAGTATAATCTCATAGTGTTACATGAATACCTCAACACGAATTACTTTAAACCATTAATCTAAATCTATCTCGCACTGAATCCAAGGCATATTGATTACCTCAACAATAGACAGTATATTAACTAGTACCACTACTCATGGTGACACCCATTTTTAAACTTCCATGGACAATAAGCTCTGATCGCCATACAATCAGTAACATCTACATTAGTTTATGCAAAAGCCCTTAAAAAATAATAAAATACGGTAAAAACCACAGCGGTGCCCCTACCAAATAATTGCATCATTTCCAAGCAAATTGCTCAATTCACCCTTCACAAGATTTAGGCACCATGACGGAAAGATTCTTATAGGCGCACCCTCCATACCTTGATCGGACGTGGCACTTTTTTTGTGGTCTTCTTTCACTGTGCTAATCGCAGCGCACTGCGACGCCTACACAATGTCTCAGCTCATTACGCCAACAAAAATAAATGTGTGGAAAAAATAATGTACAGTGTACAAACTGTACATGTACAAGTACGTATAACATGTACAGTAGCCCTTCTGGTCATATTATATACTGTCTTTGATTTAACATTGAGAGGGTTATATCCCTATGTATTCCATACTTATACAATGCAGCCATCCCTGTATCCTGTAGAATACATACATATTGTATGTACATGTACATGCCTAGTATAAGGACAGTCCTTGAGCCTATCTAATCTGTAGGCCGGTTTCCATGGATGGTTTCCCGCAGAACTTTTGGATTCCTCCGATCTAATATCTGCCTCTGTTTACAGGCCTTGCTTAGGTAAGGCGACCATATTTTGTTGAGATGATCCGGGGACAGTGATCCCTGTCCCGGGGGAGGGGTATAATTTTGAATTTTTTTTAATCCAGATGGTGCCTAATACATGCAAAATGGTGGCATCTATGGACATCTTGTCCAGTTGACATGAGTGGGTTACATGTCTTAGGCGGTTGTCTTCGCATACTTCTCTGAAGAATGGATCTTCTTCAGCACAGCATTTGTGTGCAGGTTTTTTTAATAGGACAATTATAATTTTCGGGGGCATTTCGTCGAATCAGGGACATTTTCGGGGACAATTTTTCATCGGGGACGGCACTGTCAAATTGGGGACTGTCCCCGAAAATCGGGGACGTCTGGTCACCTTATGCTTGGGAGACCTTCCTTCATCGTTTATACAAGGACTAAATTGCATGTTACTATATTTTGCCCTAGTCCTCAAAACTCACTAAGTTGTATTTTTGTCTCACATAATACAGTCTGATGATGATCCACCCTTGCATTGATGACGTACAAACTACAGGGCAGTAACCTTGTTCTCAATGGGGCAAGTTACCCCTGCTCTAGCGTCGCGCCAATCCAATTTGCAAGGCATGATTTGAATAAAAGGACATATCAAGTTTGACGTCTGAAACAACTAGGCACGACCAGGCGAGCCAAATGATGACAGATCGACGGTCTGGGTCATTCAGAATGGCGCCAGAGTTTGACGTCACTCTAGTCATGAGCCGAACTCAATGCAAATGAGCAGTGACCTGCAGACATATCCCACAATGCACACATGCAAAACTTTTTGGCAAAGAAATAATGACTAGACGCCTGCCGGTCATACATCAGGGTGCCCTTTTCAATAGACCTTTGCCCAGTTCAAATCCCACTCCAGACAATGGGAGACTTTGGAGAATCGGTCTTCAAGTCAACAGCGCACGCACAACAGCGCAGGCACAAAACAATGCGCGCATGCTCACAGTTCCGTGCGCGTGCGCGTGCGCTGTTGACTTGAAGACCGATTCTCCAAAGTTTACCTTTGTTTTGGGTTCACTTTTCAATAACTTAAAATAAATCCTGTCAGTTTCCCTTGTGGTTAATTGATGATTATATTGACAATAAATTTTTGACTTTTCGATGATTATATTGATTATAAAGTTGTATCCTCTTTGAGTGATTCTCCATGTACTACACATAGTGTGATGTACCATTTCTCAGGTTGCAGCATTGCTAATGCTGTGTGTATCTTAAATGATCCTTGGGATAAGTAGTATTGGTTTTGTGGCTTCTGACTGCCGAACAAAGATAAAACTAGGGCTACCACCAACATAGGGCTACATGTAGATAGCTCAGTTGAAGCCCGGTACATTATTCCAGATGTGGCTGCTTCAAATCCTGTTCCAATTTTTCTTTGTTCACTTTTAAAAAGAGAACATTAAATGTAATTTACAACCTTCTACAACAAGTATTGTACAAATGAAAAACAGATGATAAAATGCCTGGTTGGTTGTCAAATTTTATGTTTTTCTGGTTGTGCACAAAGTCTTTGAGGAGTCATGCAGCATGCAATTATGATTCATTATCAAAGCATTTTCTAACAAAAAGTAAAATTGTTTGCCTATACTATATAATACTATAACTTTAGTTATGCTCCCATGGCCATGACTATAATCTTTCACAAGAATGAAAAGTGTTCTGTGTAGACGATAAATGCTTGGATGGTTGTTAATTTTATGCTTTGCTGGTTGTGCACAAAGTCTCAAGTTCAAGCAGGATTCATGCAGCATGCACATAGGCTAATAAAATATTTAAATCATTTTCAAACTATTTTCTAACATTCCCCCCCCCCCCCCACAGTTTACTAATTCTACTAGGCCCTATTAGGCTACAATGTGGGTATATATCGCAAATAGCATTTTAACCAAGAGAGGGCGCTTCCGCAAAGCATCGTTGGATACATCTTGGTATTAAAAAATATTCACAGTGCAAAAAGAAAACTGACCAAAAGTAAGCAGGTGATGGCGCCCTTTCGGCCCTTGTGCACCCCTAGGCCCACAACTACTTGCAGTCGCTGTTTGCGAATAGTGTAAGTGGTAAGATTTTATTCAAATACCTGAACCTATAAATTCCTCATTAAATTTTGTTAACAGAACAAAAAGCTGAAATTCTGATGACCGAGAAATTGTATTTTTAGTAATTTTACTCTGAAATGTTGCACAAAATTTTTCTAATGGACCGTCATCAGTGGAATTCTTTCCCTTAATTTACTAGGCCCTGGCCTGTTGACTATTATTAATTATGAAGTTTTTAAAAGGCCTAACAACATTAAACGGGCGATTGTGGGTTAACGGGATCCCAAAACACATTGATTTTTTTGGCTCTGAACTAACTTCTACTCCTCAAAAATGATACTTTTGACTTTCAGCAAATGTTCCTGGGTCCTTAAAAGCCTACATTGAAGAAATTTGTTAAACATTTCAGGGTTAAAATTCAATTTTCTTACGCGCTTCTTGTAAACTTAAAAACAGGCCGTCTGATCGCGTGAGGCCATTTTGTCTGGTCTGGTTAGTCTAGTGCCCAGACCCAACATGTCAAGAGTCCTCAAAATGTCAGAGTGGAAACCAGACTATTCTCGTGTGCGGCCGTCCGTGCAGCGGTGAAATGTTACAATCTTGGTTACCGTTTTTACCCCATAATTTCCCTCAAAAATCAAAGCCCTGCCCTCTTTCCAAAAAACTAACCTTGGTAATATAGAGGAGAAGACCAACAAAGTATATGTAGGTAAGTTACTTTTCAAAAAGAAGTTTCCTTTCCTTTATAGTTTTAGGACCCGTAAAGCTACAATCCCCATTAAACGTAAGCCTAAAACTTGTAAACTGATAAAAACTATAACTTGTATTTATTGTAAAACAGGAGGGCCTAAAACTAAAATAGTAAAAAGGCCACTGATCGTATGCGGAGCCCTTTCTCGGTATCAGTTAGGCCTAATTCAACATGTCAAGACAACTTACTTCTTCTTGTTGCAGTAACGTGTAACTGTCCAGAATGGTGTCAATATCATTCCCGACCAAAGTAGGTTTCTCATTTTGGAGAATTTCATGATTTCAGCAGGTTTGTAACCATGGAATCCAGTCCAGTCACTTGTGACATTCGTATCATCCGCGGTGAAGATGTCACAAAATTACAACAATTAAGGCGCCTGTATACAACCCCCGTTGAAAAACACGTAAGGGAGACTGGGTGCAAGACAAATAAATACACACGAGAGAGGTGGCGCTGGTGCGTTCGTTTAGCTCAAATCGACACCAGTCAACCTTATCCACATCATTAGTGCATTCGTTTAGCTACCGCGGGTCAGCCCTTTATTGGGAATGGTCGTGTCATACTGCACAAAACAAGCGAGAGAATGGGGACGAGGTTGACTAGTGTCGACTCGGGAGAGCTAAACGAATGCACCCATGGGCTATGAGGCCTACATAGTGGAGAAATTGTCTACACCCTCTCGATCTCTCTTGTAATAACACATAATTTGATACCCTTTTCAGTGTTCACACTACAGATTAATGACGGCCCATTGAATCCATTCCCCTAGGCCCTTTTCCAAACCTCGGCTCCGGCTCAGGCTTCAACTCTGTCAGTGTCATCCATTTATGCTGAAAATATAGGTGCTTTTTATTGAAGCTCAATCTCTGTTTTCTTATTCAAAATAGAGTATCTACTTCCAAACCGTATGCAAAAGCCTCTAGTTTGATAAAAAAAAGCCTCTTTATTTTAGAATGGATTCCAGGCGCGGTTCTAGGGGGGGGGGGGGCTAGGGGGGCTGTAGCCCCCCAAAAATTTTGTCTAGCCCCCCCCCCCCAAAAAAAAATGTGAAAAACAAAAATTCTTGAAAATACTGGATTTTGTTCAGTTATTAAGCGCCAATGACATAAAAAACGCGTTGTGTGGGCTAGAATGTGCATGTTTTTCGACCCCTAACAAGACATAGCAGAAGCGAGTGTTAGAAGAACCCAAAATATTGGGTCTTCTAGCCCCCTAAAAAATAATGGCTCTTCTAGCCCCCCCCCAAAAAAAACTTTGACTCTAGAACCGCGCTAGCTGATGGATTCACGAAATGGAGCCGGAGCCGGAGCCGGAGCCGGAGCCGGAGCCGGAGCCGGAGCCGGAGCCGGAGCCGGAGCCGGAGCCGGAGCCGGAGCCGGAGCCGGAGCCGGAGCCGGAGCCGGAGCCGAGGTTTGGAAAAGGCCCCTAGTATAATGGAGATCAATAGGGGTGGCCTTAGTTAGTCATGTTGCACTAGTAGTCAAACTGGAAGGGGAAATAGTCTTTCCTAATCAAATCCAAAAGCGACTGCTCGAATATGTTTTTGACTTATTGAATCTGTTGAAATACTAATCTAATTTTTCCGAAGACTGATGAAAATTTTTTTGAGAAAAAATAATTTTGCCGTCAGACTAACTCACAATTACTAATCTGTTTTTGTCAGTATTGTCGAAAGACGAAATCAAATGTGAAAGACGAATCGAATGACTATTTTTTTCTAAGGGCCTTTGTTTAAAGGGAATATCATACTTTGTTTTTTTTTTCAAAGAAATACAGATTCATGGGCAAAAATATCAAGACAGATACAGTAACAGTCATCTGTGAAAATTTCAGTCCCATACGGTGCCCACTTTAAGAAAACAGTGAAAAGCCGCCATTTTTGATCTTTTAAAAGATCAAAAAGATTTCCGGTCGTTGTTTTACTAATTTCTGGATAAATACACCATTTCAGGCAGAACATTTTTAACGATATGTTTCTACCCGCACACCATCTTCATTCTATGCGTAAATCTGTGAATATTTCTGGTTTGGTTTCTTACTAAAGTATGATATACTACCTTTAAAGGGATTGCATACGTTTGGTTATTTGAGCCTAGTACTGTTTGTTTCAAACCAATATAATTGTATATATATACCATAAAACTAACCTGTGAAAGTTTCAATTCAAAAGGTGGTAGCGTTTTTGAGATTTTGGCGACAAACTAGAGCGGTTATTTCACGCCAGAGAACAGTTAGTCAATAGCTGAGAAGCGTTACGGCCATAAGGGGCCGTCCATAAAGTACGTACGCACGAAATGCCGACTTTTTTGACCCCCTCCCCCTCTGTACGCAAGGCGTACGCAGTGGTCCCCCTCCCCCCCCCCCCCCCTGTACGCATACGCATTCCACATTAGGTTTTTCACTTCTCGTGGTCCCTAATTGCTTTAGCATCATTAAAATGTCACCGTAATCCGGTCCGGTACCGTTATTGGGACGTCACTTTCAAATTCTGAAATGAATGACTAAAGTTTAACAGGTTTGTATACATTTACAGATGGATTTTACTATTTTTACCATGTTGAATAAGAAAAAAAAGGAAAAAACAAAACAATCCCGGTGCTTTTTTCACGTTTTTTACCTCTCTTTTCGCGAGATAATGCTATGCAAATTTTTCGTTTTTCATTGGCCTTAACCCCCCCCCCCTGTACGCATGTCGTACGCATCGGTAACAACCCCCCTCCCCCCCCTTCATGCGTACGTACTTTATGGACGGCCCCTATTTCATAATTACATAATTTCTGGAGATAAAAAGTGAAATATTTTTCCATAACCGCGGTACTTCGAATTGAACGTTTCTCAATATGCATTATACTATCCAAAGCAGCTGTGCTTCTCACCAAGTAAGTTTTTATTGCCATAAATTTTCAGAGTCATTACCAAACGTATGCAATGCCTTTAAACAAACAGGCCCTAAGGCCATAAAAAAAATTGTTGTATTGGCGTAACCCGCCCGACCCCCCAAAAAAGCCCCGACCGTAAACATTTTAAACCCCCGCAAATTTGAATGCAGATTAAAAGCTTAAAAGGAGCAAAAGATGGAAACCAGACTGGTTAAAGTTATAATGTCATTTCTTGTCTTTATTTGACTCGTCAAATACTGTGATATTCAGGGAAAAAAGCATTTAATACAGGAAAAAAAAAAAATCCGCCCGCCCTACCCTATTTTCCAACCCTCCGTTATGGCCCTAACAGTCGATTAGTCCAAAGTTGTTTCAAGCTCAAGGAATAACCTCACTCCCTCCCTCTGGTCTTTGATCTCGAAAACAAATTAAACAAGTACCACTCTGAATAAACAAGCACACTTGGACTGCCATGACAACACCATAGAACAAGTTCACGAGTAATAACAGAAAAAGAAAGGCAAAATTCATTTGCATGGCAACAAAATGAGAGGTCATTATACACATATTGCTGTACCGGATAGGGTGGTGAGCGCAGTTTTTAGAATGGCAAGAAACTTTCGCAAAACTTTGGCGCCCATTTTTTTTTTTTTTAGTTAGACGACGCGACACGTCCGTACACGTTCACGTACGTATCCCTACTACTGTATATACTACCACGCGCGGATCCAGGGGTGGGCCGCGGGGGCACTAGTCTTGGTCCAAGACTGTAATGCTTGATAACGGACCCCATCGTGCCACTGCGCCCTCTCGTGACTTCATTTGACCCAGTTGCTCGCATTACAGTCTTGGGAATTTCCTATGAATTGTTTAACTTTTTCTTTATTTTTCCTTCGGATTTCCGGAGGAACCAATCAGCGCCCGCAAAAATCCAGTTGAATCGGTATCTAATGAATATGGATGACCTGTAACGAATGACCTCTGTGTACCATGCTGATGCAGTATCGTACATGACTAGTACTGTATTATGCTTCGGTGTCGATCGTGGGATCGGGAATAGTGGTACTGTCATGGGGCATTCAAATAATGTCTGCGTTGCCTACTGCTTGCTATAGTTGCCATGGTAGTATACTATTCATCGCATAGCCGGACATGCCTGATGCATGAGAGCATTGAACACTGTTAAAATATACACACGATCTATTTCTTTTAAATGGTAAATACAACATGAAAGCTGATGGTAATAAATTAACACACACATTCATTGTGGGTGCGTAATTAACTCTAGCTTTCCACTAACGAGACACTATCGCATGGATTTGAATGTAGCCGCCATGTTGTGTCTGCGATTCAACAAGCACGGAACCATGCAGCCTCAGATAAACCACGCGCGCGCGCGCCGAGACAATAGATATCTAAGTTTTTTATAATGGCCGAGACTGTCTGGACGCGGACTGTCTCGCGTTTGTTTACATTTCAGCAGCTCCAATTACCGTGACGCGCGCTCCCGATCCCACGGCCTGCTCGGCATCCTATTTTGCATTTCAACGTAAATCATGAATATTCATAATAAGGTACCTAATTGGCATACAAAGGCCACGCCCCAGTTTATAGGAAATGCCCAAGACTGTAATGCGAGCAACTGGGTCAAATGAAATCACGAGAGGGCGCAGTGGCACGATGGGGTCCGTTATCAAGCATTACAGTCTTGGACCAAGACTACGGGGGCACGTGCCCCCCGGTCAAATTTGACGAGGGAAAAAAATTGTGCCCCCGGTAAAATTTGACGAAATAAAAAATAAAAGGAGAAAGAAGGGAGAAGGAGCAGAAAATCATCATTCTTCAGTTCATTCTGTCGGCCATGATACAAAGAAAAACTGACAACAGGCAAATGTCTCGGCTCGCCTTTTTGCCAGTGCGCACGGTAACAAAAACTCCTTTTCACTGTACACAGCTGACGTGGCCACGAAGCAGAGTACGGTACGGATGGGCGGCAAAGTCCGATCCTCCTAATCTTGTCGATCACTTTATAAGCAGTGATCCCAACACTTGTATTTCTTCCTCTAGTCCATGGTAACGCTACTCCACTAAATAAATGGACACTGTTCTTACTTTTGAAAGGAAGTCCGAGACTTCGTTCTGTCTGGATTTCATTTAGATTTTCGTGGAAATTCCATGTTTATTGAAAAGCAATTCATTTGAATTATTAGAAATGAAACATTTTCAAAATGTTGACTACACAGCTTTGTACGGAAGCCCATTAGTGCCAGATGAATATATTTATTTGACATCAGTTTTCGGGTGTGAATAATTATTATAAAGTTTCGCGCTGTAAAAACATTTCTTTTCCTGGGGTGTGAATGTTTCTTGTAGCGGCCGTCAGATAACTGGTACAAAATAATTGGCCGTGTTTCTTCAAAACCGGTGCAACTCATGGCTTAATAATATATTTCATATTTCTTAATATTGTTCAAAGAAATTTTATGGCTGAATGATTATTTCCTTTTGATCCTTCGTCAAACTGAAAACTGTATGAAAATAAATTTGCCATCCCAAAATATAAAAATTCTTTGTCTCTAAAATCCTAAATCAAAAAATGAAACGAAAAAAATTCCATCCTATTTCCATGGCAAAAAGCTATCAAAAAGGGCCCGGAAATACTCTAGAATTCATCAGAGATCATCTAATATCCAAAAAAAATTCGCCGTGGCTTCCCAAGGTTTTTTTTAAACACCCCCTTGGAAAAATCCTGCGTACGCCACTGCTCCCCAGTATGACACGCATAATAAATATGATGTCATGACAGTTATTAATGCTTCAAAGGATATATCGTCAAACCTCGACCGATAGGATACCAATGCAATTTTGTGACAATACATGTATAGGCTAGGCCTACATTGGATCTTCGTCCATGTACCATGGAGGTATAGGAAAAATTGACATTCAGATGTTTCACTTTGAGTGTGCCCCCCGTCTTGAAAAATCCTGGATCCGCGCCTGTATACACCCATATATATCTGTAGGCTATAGGCGCAGGCCTATACTGTATACATTTACTGCATGGGCATAATATAGAGTGCTCGATGACGAAAAGGAAATGGACATGTATCGTTGTGTACGTCGCGAATCACTTGTGCATTGAGCAAAAAAGTGTGAAGATATGAAGCTCTGATTAAGGTAGGTCTATAAAATAGCAGACATATTAATATAGACACGATTAGTTAGGCCCGCCTTTGAATGAGGAAAGTACAACCTACCGTGAGTAGCCTACTAACGTAGGCCTACTTTTAGTTTTAGTAACGTTGCCTAACGTTAGGCTAGGCCTACTAGTAGTAGTACTAACATGACTAAAGCCCACCGCACACTATACGATCCGACATTCCGACTAGGACCCGACTGGTTTTTGGAAGGATCGCAAAGCATTCTGGGAGTCTTAACAGTGATTGTTCCCAGTCGCAGACCCACTTTGATGGCCAGTCGGCAAGATTCGACTGTCGAATCACGGTTAAGACTCCCAGAATGCTTTGCGATCCTTTCAAAAACCAGTCGGGTCGTAGTCGGATCGTATAGTGTGCGGTGGGCTTAAGTTAACTAGCTAGGCCTACTACTACTACTAGGCCTAGTACTAGTCTAAAGTAGGCCTACTACTACTAGCTAGTAGGCTACTACTACGGTACTAGTAAGTACTAAGTAGGCCATAGTACTAACGTTAGTCTGTTACTCAGGCAGCGTTACTTTTTTACTGTTTTACTGTTTTACTTTTAGGCCTACGTAGCTGCTTATATCAATGCGTAGCCGTAGACCTAGTGTTGACTGGAAGTATCCGTGCCACACTGGGTCTAGAATGACCTAGGCCTATCCTGCACGGGCTAGCTCAAGAGATGGCTGGCCTTAGTTTAGTTGACCTCTATCACTGACATTGACCTGAGTGACTGAGTGTATACAAATTATTAGGCCTAGGCTAGCTAGCCCCACACATACTTTGGCTCTCTTTTAAAACCTGTCTCTCAGCCTGATGTGAATGGCGACCAGGCTGAATCTCTGAGAGACAGATTTTAAAAGAGAGCCATCTACAGCCCATATGTGTGGGGCTAGCCTAGGTCGAAGTCTGAAAGTCAGTACCTGGATGAGTCTGTTAGTGTTAAGGTGCGAGTAAAGAAAGTTCAAGAAAAAAGCGTACGTGCGAGTCCCTGGTGTAAACTTCGGTTAACATGAGTTAACAAGCACGATTGCAAGTCATCAATGAACTGTATGCTATGGGCACTATTCTTATTCTTATTTACAACAGTCAGTATTTTTTCATGTCTTGAGGAAATGTACTTTGTTTATCAGTATTGAAATGTTGTCACATGGGACAAGTGATTCATTGTTAAATTCCAAATTAAGCCTGTTTGTTGGGAACTGTATGCTGATTCAGCCTGATTGTTCACTGTTGATCACTTAATTATTGTTCATTCATTCATGAATTGTAAATTGACAAAATATTCATGAAACTGTTAGAATGTGTAGCTGACTAATTATTTAGTTCAATAGTTCAACAGTTCAATCTATTTATTGCTATTTGCATTTAAAAACACACTAGAAATTATCTTGGCTCTCGTGCTAAAAATAAAATTATTAGTGTCAAAAATTAAAAATTTCATTGCTTTTGATTCTCTTGGAAATTATTACTGAAAGATGAAGACGGCAGAGTAAAATCACCAGCAAGTTAAACTTCTTAAGTTCTAAGATAATTATTCGTATACCATGCGACTTACGCATATTATCTCCAACAACGTACATCGCATGCACCGCGAATTGTAAAAAAAAAATTATTCTATATTTCGTTATTTCTTCAGAACATCTTCATCTACTTTCGTTCTTTATTCAGAACATCTTTAGACCATTTGTAGCTAATTGGAAGGTTTAGGAATTTTACTAGAGAGTTAACTAAAGTCTTTTTCACACGACGAAAAAAAATCTACCAATTGAGAAATTGTCTCTTGGTTGCGAAATCTTACAAAAGTGTAATCGTGTGAAACAGGACATCAATGCTTGAGAGTGACCCAGTTCACTTGAAAAGGCATATTCAGTGTCAGTTGATAATGATCGTGTTGGGATGACCACCTTAGGAAATGGTTGATCCAAGAATCCATTAATTGCTGCTATGTAAAATTTGTGCATGTGTAGCAAGAAGTGACAAACGGATGGTAAACAACGACATTTTTTTTCAGATATTTCCTATTTTAATACATCTTCCTTATGGCCAGACAGGATTTGTATTCAACAAGAAGACTATTCCAACCAAACTTTTATAAATGTAATTTACATATAAATATTTCAAATGCTTACCCATAATACATGTACATTGCAGAAGTCCAATCAATATATGTTGGACCTTCAGATTTTATTAAAACTTTCCTCTGTATCATTAATTTTGCTGTAGACGACTTTTTGCTAAAATCGAATAAATTGCTATGTCAGCACTTACTTACAGCAAATTATATACAAGTAATAAACTGCTGCAAACTGCTCATCAGCCAAAATGACCTGAAATATATCAAATGCTTAAAGTTAGGAGGGCCTGACGCGTTTAGATCCTGGCAGGATCTTTCTCAAAGGCTAAATGACAAACTTCATAGACATGCAAGTGATAGAAGCATACATAAATGGATTAGAGGATATGGACAAAGGGAAGGGGTGGTATGAGAGTCAGGATGGGTAAGATAGGTCAGACAAAGGGTGGGCGTCAGGTAGGCAAGATCAAAGGTAACAGACTGCAAAAGGTTGGGAACGAGTGGTGCTGGGGGTAGGGGATTAACAAAGGAGTTAATTAGAGGATTGGAGATCAAGATGGGCAAGAGGGAGGAGAGGAATGCAAAAAGCAGGAGGGATTAGAGAGTACCTGTGGATGAATGAAAAGGAGATAAGCACACAAGAATATTAGTCATTGCCTTCCTGGAGGTTTAGTCCCTTTGGCTGAATATTTCGTAATTTCTTAATCCAAACTTCTTAATCCATTTATGTATGCTTCTTTCACTTGCATGTTCGTGTAGTTTGTCATTTAGCCTTAGTTTGACAATACATAAAAGGGCAAGGAAGAAACAACAAATTCATGAGATGATTAAAACGAAAGTAAAACGTGATCATTGTCTGCTGGTTGCTATGGAAACAGTACTTTATGGGGAAGTCAATAATCATTTCTCACAACAAAAACATGAATGAGGAGGCAAAATGTATGAGTGAGTTTATTTGATAATACATCATCATATATTCAGAGTTGGTGGACTTGTACATACAAAACAAGTAAAACTCACTAACACAAAGTATGGTATCTGCACTTACAATAGCAAATACAAAAAAAAACCAGCACTTACAATAAAACTTGTGGTCTAGACTTATTTAATTAATAATTCGCAATCTTTGGGCTTCATAAAAGCTTAGAGTATATAGCTATATCCAAGCTTTAACGGTCTCTTCGTTCATTTGCTTGCTGCTTTTGAAGCGATGTTATCAGGGCATTTTGTACTTCTGGTAAATATATGGTAAAACTCTCACAAATTCTCTCTTAAATTAAAAATTAACAATCAAAAACTTGCAGTTACCCGAGGAAAAAATCCTTTTGTCTCACTAGATGACTTGCAGGAAGAAAGAGCAGTGAAAAATGAAGAAACTTTCCCCCATGATACAAAGGAAAAGTTCCCTCTTTGCTTGCAGTATCGAATTGAAGACGACGAGATGAGCTTTCTTTTGCAATATTGCTGTCATCTTGCACATGTAGACTTCAGTAGAGGTCTGCTTCAGAACTTCTTCTCTCGTTGCTCCATTGGAAGTCTGTGACATCGAGACGGTCAGGTGACAATGGCTCATTGTTGTAGTTCAGATTCGGGAAGACGAGACCACTGAACGGATTCCCTTCCTCACTGGCTGGAGGATAGTCACCGCTAACCAGCTGATTTTGGACAACCTCTTTGGGGAGCCAAAATTTCCTGCGGCCAACTACAGGATTGACCACGAGGCGGCCAGTGGCCGGAGCCTGAGGAGGACAGTAGTGAATGATCATTAAGAAAAATGAGTACAAACCCAAGTGTCAAAGACTTCATTGGTATGACTTGATAAACATGAAAACCAGAACAAAACGAAACGTCAGGCCCTCCTAACTCTAAGAATGTAATGACAATGAGACTGTATACATAAGGTGTGAATACTTTAGGTTTCTTTACTTCAGTGATGAAGATGGGATTGAAGATGTGCAGCCTTTTTCTGCGGTAGCGTCTTCTTTTCCCTCCACAGACCAAGAAATACAAGCAGCAACAGCAGCAGGACAGTGTCAGCAAAGCTGACAGCACCCCGAGAATAACCAGTGCCAAGACAGCAGGAGTAAGATCATCTGAAATATACAAACAAAACAGAAAAAGATTAAAACAGAAAAAGATAATACGTGATTGGTAAAGGTCACAGAGCAGCACTCACAGTTTGTCTGATCCAGCATGTATAATATACATGCTGGATCAGACAAACTGTGAGTGCTATGAAATAATCATTCTGTGGAAATTTCAGCTCAATCAGACATCTGAGTCACGAGAAAATAGCAAACACCTGACTCAATCTTTCTTATAAAACATAAAGAATGGTTTTGATCATCTTACCCCGAGATCAAAACTGTTTTTGGCTAATTTCTGGATAAATACAGCGTTTCAGGCAAAAATAAAAGCGGTATGTTTCTACCAGCACCATCTTCATATCCTGAAAGTTATCCAGGGTTGTTTGATTTAAATCACGTTGATTTAAATCACCGATTTAAATCGCGATTTAAATCACTTGATTTTTTTATAAAAATCACTGATTTAAATCAACTTTTAGCAAAAACATTAGTTTTTCTCTATTTTCTCTTCTTTTTTTACAATATTTTCTATTCAATCATCTCCATTTTTAAACAAAGTGCCTAAGAGGCACTTTAAAAGAATGTTACACCCCCTTGAAGTCTGATTTAACAGCATTGTTCTTATTTTCATCTGTAAAATGCAAAACCAATATATATAACCAACATTTCCCCAAATAAATGAAAATATCTAACTTTCTTTAAGCTGAATTTATAAACCCTTTTGAAGGAGAACATATAATGCAAGGATGTCCACCTGTCAGATACTTTTACAAAAAGCTGAACTTGATTTGTTTGTGTTTTTTGTTATACCCGTACTTTCAGTTGCTTATGAACTTGAAAGCATACATGTACATGTACACGTAGTTCAATACCCCGGGAGTAAGTGGTCTGGTTTTCTTTCAGACATGATGTTTAAGTTATGCAAGAACACAAATACAAGTACTGCAAAACTCCTTATTGGAAATCCCCAGCTCAGCTGTTAGTTGGAGGATCCCTTGTGTGAAAGTTGTTGGAAATTCCCAACTGGAATTCTCAAGAGCTACTTTGGGTAATCCATTTATGTCATGGAGTAACCTCTCACATTTTGATCTGACTGACACAGACAATTCTGAGTATAGTGCATGCATATAGTCTTCCATAAACTGTCCATCATTATAACGCAAATAAATTACACAAATTAAAAAAAAAATCCTTTCTTTAGTGGATTATTCTGTCAAGTTTTACAATACACAATGTTCAAAAGTGTGTTTGACCACTATCATTAATCTAAAAGCATTCTAAATATAGTTTACAACATGTTAAGTATGAACATAATTTGTTTATTAAAAAAAATCAAATAAATCCGATTTAAATCAAAAAAATCTGATTTAAATCAAATAAATCCGATTTTTTAGATTTTTAAAAAAAAATCAAAAAAATCAACAACCCTGCATGTAAATCTATGAACATTTCTGTTAGGGTATGTTGCCAATCCTGTACTGTACCAGTGTACCTTTAAAAAGAAAAATAATCAGTCACCTTCATTTTGTAAATTACCGGTACTCCATGAAGATCTGTCAATTCACAGAAATTCACAGCACACTTTTGCCCAACTGAAGCAATACGCAAAATGTGAAAACCAGTAAGATGGTGAACGACCAACCCTACTTTTGGTTTGAGTGCAACTAAAAGAATGGAAAAAAACTATTTTGCCTACTCAGAAGAAAACAAGTTGTAACTTTCATTTAACCTCAACACAAGGAAACCTTCTGCATGTCTGCAAAATAATTGAGAAACTTTTTACAATTGCTCATTTATGGGACAGTATTACCTGGTGCTGTTTCAGTTGGACGTACAGTGAGAGATGACAACGTAATCAAGGAAACAAAGGGAGTATCACGAGTTGCTCCGGGCCCTGGATGAAGCAGGTTATCACAGTGAGCACCAACAAACCCAGCTGCACACCTGAAAGCAGGGCAAGGCAAGGCACACAAAATTACAAATTCAGCACAGAATGATCAATGACCAACCCTACCCTCCCTATGAGTATTCATTTATTTGACTGAATACATCCAACCAAATGTTAATGCATTCCCCATTCAAATGGTCAAGTTCTTGACGGTGGAAATGAATTTTTGTGTATGGAGCTGAAAGATTGAAACCGATGAAGAGCTGATCAAAAACTCACAGGCCTTTATTCTTGCAGCAGGCCCAGACAGCAAGTCAGCATCTCTACCTTTCAATCATCCTGGTTTTGTTTTCAATTAAAACCCTCTTGTCTTGTCACAAGTCTCCTTTACAATCAACTACATGTATCACCGTTTGGTAGTTACCTGCAAGTGTACGTCAGGCGTGGATACTGGCCGGAAATATCACAGGTCCCACCATTCTGGCAGTAGTCAGATGGACAAGCAGTGGTTGAATCTAACAAAGGAACAAGGAATCTGGGTTGTAATGCAAGACCACAGACTGAAGCAGGCTTCACAAGGATAACCCAGGTGAGCGCCGCCTGTGGCCTGGTGAATACAGGGGATTACGAAGGACACCAGTGGCCGATTTCGCTTTGCGATCATCGCTAAAGCCCAAATCCATCGCGAAATGAAAAATTGCTATGCAAAGTAGCGATCGATTTTCCGATTAGCGATGGATTGGGGCTTTAGCGATGATCGCAAAGCGTTATTGAAATCAGCCCCGGGCATTTCATTGGGAAGTAAGGATACTAAGTGCTGGATGGCAGAATTAGAGTCAGTGATCTAGTTTTTACACAATTCATAATAATGATAATAATAACTCTGGAGGCCAATCATCCTTACTTGGAGCTGGGGTGCTGAATTGCGAAGGATGCAGCTACAACGTTATTGAGTTGCCAGCATTCATGGGTGCCCTTGGCTGCCAGCCACATTATAATGATTATATGACCATGGAACACACAGCTGGAGATCGAAAGTGTATGATTTTTGTGGAGGGAGGAAAACCAGATGCAAGAGTCTAGTCAATTTCCCCTATAACTATTGATTGATGCTAAATTACACGATCCCCCCACTGGATGTCTGTGTCCGTCACCCCTTTCAGATGCGCCATGTGAAATCTTGATGCTCATTTCATATTCTCCACTACCTCCGCTTGAAAAATGACTGCACCCCTCAATAAATTGACCCTAGTTATGCCACTAGGGAATGCTGATCATCCAAAGATGCACTAGTGTTTTGGAACTTAAATTATCCGTTCGAAAGTTTTAAATTGACTTACCCTGAACACTGAGGGGGTCCATGTGCAGCGATGTTAAACCATCTGTCAGGGGCCGGTTGGAAGACAGGAGCAACAGCATTTCCATGATGTCAGCCGCTGTCAAATCAGAGTCATCAGGAATCATGATGACGCCCGTGAAAACTGGAATGGTGTCGTTTGTGAACAGGATGCCGTGAACGTTGTCTATGCCTAATGCCGCGGAGAGTTCCAACTGAACCTGTAACAGAGATTATGCATTGGCAATCAGAATGGATGTTTCACTATTCATTTTAACAGGAGACACTTAATAGTCCGACTTCTGCCACTGTAGCTGGGTGGATCTGGAGGTCTTTGAACTATACAATACTAAAAGGAGGCTATGTGTACTCATCAGAGCATGTAGGATGTTAGGACGCCTGTGAGTAAAATACCTGATACTGAAAACAACAATTGTTGATGTGAACTAAAAGGCTTTTTATTCATACCTTACTTACCTGCCAGCCTGTTTCGGGTAACACAGATTAAGAACATATGTTTGTTTCAACAAAAGAAGGTCCACTTACCACGGAGGCCACCAAGGATAAGTCATTCTGCGAAGCCACAGAGTTTGCGTTGTCATATTCGGGTTTGAACTCAAATGGATTGCCATTCACTCCTTCCACACTCAAGGTGATGGCCACTGGTCTAAAGCCTGGAAAATAAACCAGTGAAACAAACTGTTGATGATGTGGTCCACTCTACCAGTATGACCTGATATATGACATCTGCTTCACTCCATCGGTATAACCTGAAATATGACATCTGGTTCACTCCATCAGTATGACCTGAAATATGACATCCGGTTCACTCTTTCAGTATGACTACCTGAAATATGACATCTGGTTCACTCTATCGGTATGACCTGGAAATGACATCATCAGTATGACCTGAAATATGACATCTGATTCACTCTATCAGTATGACCTGAAATATGGCATCTGGTTCACTCCATCAGTATGACCTGAAATATGACATCCGGTTCACTCTTTCAGTATGACTACCTGAAATATGACATCTGGTTCACTCTATCGGTATGACCTGGAAATGACATCATCAAGTATGACCTGAAATATGACATCTGATTCACTCTATCAGTATGACCTGAAATATGGCATCTTGTTCACTCTATCAGTATTACCTGAAATATGACGTGAAATACTGTTCTGTCAGCAACCTGTATCATGTTCTATTCATAAATCGAACACAAAAAAGAAAAATCTGACAAAGACGGATGGAACAAACACTCCAAGCACTGAGTGCAATACACACCAACACAGACACCAGCACCATCAAAAGTGTGTATAGTACCCGGACTTACCCTTCTGCGTGCAGGAGTTTGTTGTGCTACTGTACAGGTAGCCGTCCAGTTCACGGCATGCGCACATATATCCCGGCAGAGACTGACTGGGG
This sequence comes from Astropecten irregularis, assembly GCA_963971285.1. Taxonomy (NCBI): domain Eukaryota; kingdom Metazoa; phylum Echinodermata; class Asteroidea; order Paxillosida; family Astropectinidae; genus Astropecten; species Astropecten irregularis. The sequence continues at coordinate 15,537,601 of OZ020252.1, read as the reverse complement.
TCTGGTCTGCAATACTGACCATCATCCCAGGAACACAGACCAGAATTTCCAATGCACGGATCTCTCCCTGTAAATTGAATAACCAAAGAAAAATCAGTGGACAAAAAATTGCTTGCATAATCCAATAATAATTGATGGTTGTGAAACGAAATTCTTTGTTTCAAAGCACTCCTTCAGTCACAGAGAAACTATGATTCAGCCAATTTTGACTCTACGTAAACTAAATGGATAACACCACCCCCTCAAAATAAAAAACTTTATCAATGTACAATTAAGCTCTTTTACAAGATAATACAATGGCATGCCAAGCAAATTCTGAATTAAACCTTGTCTTCTTTGTGTTGTGATGGCTTTTGTTGTCTAGTAATATTAGACAACAAACAAATAGCCTACTGTTGAACTTCTGCTCACGGATATTGCTCAATAACTTTACAGAGCAAAGATTGACAGAGTATTCATAGATCAAGCACAGAATGAATGTGCATGGAGCTGACTTTGAGCAAGCATTGAGCAGATATAATACAAACAACTGAGGAGAAAGCTTGCCTCATAAAGAGAGCAAGTGCCCACCACGATGTCATCGTTGACTGGACATTACGGGCGAAAGATCAATCAGACTAGAAGCTATCTTAAAAACAAGGCCTCTTCCAAATCTTCTTCCCACTAACAAGAGGAGCGATTGCTACCGTGACCAACAAGCTTCTTGATTTGAAGATTATTATGAAATGAAAATGCACTGAACTATGAAAACTCACGTTCACACAAGACTCCAACCCAAATGGAACCACACAGGCATTGACATTTCTCAACATCCAGAATCCCTCCGTTTTGGCAGCTTGTTAAATAACAACCTGTGAAAGAGAGAGAGAGTTCAAAGGATAGGATATTGCAGTTTTACCGGTAGGACCGGTAGGAAAAGCATACATGTAGTGTTAAAGGGGAGTATGTTTAACTTACTTTGAAGTCCATCAACAACTCAGTAGACATTTGAAAAATTGAATTTTTAAAATATTTTTTAAACGGATAATTATGAAAACAAAATCGAAAAACATATCAATAAAAGATAACAGGACTATACCAGTTACAATACCTGGTAAATCCAAATTCAGCGTAGACTGCCCATCAGTCAATGGTCCATTACTGCGAGTATGAGATGCTAAGACTTCAGTGATTGCTTGCTCAGTTACAGCTGAATCAAATGGAACCTGTACATCACCCCTGAAAACAACTGCACCATCTGAAGTTACTGACACCATGCCAGTGATGGATTCAACTTCACTGGTGGTTGCATTCCGGCCAAGTTCACTAAAAATCTGAAAGTAAAATACAACAATTACAATAACCAGTGTATAACCTGAAATGTGGGAAGAATTAAACAAAAAAAGCAACAGCTTACAAACAACTTCCTTCAAAATACTGAGATGGAAGGGCAATTAACTTACAATTCTAGCTACAAGTTCAGACAGCTCTTTGTTGGTTGCAGAGGTGGGATCATTCAAGTCTGAAGAATCAAGAGCAGAGCCATTCACACCAACCACAAGCAGTTCAAAGGTGATTAATCTTGGAGCTGAAAAGCAACCAACCAAAGTGGGTAAGAAATGTATAACAAGAAGTCCAAGGCATAACATTCATGTTTTCAATTGGCTATTATAATTCAACAAAACAGTGCCTAAAGCTTAAACCATACAAATTGTCATACTTGGTGACTCCATATTCAGAGTAGACTGCCCATCAGTCAAAAATCCATTACTGCGAGTATGAGATGCCAAGACATCAGTGATTGCTTCATCAGTTACAGCTGAATCAAATGGAACCTGTGCATCACCCTTGAATACAACTGCACCATCTGGAGTTACTTCCACCATGCCAGTGATGGATTCAACCTCACTGGTGGTTGCATTCCGGCCAAGTTCACTAAAAATCTGAAAGTAAAATACAACAATTACAATAACCTGTATAACCTGAAATGTGGGAAGAATTAAACAAAAAAAGCAACAGCTTACTGACAACTTCCTCCAAAATACTGACACAAAGGGTTGGGCAATTTACTTACAATTCTAGCTACAAGTTCAGACAGCTCTCTGTTGGCTGCAGAGGTGGGATCGTTCAAGTCTGAAGAATCAAGAGCAGAGCCATTCACACCAACCACAAGCAGTTCAAAGTTGATCAATCTTGGACCTGAAAATCAACCAACAAAACCTGGTAAGAAATGTACAACAAGAAGTCCAAGGAATAACATTCATGTTTTCAATTGGCTATTAGAACTCAACATAACAATGCCTAAAGCTTAAACCATACATATTGTCATACTTGGTGACTCCATATTCAGAGTAGACTGCCCATCAGTCAATAGTCCATTACTGCGAGTATGATATGTCAAGACATCAGTGATTGCTTCATCAGTTACAGCTGAATCAAATGGAACCTGTGCATCACCCTTGAATACAACTGCACCATCTGGAGTTACTTCCACCATGCCAGTGATGGATTCAATCTCATTGGTAGTTGCATTCCGGCCAAGTTCACTAAAAATCTGCAAGTAAAATACAAAGAAATGATGATAACATGTATATTCCTGAAAACATGGAACAAGTTAAATCGAAAAAGCAACAGCTTACAAACAACTTCCTTCAAAAAAATGACAAAAGATGGGCAATTAACTTACAACTCTAGCTACAAGTTCAGACAACTCTTTGTTGGCTGCAGAGGTGGTATCATTCAAGTCTGAAGGATCAAGAGCAGAGCCATTCACACGAACCAAAGACAGTTCAAAGTTGATTAATCTTGTCCCTGAAAATCAGCCAACCAAAGTGAAAAAGAAACCAATAACAACAAGACATATGAATAACATTGATTGTTTTCAATTGGCTATTAGAAATGAAACCAAAGCAATGCATGAAGCTAAAAGGAAGTTGGACAGTTGAGGGGCATAGGTGGCAAGTGCGTTAGGCACTTGCCTCTCACCAATGTGGCCCGGGTTCGAATCCGTCCTGGGTCATATGTGAGTAGAGTTGTGCGTTGGTTTTCTCCTATGCTTCGAGGGTTTTTCTCCAGATGATCGGGTTTTCCTCCCTTCACAAAAATCAAACACTTTCGATCTCAAGCTGTACTCCGTGATCATATATGAGTTGATGTGGCTGGCAGCCAAGGGCGCCCATGAAAGCCTGCTACTCCATCACGTTGAAGTCGCATCCTTCGCAATTCAGCACCCCAGCTGCCAGTAACGATGATAAGCCTCCCAAAATTTTAATTATTATTACAGAGAATCCACATAGATTGTCATACTTGGTAACTCCAAATTCAGCGTAGACTGCCCATCAGTCAATAGTCCATTGCTGCGAGTATGAGATGCTAAGACATCAGTGATTGCTTCATCAGTTACAGCTGAATCAAATGGAACCTGTGCATCACCCTTGAATAAAACTGCACCATCTGAAGTTACTGACACCGCGCCAGTGATGGATTCAACCTCACTGGTGGTTGCATTCCGGCCAAGTTCACTAAAAATCTGAAAGTAAAATACAACAATTACAATAACCTGTATAACCTGAAATATGAAAGAATTATTAAACCAAAAAAGCGACAACTTCCTTCAAATACTGAGAAAAGATGGGCGATTAACTTACAACTCTTGCCACAAGTTCAGACAGCTCTTTATTGGTTGCAGAGGTGGGATCGTTAAAGTCTGAAGAATTTGGAGCAGAGCCATTCACTCGAACAACAAGCAGTTCAAAGCTGATTAATTTTGGACCTGAAAATCAACCAATATTATGGGATTAGTATGCAGAATTTGAATTGGTTCTTAGAATATTTTATTGGCTTTAAGTTATTGGGTTTCCTCATGTGCTAATTGTTTTGTAGCATATTATCTTGTCTTAACTCAGAAGCCTGTATGAACTTGTTTATCAAAATCATAACATTTTTGTGAATTGATACCCCACCAAACTTAGTGTTTGGTTGTCCACTTCTTGTCATACTTAACCTGTTGGACCTACCTTTGCATTTTCCCTTAGCTACGTGACATAAACGTGAAATAAAGATTTGCCAGAGCGCCACAGCGCCCCCATGAGTCAGGGCCCACAATGCAGAGCTGACCTGATCGTCCTCTTTTCTGAGAGCAAGTCAAGTACCCCAAGACCAAGCCCACTGAGGGATAGGCGGAAGGGCTGTCCAACAGGTAAGTAGTCCACTTGTGGACAACAAAACACTAAGTTTGGTGGGGTGTCCACTTTGTGTCCTACTTATTGAACTGTTGGACCTACCATTGCATAGACTAGCACTGAAAAGTCGATGGCGGGAGTGGCCTAAAAGATTAGGCCTATATAAAAAAACACTGAATTTTGAAAAGAATCAGAGGGCAAAATTGAAATAGCTGAATCTGATTCCCAATCCGATTCCTGAACCCCTTCCCGCAGATCCTTCTCCATTGCTTGAGAGGGAGCAGAGTGGGAGGAGACCGACGAGGCACAATAGCTGCCAGCTGTGCTGACAATGCATGGAAACCCTTTAAAAATAGCTCTGATGTATCTCCCTATGCTTTGTGCTTTCGGTGTCATAGGGCCTCCGAGGAACGGTTAAAGGCCGGTGACGAGCTAGAGCTATAACTCGCCGACAAACTAGGTGCCTTTTGTGGTTCTGACGTTTTTTCTTGAGCAGCTATCAGGACTGCTCGCGAAAGCGCAGCACTAGGCCCGAAATGCCCAAGGGAATATCGGAAATAATACCGGGTGACCCGTCCAGATTAGAATCGTGACTCAGTGTTTCTGACATACCTACTGGTACATCGGAAAAAGCTCCAGGTTGTTGGATCCCGCAAAGCCAATTGGATCGGAATTATTCCGCTTACTCAGACCACCAGCTGAGCTCAGATTAAACCATGCTTGCATGCCCGATGGATGGTGGCATATCACGCCCACCACCAGTCCGTTTAAGGATGGACCTGTGGCATTTCCAAGCGCCCTGCTCATGCCCCCGGAAAACACCTGTGGCACTGGGACCGGTTGGTTGCAATGATCAGGTTCCAGCCTGCGAGAGCCTTGTACGCGTAATGTTCCCGGAGCGGTGAAAAAACAGAGGACGACTAGGTCACTCACTCACTCACTCCACCGCATAGACATCTGGGGTCCGTCGCGCTGATCTTCTGTGTCCGCGGTTTGTAGCCTGGTTCCAGAGCCTGTTGATTTGGCTGGGCTGCCCCAGTTGCTTAAGCCATGAAGACTTGGGACGGCCTCTTGGTCTTGACCAGCCCGGAGCAGGGGGGATTCTCCCTCTGGAGTTAATGGCAATATTGAGTGCCTTCTTGGCCGGGGTGTTGTCAGCGAGGCGGGCAGTGTGACTAAAAAGGGCACCTCGACGAAAGCTGACTAGGTGACCAATGGTAGGGAGTGCAGTCCTATGAGTGACCTCCAAGTTGGTGATGTAATCATACCATCGAATGCCGAGGATGGTTCTTTGGCATCGTTGATGGAAGGCCTCTAGTCTTCTCAGGTCAGATTGGAGGAGTGTCCACGTGTTTGATCCATAAAGAAGGACAGGGATAATGCACGTCCTGTATATTGCCAGTTTGGTGGTGAGCTTGAGCTTCTTCAGCTTCCATACTTTGTGTAGGCTGTTCATGGCTGATGAGGCGAGACCTAGCCTCCTTAAAGTGTCGGGCTCACTATATCCGGTATTGGAGATCTTGCTGCCAAGGTAGATGAAATCGTCAACAGTTTCCACGATTTGTCCATGCAGGCTGGTGTTCCCATGGTGGTTGTTCCCGGCCATGTTCTGGATTTTGGTCTTTTGCCAGGAAATCTTGAGCCCAAGATGGGATGCCTCTTGATGAAACAGGTCGAGTGTGTTTCTCACACTGTTGCTTGAGTGGCCGACTAAGGCAACATCATCTGCGTAGGTCAGGTCGGAGAATTGAAATTGACCGATGGAGATGCCTGCATTTGTTGTGACACGGTCCAGGATCCAGTCCATGGCACAGCAGAAGAGGGATGGGGCCAAGATACATCCCTGCCTTACACCGGATCTTGTGAGGAAGCTTTGGGAGGTGCTGTTTCCTTGGCGGACCTTGGCAGTGGTGTCAGTGTGGAGGTCTTTAATGAGGTTCAGGAGATGTTCAGGAACCCCAATGCCTTGAAGAGCATTCCTGTCGACTGAGTCGAATGCTGCCTTCAGGTCGACGTAAGCCACGGAGAGGGGTTGGGTGAATTCTCGATGCAGTTCGCATAGCAAACGGAGAGCGAGAATAGCGTCAACTGTAGAGCGCCCAGCAGTGAAGCCAGACTGTTCTGGTCGTCTATGTTTTGAGAGAAGTGGGTTTAAACGTGCAAGTAGTACATGGGAGAAGACCTTCCCAGGAACAGAGAGAAGGGTGATGGGTCTATAGCTGCTGCATTCTGCTCGTGAACCTTTCCCTTTGTACAGGCTGATGATGATGCCTTCTTTCCATTGTATGGGGACTCTGCCTGACTGCCATACTTTGATGAAGAGCTTGTGGAGAACAGAGCTTATAGGGTCGATGGCACATTTCAGTAGCTCCGGGGGGATATGGTCTGGTCCAGCTGCTTTACCATTTCTCAGTCTATTGATGGCTGCCTTGACCTCTTCCAGAGTGGGAGCGTCTGAAGAGACATCGGGGTCAGGAGGGTTATTAGCGAGAAGGTCCAGCTCTGGACAGGGCGGGGCTTCTGGGTGATTGAGGGCAGATTCATAGTGCTCCATCCACCTGTCGAGTGTCTCTTGGTCGGATGAGCAGGGTGTACCATCGGTTTTCTTGATGGTTGCTCTCACACAGTTGTTAGTTTTTAGGCGAAGTTCCTGGATGACTTTGTAGGCAGACTTGAGGCTGTTATGTGTGAAGTCATTTTCGATCCTTTGGGAGAGATTGTTGAGAAATCTTTCCCTGTCCTGCTTTGCTTTTGCCCTGAAAATTCCTTGCAGGCGTCTGTGTTCTGCTTGATCATTGTTCATTCTTGCTACTGATTTATCTTCCAGGACTTTGAGTGTTGTGTCTGATAGCCATGGGCGGCGTTTGAAGCGTCGCTGCTTTCCAATGATTGAGGTTGCAGTTTCGTGGATGGTTGAGCTGATGGTGGACCAAGCTGACTCGACTTCCTCCGGGAGGTCACCTAGGGCCTGGAACTTGTTGTGTATTGTAACTGAGTACCTTGCTGCAAGAGCTTTGTCCTGTGTAACTCGTTGTACATCGTACAAGGGGGTGGAGGGTTTCTTGGAGTGGTAGTGGGGAGTAATTGCAATCTTTGCAATGAGCAGGAGGTGGTCTGTGTTTGCTGGGGCTTCAGCTCCCCTGTAGACTCTGTATGATTTAACAATGTTTCGGTTTTTGGTGAGGATATGGTCTAATTCTTTCCGTGTCCGACCATCGTTTGAAATCCAGGTCATCCTATGACTAGGTGGGCTCTGACTATTGTGGGCCCTGACTCATGAGGGTGCTGTGGCGCTCTATGGCAAATCTTTACTTAGCAGTTATTTCACATAGCTAGGGAAATATGCAATGGTAGGTTCAACAGGTGAGTAGGACACGAAGTGGACTAGGCATATACTGGTGATGTTTTCACTTTTTATCGTGTAAGTTTCATAATTGAAACCAAATACAAAAATCTATCTTATTACGACCTCCGTGATAGTGTCTGTAGGATCGGATAATGCATGCCATCTTCATCATCATTACCATTAGAATCACAACTCTAAACTTCTTCACAGTTTGCAAACACTAAATGATATTAGAAAACTGCTTTACTTTCAGTACCACTTTATATGTCACAAGACAGATTAATAGACGCATTATGATTCCTTAGTTTTTATCACACGTACCAGTACATCCAGTGCCTCCAGTCACCAGACCATCACCAGTGAATCCGGGATTGCATGCACAAGTAAATCCGCCATCGTTGTTAGTGCAAGCTGCATTGGAATCACAGGGTTGGCTGCCATCTGTACATTCATCCACATCTGCATGACAAGAAAAATGCATACATTCCTTTAATTCAAGATAAATTCCCTCAATGGAGAAAAGAGCTAGATACATCGTGTCTAGAAATGTCATCTATTTTACTGGTGATGTTTTCACTTTTTATCATGTACATGTAAGTTTCAGAATTGAAATCAAATACATGTACAAAAATCTACCTTCTTCCGACCTCCGTGGTAGTGTCTGTAGGATCGGATAATGCACACAATCTTCATCATCATTTATACTAGGTAGAATCACAACTTTTCAATAGCGCTCCACACTAATGACGTCACACAAGTGATTTGGCCAGTGCACGCATGTACAGAATTCCCGGATGTCAGACAAACTTTTCATGCATGCAAATGCATGCACATACACACACCCACCCACCACACGTTTGCATGGTTGCAATGTTTGTCTGAGATCCGGTGTGCTATTTTTATCGAAGTGCTATTCTTCACAGTTTGCAAACACCAAATGATATTAGAAAACTGTTTTACCTTCAGTACCACTTATGTCTTATGAAAGGAAAATAAAAGAATAAGATTCCTTAGTTTTCATTTAACATACCAGTACATCCAGTACCTCCAGTCGCCATACCGTCACCGGTGAATCCGGGATTACATGCACAAGTAAATCCGCCATCATTGTTAGTGCAGGTTGCGTTGGTATCACAGGGTTGGTTGCCATCTGTACATTCATCCACATCTGCATGACAAGAAAAATGCAAACATTTCTTTAATCTAAGATAAATTCCTTCAATGGAGAAAAGAGCTAGATACATGTACATCGTGTGTAGAAATGTCATCTATTTTACTGGTGATCTTATCACTTTTTATTGTGTCAGTTTCAGAATTAAAACCAAAACCAAAAATCTACCTTCTTCTGACCTCCGTGGTAGAGTCTGTAGGATCGGATAATGCACACCATCTTAATAATCATTACAGGCTAGAATCAAAACTCTTCAGTTCTTCAAAGTTTGCACACACCACATAATATTTGAAATGAGCTTTGTCTTCAGTACCACTTATGTCTCAAAAATAAAAATAGAACCATAATATTCCTTAGTTTTCACGACACGCACCAGTACATCCAGTGCCACCCATTGCTAGACCATCACCAGTGAATCCAGGATTGCATGCACAAGTAAATCCGCCATCATTGTTAGTGCAGGCTGCGTTGGAATCACACGGTTGACTGCCATCTGTACATTCATCCACATCTGCATGACAAGAAAAATGCATACATTCCTTTAGTTCAAGATAAATTCCCCAATTGGAGAAAAGAGTCAAATACATCTTGTGTAGAAATGTCAACTATTAATAATAAGGCATATACTGGTGATGTTTTAAGTTTTTATCGAGTAAATTTCAGAATTGCAACCAAATTATACAAAAATCTATCTTCTTACGACCTCAGTGGTAGTGTTTATAGGATCGGATAATACACAATCTTAATTAATGATCATTACAAGCTAGAATCAAAACTCTTCACTCCTTCACAGTTTCCACACACCAAATGATATTTGAAATCTGCTTTACCTTAAACTCCACTTATGTCTCAACAAATAAAAATACACGCATAATATTCCTTAGTTTTCACCACACGTACCAGTACATCCAGTGCCACCCGTCGCCAGACCATCACCGGAGAATCCAGGATTGCATGCACAAGTAAATCCGCCATCATTGTTAGTGCAGGCTGCGTTGGTATCACAGGGTTGGCTGCCATCTGTACATTCATCCACATCTGCAGGACAAGAAAAATGCATACATTCCTTCAATCTGAGATAAATTCCCTCAATTGAGAAAAGAGCCAGATACATCGTGTCTAAGAATGTCATCTTATTTACTGGTGATGTTTTCAATTTTTATAGTGTAAGTTTCAGAATTGAAACCAAATACAAAAATGTCCTGTCTGATCTCTGTGGTATGTCTGTAGGATCGGATAATGCATGCCATCTTCATCATCATTTATACTAGGTAGAATAATAACTCTTCACTTCTTCACAGTTTGCACAAACCAAATGATATTTGAAAATTTACCTTTAGCACCACTGATTTCTCAAGACAGAAAAATAGACATATAACATTCCTCAGAATTCATCACACGTACCAGTACATCCAGTCGCTAGACCATCACCGGTGAATCCAGGATTGCATGCACAAGTAAATCCGCCATCATTGTTAGTGCAGGCTGCGTTGATATCACAGGGTTGGCTGCCATCTGTACATTCATCCACATCTGCATGACAAGAAAAATGCATACATTCCTTCAATCCAAGATAAATTCACCAAATGGAGAAAAGAGCCAGAAATATCTTGTCTAGAAATCTAAACTAATAATAATTAAACGTATAGGGCTGCATACATGTATTTCAGTTGGTAGAGCATCTGAAAAGTATTCAGGAGGTAGACAGTTTGAATCCCACACCAGTCAATTTTTCTTTGTTCACCTTTCAATGACTAATAATAATTAGGCATATACTGGTGATCTTTTCAATTTTTATCGTAAAAGTTTCAGAATTAAAACCAAAATACAAAAATCTATCTTCTTCCGATCTCTGTGGTAGTGTTTCTAGGATCGGACCACACTTGCACACCATCTTCACCATCATTACCAGCTAGATTCACAACTCTTCACTTCTTCAGTTTGCAAACAGTAACTGATATTGGAAAATCAGCTTTACCTTTAGTACTACTTATGTCTGAAGACAGTTACAAACACACATAGCATTTGTTAGTTTTTATCACACGTACCAGTACATCCAGTGCCTCCAGTCGCCAGACCATCACCGTTGAATCCGGAATTACATGCACAAGTAAATCCGCCATCATTGTTAGTGCAGGCTGCATTGGAATCACAGAGTTGGCTGCCATCTGTACATTCATCCACATCTGCATGACAAGAAAAATGCATACATTCCCTCAATCCAAGATAAATTCTCCCAATGGAGAAAAGAGCCAGATACATCGTGTGTAGAAATGTCATCTACTTAGGCATATATAAACTGGTGATGTTTTCACTATTTGTGATGTAAGTTTCAGAATTAAAATCAAATACAAAAATCTACCTTCTTCCGACCTCCGTGGTAGTGTCTGTAGGATCGGATAATGCACACCATCTTAATGATCATTACAAGCTAGAATCAAAACTCTTCACTTCTTCACAGTTTGCATAAAGCAATTTTAATTCTGCTTCACCGTCAGTACCACTTATAATTATGTCTCAAAACAGATAAATTGACGCATAACAGTACATTCCTTAGTTTTCATCACACGTACCAGTACATCCAGTGCCACCCGTTGCTAGACCATCACCGGTGAATCCAGGATTGCACGCACAAGTAAATCCGCCATCATTGTTAGTGCAGGCTGCGTTGGTATCACAGGGTTGGCTGCCATCTGTACATTCATCCACATCTGCATGACAAGAAAAATGCATACATTCCTTCAATCCAAGATAAATTCACCGAATGGAGAAAAGAGAGAGAAACATCATGTCTAAAAATGTCAGCTATTAATAATTAGGCATATACTGGTGATCCTTTCAGTTTTTATCGTAAAAGTTTCAGAATTGAAACCAAAATTATATACAAAAATCTATCTTATTCCGATCTCTGTGATAGTGTTTCTAGGATCAGACCACACTTGCACACCATCTTCACCAGCTAGAATCACAACTCTTTACTTCTTCAGTTTGCAAACAGTAGCTGATATTGGAAAATCAGCTTTACCTGCAGAACTACTTATGTCTCAAGACAGATGAATAGAAGCATAACATTCCATAGTTTTCATCACACATACCAATACATCCAGTGCCACCCGTTGCTAGACCATCACCAGTGAATCCGGGATTGCATGCACAAGTAAATCCACCAAAGATGCCAGTGCAGGCTGCGTTGGAATCACAGGGTTGGCTGCCATCTGTACATTCGTCAACAACTGCATGACAAGAAAAATGCATACATTCCTTTAATCCAAGATAAATTCCCCAATTGGAGAAAAGAGTCAGATACATTGTGTGTAGAAATGTCAGCTGTTAATAATTAGGCATATACTGGTGATATTCTCACTTTTTAATGTGTAAGTTTCAGGATTGAAAACATATACATAAATCTATCTTGTTCTGACCTCGGTGGTAGTGTCTGTAGGATCGGACCACACTAATGCACACCATCTTTATGATCATTACAAGCTAGAATAAAAACTCTGCAATTCTACACAATTTGAAAAAAGCAAATGATATTTAAAATCTGCTTTACCTTAACCACCAGTTATGTCTCAAGACAGATAAATAGACGTATAACATTCCTAAGAATTCATCAAACATACCAGTACATCCAGTGCCTCCAGTCGCCATACCATCACCGGTGAATCCGGGATTGCATACACAAGTAAATCCGCCATCATTGTTAGTGCAGGCTGCGTTGATATCACAGGGTTGGCTGCCATCCATACATTCATCCACATCTGCATGACAAGAAAAATGCATACATTCCTTCAATCCAAGATAAATTCCCTCAATGGAGAAAAGAGCCAAATACATCGTGTGTAGAAATGTCATCAGCTTAATAGGCATACTGGTGATGTTTTCACTCTTTATTCTCCAAATTTCAGGATTGAAAACAAAATACAGAAATCTATCTTCTTCCGACCTCCGTGGTAGTATCTGTAGGATCGGACCACACTTGCATTGTATGCACGCCATCTTTATGATCATTACAAGCTACAATCAAAACTTTTCACTTCTTCACAGTTTGCAAAAAGCAAATGATATTGGAAAATCAGCTTTACCTGCAGTACTACTTATGTCTCAAGACAGTTACAAACACACATAACATTCCTTAGTTTTCATCACACATACCAGTACAAGATTCCTTAGTTTTCATTAGGATCGGACCACACTTGCACACCATCTTCACCATCATTACCAGCTAGAATCACAACTCTTTACTTCTTCAGTTTGCAAACAGTAACTGATATTGGAAAATCAGCTTTACCTGCAGTACTACTTATGTCTCAAGACAGTTACAAACACACATAACATTCCTTAGTTTTCATCACACATACCAGTACATCCAGTGCCTCCAGTCGCCAGACCATCACCAATGAATCCAGGATTGCATGCACAAGTAAATCCGCCATTGTTGTTAGTGCAGACTGCGTTGGTATCACAGGGTTGGCTGCCATCTGTACATTCATCCACATCTGCATGACAAGAAAAATGCATACATTCCTTCAATCCAAGAAAAATTGCCCCAATGGAGAAAAGAGTCAAATATATCGTGTGTAGTAATGTCATCTACTTAGGCATATACTGGTGATGCTTTCACTTTTTATTCTACAAATTTCAGGATTGAAAACAAAATACAGAAATCGATCTACTTCCGACCTCGGTGGTAGTGTCTGTAGGATCGGATAATGCACACCATCTTTATTAATGATCATTACAAGCTAGAATCAAAATTCTTCAATTCTTCACAATAGCGCTGCGCACTTGCGCTAAAAATAGCACCGAACCTCAGACAAACATTGCAACCGGCCATGCAAACGTGTGGTGAGTTGGGGTATGTGTGCGCGTGCATGCATGGTGTGACATCATATGTGCGGAACGCTATTTCCAAAAAGCAAATTTGAAATTTGAAATCTGCTTTACCTTCAGCACCACTTCTGTCTCAAGACAGATAAATACATGCATAACATTCCTAAGAATTCACCACACATACCAGTACATCCAGTGCCACCCGTCGCCAGACCATCACCGGTGAATCCGGGATTGCATGCACAAGTAAATCCGCCATCATTGTTAGTGCAGGCTGCGATGGTATCACAGGGTTGGCTGCCATCCAAACATTCATCCACATCTGCATGACAAGAAAAATGCATACATTCCTTCAATCCAAGATGAATTCTCCCAAAAGAGCCAGATACATAGTGTCTAGAAATGCCAGCTATTAATAATTAGGCATATACTGGTGATGTTTTCAGTTTTTATTGTGCAAATTTCAGGATTGAAAACCAAATACAGAAATCTATCTTCTTCCAACCTCTGTGGTTGTGTCTGTAGGATCCGACCACACTAATGCACACCATCTTTATGATCATTACAAGCTAGAATCAAAACTCTTCAATTCTTTACAATTTGAAAAAACAAAAAGATATATGAAGTCTACTTTACCTTCAGTAACACTTATGTCTCAAGACAGATAAATAGACGCATAACATTCCTTAGTTTTCATCACACATACCAGTACATCCAGTGCCACCCATCGCCAGACCATCACCGGTGAATCCGGGATTGCATGCACAAGTAAATCCGCCATCATTGTTAGTGCAGGCGGCGTTGGTATCACAGGGTTGGCTGCCATCCGTACATTCATCCACATCTGCATGACAAGAAAAATGCATACATTTCTTGAAACCAAGATAGATTGCCCCAATGGAGAAAATAGCCAGAAATATCTTGTCTTGAAATTTAAATTGATAATAATTAAACGTATAGGTCTGGATATTTAACTTGGTAGAGCACCTGTTACCTGTATAGTATTCAGGAGGTAGACAGTTTGAATCCTGCTCCAGTCAATTTTGTTTTCACCTTTCAATGACTAATAATAATTAGGCATATACTGCTGATCTTTTAAATTAAAACCAAAATACAAAAATCTGTCTTCTTCCGATCTCTGTGGTAGTGTTTCTAGGATCGGACCACACTTGCACACCATCTTCACCATCATTACCAGCTAGAATCACAACTCTTTACTTCTTCAGTTTGCAAACAGTAACTGATATTGGAAAATCAGCTTTACCTGCAGTACTACTTATGTCTCAAGACAGTTACAAACACACATAACATTCCTTAGTTTTGATCACACGTACCAGTACATCCAGTGCCTCCAGTCGCCAGACCATCACCAGTGAATCCAGGATTGCATGCACAAGTAAATCCGCCATCATTGTTAGTGCAGGCTGCGTTGGTATCACAGGGTTGGCTGCCATCTGTACATTCATCCACATCTACATGACAAGAAAAATGCATACATTCCTTCAATCCAAATGAAATTTCCACAATGGAGAAAAGAGCCAGATACTTTGTGTGTAGAAATGTCATCTACTTAGGCATATACTGGTGACGTTTTCACTTTTGTGACGTTAGTTTCAGAATTAAAACCAAATACAAAAATCTACCTTCTTCCGACCTCCGTGGTAGTGTCTGTAGGATCGGATAATGCCCACCATCTTTAACGATCATTTCAAGCTACAATCAAAACTCTTCACTTCTTCACAGTTTGCAAAAAGCATTTATGATATTTTAATTCTGCTTTACCGTCAGTACCACTTATAATTATGTCTCAAGACAGATAAATAGACGCATAACATTCCTTAGTTTTCATGACACGTACCAGTACATCCAGTCGCCAGACCATCACCAGTGAATCCGGGATTACATGCACAAGTAAATCCGCCATCGTTGTTAGTGCAGGCTGCGTTGGTATCACAGGGTTGGCTACCATCCGTACATTCATCCACATCTGCATGACAAGAAAAATGCATACGGTACATTTCTTCAATCCAAGATAAATTCACCCAATGGAGAAAAGAATTTGAGAAACATCATGTCTAGAAATGTCAGCTATTAATAATTAAGCATTATACTGGTGATCTTTTCAGTTTTTATCGTAAAAGTTTCAGAATTAAAACAAAAATACAAAATATCTGCCTTCTTCCGATCTCTGTGGTAGTGTTTCTAGGATTGGACCACACTAGCACACCATCTTCACCATCATTACCAGCTAGAATCACAACAAATACTTCTTCAGTTTGCAAACAGTAGCTGATATTGGAAAATCAGCTTTACCTGCAGAACTACTTATGTCTCAAGACAGATAAATAGACGCATAATATTCCTCAGAATTCATCACACATACCAGTACATCCAGTGCCACCCGTCGCTAGACCATCACCGGTGAATCCAGGATTGCATGCACAAGTAAATCCGCCATCATTGTTAGTGCAGGCTGCATTGGTATCACAGGGTTGGCTGCCATCTGTACATTCATCCACATCTGCATGACAAGAAAAATGCATACATTCCTTCAATCCAAGATAAATTCCCTCAATGGAGAAAAGAGTCAGATACATTGTGTGTAGAAATGTAATCTACTTAGGCATATACTGGTGATGTTTTCACTTTTTATTCTGGATATTTCAGGATTGAAAACAAAATACAGAAATCTATCTTCTTTCGACCTCGGTGGTAGTGTCTAGGATCCGACCACACTAATGCACACCATCTTTTATATGATCATTATAAGCTAGAATCAAAACTCTTCAATTCCTCACATTTTCCAAAAAGCAAATGACATTTGAAATCTGCTTGACCTTCAGCACCACTTATGTTTCAAGACAGTTACAAACACACATAACATTCCTTAGTTTTCATTACACGTACCAGTACATCCAGTGCCACCCGTCGCCAGACCATCACCCGTGAATCCGGGATTGCATGCACAAGAAAATCCGCCATCATTGTTAGTGCAGGCTGCGATGGTATCACAGGGTTCGCTGCCATCCGAACATTCATCCACATCTGCATGAAAAGATAAATACATGTATACATTCCTTCAATTCCAGATAAAGTCTCCCAATGGAGAAAAGAGTCAGATACATCGTGTCTAGAAATGCAAGCTATTAATAATTAGGCATATAATGGTGATGTTTTCACTTTTTATTGTGCAAATTTCAGGATTGAAAACCAAAAACAAAAATCCACCTTCTTCCAAACTCCGTGGTTGTGTCTGTAGTATCCGAAAGAAAAAGATATATGAATTCTACTTTACCTTCAGTAACACTTATGTCTCAAGACAGATAAATTGACGCATAACATTCCTTATTTTTCATCACACATACCAGTACATCCAGTGCCTCCAGTCGCCAGACCATCACCAGTGAATCCGGGATTGCATGCACAAGTAAATCCGCCATCATTGTTAGTGCAAGCTGCATTGGTATCACAGGGTTGGCTGCCATCTGTACATTCATCCACATCTGCATGACAAGAAAAATGCATACATTCCTTCAATCCAAGATAAATTCTCCCAATGGAGAAAAGAGCCAGATACTTTGTGTCTAGAAATGTCAGCTATTAATAATTAGGCACATACTGGTGATGTTCTCACTTTTTAATGTGTAAGTTTCAGGATTGAAAACAAATACAAAAACCTATCTTCTTCTGACCTAAGTGGTAGTGTCTGTAGGATCAGACCACACTAGTGCACACCACCTTTTTGATCATTACAAGCTAGAATCAAAACTCTTCAATTCTTCACAGTTTGGAATAGCAAATGATATTTGAAATCTGCTTTACCTTAAGCACCACTAATTTCTCAAGATAGATTAATTATCTCATTCCTGAAGATGTTCTGAATAAAGAACGAAATATAGAATCAAATATGGCTTCCCTTAGTCTTTTTGGAGTATGTATAATATTGAGTTATCTGAATATTATCAGTGGATCACCATCTAGATTAATAGAGGTATAATATTCCTCAGAATTCATCACACATACCAGTACATCCAGTGCCTCCAGTCGCCAGACCATCACCAGCGAATCTGGGATTGCATGCACAAGTAAATCCGCCATCATTGTTAGTGCAGGTTGCGTTGATATCACACGGTTGGCTGCCATCCGTACATTCATCCACATCTGCATGACAAGAAAAATGCATACATTCAATCCAAGAAAAAATGCCCCAATGGAGAAAAGAGCCAGAAACATCATGTCTAGAAATCTAAACTAATAAGAATTAAACATATAGGGCTGCATATTTCAGTTGGTAGAGCGCCTGTACAGTATCCAGGAAGTAGACAGTTTGAATCCCGCTCCAATCAATTTTTCTTTGTTTACCTTCCAATGACTAATAATCAAAAATTTGAAACAATAGAAAAAACTTCAACATTTTGAAACAATAAAAAAAAACTTCAACATTTTCCATTTACAATAATAACAACATCATTTTGGACAACGCACCCATAAAAAAGAAAAGAAAAATTGGGGTTCAAGCACATACTAAAAAACTTTTAACATTTCACGCGGACGGCCGAACGGTACGACGGACGACCGCATGTGACGGACGCACTGACGCACTGCCGGACGGCCCGACGGACAGACGGACGGGACGAACGGTACTACTACATAGGCTTCGCTTGCTTTGCAGCTCGCCAAAAATATGTCTTCTTCTAATCCCTGTGGTAGTGTTTCTAGGATCAGTACTAGAGTCAAGTCCTCAAATCCGAGTATAGAGTACGAGTACTCCGAGTACTTCAGGGTCCGAGTACTGGGCCGAGTCCAAGTATATTGCTGCCGAGTCCAAGTCCTGAGTATCGGGTCCGAGTACATACAAGGCCGAGTACATTCAAGGCCGAGTACAGGGCCGAGTACCAAAGTTCGAGTCCCAGGCCGAGTGCATGCACAGTACCAATGCCCAGTAACAACAAATGCAGTCGTGTTTAATACATCTCTTCATTACACAACAAAGTCAGCAGGTAAAGGAAACAAAAACTGCTCTTTATTCTACAGCATATAATAAACATTTCATACGGAACACACTGATACAACAAGCCTGAATGTTGCTCTCTGGACTTAACAAAATAGTCAAAATACATTGTATTGTGCTTGTCATCAAAGTTGCAGGGTATAAAGATGGCGATGGTACAAATATAATGGTAAAACCTTTTCTGCCTAAAATGTTGTATCATTTAAAAAGGACAGAAAAAAATAATAAATCACAAGCCAAAAACACTTTGGATCTCAGGGTGAGATCAAAACTCCTATGTTTTCTAAAAAAAAAAGGTGGGCACTGTAAGGGACTGGATATTTGACAAAAACGAAGTGTATGGAGTAAACACAATTATGTACCGCTTGAGAATGTACCATGGACTTAACATGTACGTAATAGTGCATCATTTTGACCCAACCATAATTGGGCATTTGGGCCCGACATCCCTATTCGGGCGCGGGCCGCGCTAGCACTAACTCCATCATGACATGTATCTCCGAGCTCCTTGCATGTGCACGCACGCACACCGTACCCAGGGCAAGGAAAGCCTTCTACACATTATAATTATGGATATCATGCTACCGCGCTTACGATATGTTCGAGGTTGAGCAATGTCATCGATGAAAAGGTGAATTTATTCAGATTTTTTTTATCGCAAATTATCGAGTACTGAGATGAAGTACAGAGTACTTAACGTTGAGTACGTCCAAAATTCAAGTACATCGGGTCGAGTACGTGCCAAGTACATTTAGTTTTCGAGTACTTTTAATCGAGTACGGGCCAAGTACTTTGGTGGACTCGAGTTGTACTCGAGTACGAGTACGAGTACTACAACACTGCTACTAGAATCACAACTCTTCACTTCTTCAGTTTGCAAACAGAAACTGATATTGGATAATCAGTTTTTCCTGCAGTACTACTTATGTCTCAAGACAGTTACAAACACACATAACATTCCTTAATTTTTATCACACGTACCAGTACATCCAGTGCCTCCAGTCGCTAGACCATCACCAGTGAATCCAGGATTGCATGCACAAGTAAATCCGCCATTGGTGCTAGTGCAGGCTGCATTGGAATCACAGGGTTGGCTGCCATCCGTACATTCATCCACAACTGCGTGACAAGAAAAATGCATACATTCCTTCAATCCAAGATAAATTCCCCCGATGGAGAAAAGAGCCAGATACTTTGTGTCTAGAAATGTCAGCTATTAATAATTAGGCATATACTGGTGATGTTTCCATTTTTTGTAATGAAATTTTTAGAAATAAAACCAAATACAAAAACTACCTTCTTCCGAAGTCCCTGGTAGTGTCTGTAGGATTGGATAATACACACCATCTTAATGATCATTACAAGCTAGAATCCAAACTCTTCACTTCTTCACAGTTTGGAATAGCAAATGATATTTGAAATCGGCTTTAGCTTTAGTACCGCTTATGTATAAAGACAGATATTAAATAGAGGTATTATATTCCTCAGAATTCATCACACATACCAGTACATCCAGTGCCACCCGTGGCCAGACCATCACCGGTGAATCCGGGATTGCAAGCACAAGTAAATCCGCCATCATTGTTAGTGCAGGCTGCGTTAGTATCACAGGGTTGGCTGCCATCTGTACATTCATCCACATCTGCATGACAAGAAAAATGCATACATTCCTTTAATCCAAGAAAATTTGGCCCAATGGAGAAAAGAGTCAGATATCGTGTGTAGAAATGTCATCTACTTAGGCATATACTGTTGATGTTTTCATTTCTTGTAATGTAAAATTCAGAATTGAAACCAAATACAAAAGTCTACCTTCTTCCGACCTCATGCACACCATCTTAATGATCATTACAAGCTAGAATCAAAACTCTTCACTTCTTCACAGTTTAAAAAAATAAATGATATTTTAATTCTGCTTTACCTTTAGCTCCACTTATGTCTCAGAAAAATAAATAGATGCATAACGTTCCTCAGAATTCATCACACATACCAGTACATCCAGTGCCACCCGTGGCCAGACCATCACCGGTGAATCCAGGATTGCATGCACAAGTAAATCCGCCATCATTGTTAGTGCAGGCTGCGTTAGTATCACAGGGTTGGCTGCCATCTGTACATTCATCCACATCTGCATGACAAGAAAAATGCATACATTCTTTCAATCCAAGATAAATTCTCCCAATGGAGAAAAGAGCCAAATACATCGTGTCTAGAAATGTCAGCCATTAATAATTAGGTACATACTGGTGATGTTCTCACTTTTTATTGTGCAAATTTCAGGGTTGAAAACAAAACACAGAAATCTATCTTCTTCCAACCTCTGTGGTTGTGTCTGTAGGATCCGACCACACTAATGCACACCATCTTTTTGATCATTTGTACAAGCTAATATCAAAACTCTTCACTTCTTCACAGTTTGGAATAGCAAATAAAATTTGTAATCAGCTTTACCTTAAGCACCAAGATAGATTAATAGATGTATAATATTCCTCAGAATTCATTACACATACCAATACATCCAGTGCCTCCAGTCGCCAGACCATCACCAGTGAATCCGGGATTGCATGCACAAGTAAATCCGCCATCGTTGTTTGTGCAGGCTGCGTTGGTATCACAGGGTTGGCTGCCATCTGTACATTCATCCACATCTGCATGACAAGAAAAATGCATACATTCCTTCAATCCGAATTAAATTTCCGCAATGGAGAAAAGAGTCAGATACATCGTGTCTAGAAATGTCAGCTATTAATAATTAGGCATATACTGGTGATGTTTCCATTTCAAAACTCTGCAATTCTTCACTATTTGCAAACAGCAAATGATTTTTAAATTCTGCTTAATCTTCAGTACCACTTATGTCTCAAGACAGATAAATAGACGCATAATAGTCCTTAGAATTCAACACACATACCAGTACATC
Organism: Astropecten irregularis; assembly: GCA_963971285.1. Classification (NCBI taxonomy): domain Eukaryota; kingdom Metazoa; phylum Echinodermata; class Asteroidea; order Paxillosida; family Astropectinidae; genus Astropecten; species Astropecten irregularis. The sequence continues at coordinate 15,516,160 of OZ020252.1, read as the reverse complement.
CAGTGCCACCCGTCGCTAGACCATCACCGGTGAATCCGGAATTGCATGCACAAGTAAATCCGCCATCGTTGTTAGTGCAGGCTGCATTGGAATCACAGGGTTTGCTGCCATCTGTACATTCATCCACATCTGCATGACAAGAAAAATGCATACATTCCTTTAGTTCAAGATAAATTCCCTCAATGGAGAAAAGAGCCAGAAACATCATGTCTAGAAATATAAATTCATAATAATTAAACGTGTACGGCTGCATATTTTCAGTTGGTAGAGGATATGAACAGTATTCAGGAGGTAGCAGTTTGAATCCTGCTCCAGTCAATTTTTCTTTTTTCACCTTTCAATGACTAATAATAATTAGGCATACTGGTGATCTTTTAACTTTTTATCGAAAAAGTTTCAGATTAAAAACCAAAATACAAAAATCTGTCTTCTTATGATCTCTGTGGTAGTGTTTCTAGGATCGGACCACACTCGCACACCATCTTCACCATCATTACCAGCTAGAATCACAACTCTTCACTTCTTCAGTTTGCAAACAGTAACTGATATTGGAAAATCAGCTTTACCTTTAGTACTACTTATGTCTCAAGACAGTTACAAACACATATAACATTCCTTAGTTTTGATCACACATACCAGTACATCCAGTGCCTCCAGTCGCCAGACCATCACCAGTGAATCCGGGATTGCATGCACAAGTAAATCCCCCATTGGTGCTAGTGCAGGCTGCATTGGAATCACAGGGTTGGCTGCCATCTGTACATTCATCCACAACTGCGTGACAAGAAAAATGCATACATTCCTTCAATCCAAGATAAACTCCCCCGATGGAGAAAAGAGCCAGATACTTCGTGTCTAGAAATGTCAGCTAATAATAATTAGACATACACTGGTGATGTTTCCATTTTTTGTAATGTAATTTTCAATAATAAAACCAAATACAAAAACTACCTTCTTCCGAGGTCCCTGGTAGTGTATGTAGGATCGGATAATACACACCATCTTAATGATCATTACAAGCTAGAATCAAAACTCTTCACTTCTTCACAGTTTGGAATAGCAAATGATATTTGAAATCGGCTTTACCTTTAGTACCACTTATGTATAAAGACAGATATTAAATAGAGGTATTATATTCCTCAGAATTCATGACACATACCAGTACATCCAGTGCCACCCGTGGCCAGACCATCACCAGTGAATCCGGGATTGCATGCACAAGTAAATCCGCCATCGTTGTTAGTGCAGGCTGCGTTGGAATCACAGGGTTGGCTGCCATCCATACATTCATCCACATCTGCATGACAAGAAAAATGCATACATTCCTTCAATCCAAGAAAAATTGCACCAATGGAGAAAAGAGTCAGATACATCTTGTGTAGAAATGTCATCTACTTAGGCATATACTGGTGATGTTTTCATTTCTTGTAATGTAAGTTTCAGAATTGAAACCAAATACAAAAATCTACCTTCTTCCGACCTCCGTGGTATGTCTGTAGGATTGGATAATGCACACCATCTTAATAATCATTACAAGCTAGAATCAAAACTCTTCACTTCTTCAAAGTTTTAACAAAATAAATGATATTTTAATTCTGCTTTACCTTTAGCTCCACTTATGTCTCAGAAAAATAAATAGACTCATAAAGTTCCTCAGAATTCATCACACATACCAGTACATCCAGTGCCATCCGTGGCCTGACCATCACCGGTGAATCCGGGATTGCATGCACAAGTAAATCCGCCATCGTTGTTAGTGCAGGCTGCGTTGGTATCACAGGGTTGGCTGCCATCTGTACATTCATCCACATCTGCATGACAAGAAAAATGCATACATTCCTTCAATCCAAGATAAATTCTCCCAATGGAGAAAAGAGCCAAATACATCGTGTCTAGAAATGTCAGCCATTAATAATTAGGTACATACTGGTGATGTTCTCACTTTTTATTGTGCAAATTTCAGGGTTGAAAACAAAACACAGAAATCTATCTTCTTCCAACCTCTGTGGTTGTGTCTGTAGGATCCGACGACACTAATGCACACCATCTTTTTGATCATTTATACAAGCTAGAATCAAAACTCTTTACTTCTTCATAGTTTGGAATAGCAAATGATATTTGTAATCGGGATTACCTTAAGCACCACTAATGTCTCAAGATAGATTAATAGACGTATAATATTCCTCAGAATTCATCACACATACCAGTACATCCAGTGCCTCCAGTCGCCAGACCATCACCAGTGAATCCGGGATTGCATGCACAAGTAAATCCACCATCGTTGTTTGTGCAGGCTGCGTTGGTATCACAGGGTTGGCTGCCATCTGTACATTCATCCACATCTGCATGACCAGAAAAATGCATACATTTCTTCAATCCAAATTAAATTTCCGCAATGGAGAAAAGAGTCAGATACATCGTGTCTAGAAATGTCAGCTATTAATAATTAGGCATATACTGGTGATGTTTCCATTTCAAAACTCTGCAATTCTTCACTATTTGCAAACAGCAAATGATATTTAAATTCTGCTTAATCTTCAGTACCACTTATGTCTCAAGACAGATAAATAGATGCATAATAGTCCTTAGAATTCAACTCACATACCAGTACATCCAGTGCCACCCGTTGCTAGACCATCACCGGTGAATCCGGAATTGCATGCACAAGTAAATCCGCCATCGTTGTTAGTGCAGGCTGCATTGGAATCACAGGGTTTGCTGCCATCTGTACATTCATCCACATCTGCATGACAAGAAAAATGCATACATTCCTTTAGTTCAAGATAAATTCCCTCAATGGAGAAAAGAGCCAGAAACATCATGTCTAGAAATATAAATTAATAATAATTAAACGTGTAGGGCTGCATATTTCAGTTGGTAGAGGATATGAACAGTATTCAGGAGGTAGCAGTTTGAATCCTGCTCCAGTCAATTTTTCTTTTTTCACCTTTCAATGACTAATAATAATTAGGCATATACTGGTGATCTTCTAACTTTTTATCGAAAAAGTTTCAGATTAAAAACCAAAATACAAAAATCTGTCTTCTTATGATCTCTGTGGTAGTGTTTCTAGGATCGGACCACACTTGCACACCATCTTCACCATCATTACCAGCTAGAATCACAACTCTTCACTTCTTCAGTTTGCAAACAGTAACTGATATTGGAAAATCAGCTTTACCTTTAGTACTACTTATGTCTCAAGACAGTTACAAACACATATAACATTCCTTAGTTTTGATCACACATACCAGTACATCCAGTGCCTCCAGTCGCCAGACCATCACCAGTGAATCCGGGATTGCATGCACAAGTAAATCCCCCATTGGTACTAGTGCAGGCTGCATTGGAATCACAGGGTTGGCTGCCATCTGTACATTCATCCACAACTGCGTGACAAGAAAAATGCATACATTCCTTCAATCCAAGATAAACTCCCCCGATGGAGAAAAGAGCCAGAAACTTCGTGTATAGAAATGTCAGCTAATAATAATTAGACATATACTGGTGATGTTTCCATTTTTTGTAATGTAATTTTCAGAAATAAAACCAAATACAAAAACTACCTTCTTCCGAGGTCCCTGGTAGTGTCTGTAGGATCGGATAATACACACCATCTTAATGATCATTACAAGCTAGAATCAAAACTCTTCACTTCTTCACAGTTTGGAATAGCAAATGATATTTGAAATCGGCTTTACCTTTAGTACCACTTATGTATAAAGACAGATATTAAATAGCGGTATTATATTCCTCAGAATTCATCACACATACCAGTACATCCAGTGCCACCCGTGGCCAGACCATCACCAGTGAATCCGGGATTGCATGCACAAGTAAATCCGCCATCGTTGTTAGTGCAGGCTGCGTTGGAATCACAGGGTTGGCTGCCATCTGTACATTCATCCACATCTGCATGACAAGAAAAATGCATACATTCCTTCAATCCAAGATAAATTCTCCCAATGGAGAAAAGAGCCAGATACATCGTGTCTAGAAATGTCAGCCATTAATAATTAGGTACATACTGGTGATGTTCTCACTTTTTATTATGCAAATTTCAGGGTTGAAAACAAAACACAGAAATCTATCTTCTTCCAACCTCTGTGGTTGTGTCTGTAGGATCCGACCACACTAATGCACACCATCTTTTTGATCATTTATACAAGCTAGAATCAAAACTCTTCACTTCTTCATAGTTTGGAATAGCAAATGATATCGGCTTTACCTTAAGCACCACTAATGTCTCAAGATAGATTAATAGACGTATAATATTCCTCAGAATTCATCACACATACCAGTACATCCAGTGCCTCCAGTCGCCAGACCATCACCAGTGAATCCGGGATTGCATGCACAAGTAAATCCACCATCGTTGTTTGTGCAGGCTGCGTTGGTATCACAGGGTTGGCTGCCATCTGTACATTCATCCACATCTGCATGACCAGAAAAATGCATACATTTCTTTAATCCAAATTAAATTTCCGCAATGGAGAAAAGAGTCAGATACATCGTGTCTAGAAATGTCAGCTATTAATAATTAGGCATATACTGGTGATGTTTCCATTTCAAAACTCTGCAATTCTTCACTATTTGCAAACAGCAAATGATATTTAAATTCTGCTTAATCTTCAGTACCACTTATGTCTCAAGACAGATAAATAGATGCATAATAGTCCTTAGAATTCAACTCACATACCAGTACATCCAGTGCCACCCGTCGCTAGACCATCACCGGTGAATCCGGAATTGCATGCACAAGTAAATCCGCCATCGTTGTTAGTGCAGGCTGCATTGGAATCACAGGGTTTGCTGCCATCTGTACATTCATCCACATCTGCATGACAAGAAAAATGCATACATTCCTTTAGTTCAAGATAAATTCCCTCAATGGAGAAAAGAGCCAGAAACATCATGTCTAGAAATATAAATTAATAATAATTAAACGTGTAGGGCTGCATATTTCAGTTGGTAGAGGATATGAACAGTATTCAGGAGGTAGCATTTTGAATCCTGCTCCAGTCAATTTTTCTTTTTTCACCTTTCAATGACTAATAATAATTAGGCATATACTGGTGATCTTCTAACTTTTTATTGAAAAAGTTTCAGATTAAAAACCAAAATACAAAAATCTGTCTTCTTATGATCTCTGTGGTAGTGTTTCTAGGATCGGACCACACTTGCACACCATCTTCACCATCATTACCAGCTAGAATCACAACTCTTCACTTCTTCAGTTTGCAAACAGTAACTGATATTGGAAAATCAGCTTTACCTTTAGTACTACTTATGTCTCAAGACAGTTACAAACACATATAACATTCCTTAGTTTTGATCACACATACCAGTACATCCAGTGCCTCCAGTCGCCAGACCATCACCAGTGAATCCGGGATTGCATGCACAAGTAAATCCCCCATTGGTGCTAGTGCAGGCTGCATTGGAATCACAGGGTTGGCTGCCATCTGTACATTCATCCACAACTGCGTGACAAGAAAAATGCATACATTCCTTCAATCCAAGATAAACTCCCCCAATGGAGAAAAGAGCCAGAAACTTCGTGTATAGAAATGTCAGCTAATAATAATTAGACATATACTGGTGATGTTTCCATTTTTTGTAATGTAATTTTCAGAAATAAAACCAAATACAAAAACTACCTTCTTCCGAGGTCCCTGGTAGTGTCTGTAGGATCGGATAATACACACCATCTTAATGATCATTACAAGCTAGAATCAAAACTCTTTACTTCTTCACAGTTTGGAATAGCAAATGATATTTGAAATCGGCTTTACCTTTAGTACCACTTATGTATAAAGACAGATATTAAATAGCGGTATTATATTCCTCAGAATTCATCACACATACCAGTACATCCAGTGCCACCCGTGGCCAGACCATCACCAGTGAATCCGGGATTGCATGCACAAGTAAATCCGCCATCGTTGTTAGTGCAGGCTGCGTTGGAATCACAGGGTTGGCTGCCATCCATACATTCATCCACATCTGCATGACAAGAAAAATGCATACATTCCTTCAATCCAAGAAAAATTGCCCCAATGGAGAAAAGAGTCAGATACATCGTGTGTAGAAATGTCATCTACTTAGGCATATACTGGTGATGTTTTCATTTCTTGTAATGTAAGTTTCAGAATTGAAACCAAATACAAAAATCTACCCTCTTCCGACCTCCGTGGTACGTCTGTAGGATTGGATAATGCACACCATCTTAATAATCATTACAAGCTAGAATCAAAACTCTTCACTTCTTCAAAGTTTTAACAAAATAAATGATATTTTAATTCTGCTTTACCTTTAGCTCCACTTATGTCTCAGAAAAATAAATAGACGCATAAAGTTCCTCAGAATTCATCACACATACCAGTACATCCAGTGCCACCCGTCGCCAGACCATCACCAGTGAATCCGGGATTGCATGCACAAGTAAATCCGCCATCATTGTTAGTGCAGGCTGCGTTGGCATCACAGGGTTGGCTGCCATCTGTACATTCATCCACATCTGCATGACAAGAAAAATGCATACATTCCTTCAATCCAAGATAAATTCTCCCAATGGAGAAAAGAGCCAGATACATCGTGTCTAGAAATGTCAGCCATTAATAATTAGGTACATACTGGTGATGTTCTCACTTTTTATGCTGCAAATTTCAGGGTTGAAAACAAAACACAGAAATCTATCTTCTTCCAACCTCTGTGGTTGTGTCTGTAGGATCCGACCACACTAATGCACACCATCTTTTTGATCATTTATACAAGCTAGAATCAAAACTCTTCACTTCTTCACAGTTTGGAATAGCAAATGATATTTGTAATCGGCTTTACCTTAAGCACCACTAATGTCTCAAGATAGATTAATAGACGTATAATATTCCTCAGAATTCATCACACATACCAGTACATCCAGTGCCTCCAGTCGCCAGACCATCACCAGTGAATCCGGGATTGCATGCACAAGTAAATCCGCCATCGTTGTTTGTGCAGGCTGCGTTGGTATCACAGGGTTGGCTGCCATCTGTACATTCATCCACATCTGCATGACCAGAAAAATGCATACATTCCTTCAATCCGAATTAAATTTCCGCAATGGAGAAAAGAGTCAGATACATCGTGTCTAGAAATGTCAGCTATTAATAATTAGGCATATACTGGTGATGTTTCCATTTCAAAACTCTGCAATTCTTCACTATTTGCAAACAGCAAATGATATTTAAATTCTGCTTAATCTTCAGTACCACTTATGTCTCAAGACAGATAAATAGACGCATAATAGTCCTTAGAATTCAACTCACATACCAGTACATCCAGTGCCACCCGTCGCTAGACCATCACCGGTGAATCCGGAATTGCATGCACAAGTAAATCCGCCATCGTTGTTAGTGCAGGCTGCATTGGAATCACAGGGTTTGCTGCCATCTGTACATTCATCCACATCTGCATGACAAGAAAAATGCATACATTCCTTTAGTTCAAGATAAATTCCCTCAATGGAGAAAAGAGCCAGAAACATCATGTCTAGAAATATAAATTAATAATAATTAAACGTGTAGGGCTGCATATTTCAGTTGGCAGAGGATATGAACAGTATTCAGGAGGTAGCAGTTTGAATCCTGCTCCAGTCAATTTTTCTTTTTTCATCTTTCAATGACTAATAATAATTAGGCATTTACTGGTGATCTTTTAACTTTTTATCGAAAAAGTTTCAGATTAAAAACCAAAATACAAATATCTGTCTTCTTATGATCTCTGTGGTAGTGTTTCTAGGATCGGACCACACTTGCACACCATCTTAACCATCATTACCAACTAGAATCACAACTCTTCACTTCTTCAGTTTGCAAACAGTAACTGATATTGGAAAAATCAGCTTTACCTGCAGTACTACTTATGTCTGAAGACAGTTACAAACACACATAACATTCCTTAGTTTTGATCACACGTACCAGTACATCCAGTGCCTCCAGTCGCCAGACCATCACCAGTGAATCCAGGATTGCATGCACAAGTAAATCCCCCATTGGTGCTAGTGCAGGCTGCATTGGAATCACAGGGTTGGCTGCCATCTGTACATTCATCCACAACTGCGTGACAAGAAAAATGCATACATTCCTTCAATCCAAGATAAACTCCCCCGATGGAGAAAAGAGCCAGATACTTTGTGTCTAGAAATGTCAGCTAATAATAATTAGACATATACTGGTGATGTTTCCATTTTTTGTAATGTAATTTTCAGAAATAAAACCAAATACAAAAACTACCTTCTTCCGAGGTCCCTGGTAGTGTTTGTAGGATCGGATAATACACACCATCTTAATGATCATTACAAGCTAGAATCAAAACTCTTCACTTCTTCACAGTTTGGAATAGCAAATGATATTTGAAATCGGCTTTACCTTTAGTACCACTTATGTATAAAGACAGATATTAAATAGAGGTATTATATTCCTCAGAATTCATCACACATACCAGTACATCCAGTGCCACCCGTGGCCAGACCATCACCAGTGAATCCGGGATTGCATGCACAAGTAAATCCGCCATCGTTGTTAGTGCAGGCTGCGTTGGAATCACAGGGTTGGCTGCCATCCATACATTCATCCACATCTGCATGACAAGAAAAATGCATACATTCCTTTAGTTCAAGATAAATTCCCTCAATGGAGAAAAGAGCCAGAAACATCATGTCTAGAAATCTAAATTAATAATAATTAAACGTATAGGGCTGCATATTTCAGTTGGTAGAGGATATGAACAGTATTCAGGAGGTAGCAGTTTGAATCCTGCTCCAGTCAATTTTTCTTTTTTCACCTTTCAATGACTAATAATAATTAGGCATATACTGGTGATCTTTTAACTTTTTATCGAAAAAGTTTCAGAATTAAAACCAAAATACAAAAATCTGTCTTCTTCCGATCTCTGTGGTTGTGTTTCTAGGATCGGACCACACTTGCACACCATCTTCACCATCATTACCAGCTAGAATCACAACTCTTTACTTCTTAGGTTTGCAAACAGTAACTGATATTGGAAAATCAGCTTTACCTGCAGTACTACTTATGTCTCAAGACAGTTACAAACACACATAACATTCCTTAGTTTTGATCACACGTACCAGAACATCCAGTGCCTCCAGTCGCCAGACCATCACCAGTGAATCCAGGATTGCATGCACAAGTAAATCCGCCATTGGTGCTAGTGCAGGCTGCATTGGAATCACAGGGTTGGCTGCCATCTGTACATTCATCCACATCTGCATGACAAGAAAAATGCATACATTCCCTCAATCCAAGATAAATTCTCCCAATGGAGAAAAGAGCCAGATACATCGTGTGTGGAAATGTCATCTACTTAGGCATATATATACTGGTGATGTTTTCACTATTTGTGATGTAAGTTTCAGAATTAAAATCAAATACAAAAATCTACCTTCTTCCGACCTCCGTGGTAGTGTCTGTAGGATCGGATAATGCACACCATCTTAATGATCATTACAAGCTAGAATCAAAACTCTTCACTTCTTCACAGTTTGCATAAAGCAATTTTAATTCTGCTTCACCGTCAGTACCACTTATAATTATGTCTCAAAACAGATAAATAGACGCATAACAGTACATTCCTTAGTTTTCATCACACGTACCAGTACATCCAGTGCCACCCGTTGCCAGACCATCACCGGTGAATCCAGGATTGCACGCACAAGTAAATCCGCCATCATTGTTAGTGCAGGCTGCGTTGGTATCACAGGGTTGGCTGCCATCTGTACATTCATCCACATCTGCATGACAAGAAAAATGCATACATTCCTTCAATCCAAGATAAATTCACCAAATGGAGAAAAGAGAGAGAAACATCATGTCTAAAAATGTCAGCTATTAATAATTAGGCATATACTGGTGATCCTTTCAGTTTTTTATCGTAAAAGTTTCAGAATTGAAACCAAAATTATATACAAAAATCTATCTTATTCCGATCTCTGTGATAGTGTTTCTAGGATCAGACCACACTTGCACACCATCATCACCAGCTAGAATCACAACTCTTTACTTCTTCAGTTTGCAAACAGAAGCTGATATTGGAAAATCAGCTTTACCTGCAGAACTACTTATGTCTCAAGACAGATGAATAGAAGCATAACATTCCATAGTTTTCATCACACATACCAATACATCCAGTGCCACCCGTTGCTAGACCATCACCAGTGAATCCGGGATTGCATGCACAAGTAAATCCACCAAAGATGCCAGTGCAGGCTGCGTTTGAATCACAGGGTTGGCTGCCATCTGTACATTCGTCAACAACTGCATGACAAGAAAAATGCATACATTCCTTCAATCCAAGATAAATTCCCCAATTGGAGAAAAGAGTCAGATACATTGTGTGTAGAAATGTCAGCTGTTAATAATTAGGCACATACTGGTGATGTTCTCACTTTTTAATGTGTAAGTTTCAGGATTGAAAACAAATACATAAATCTATCTTGTTCTGACCTCGGTGGTAGTGTCTGTAGGATCGGACCACACTAATGCACACCATCTTTATGATCATTACAAGCTAGAATAAAAACTCTGCAATTCTACACAATTTGAAAAAAGCAAATGATATTTAAAATCTGCTTTACCTTAACCACCAGTTATGTCTCAAGACAGATAAATAGACGTATAATATTCCTCAGAATTCATCACACATACCAGTACATCCAGTGCCTCCAGTCGCCAGACCATCACCAGTGAATCCGGGATTGCATGCACAAGTAAATCCGCCATCATTGTTAGTGCAGGCTGCGTTGATATCACAGGGTTGGCTGCCATCCATACATTCATCCACATCTGCATGACCAGAAATATGCATACATTCCTTCAATCCAAGATAAATTCCCTCAATGGAGAAAAGAGCCAAATACATCGTGTGTAGAAATGTCATCTACTTAGGCATACTGGTGATGTTTTCACTTTTTATTCTCCAAATTTCAGGATTGAAAACAAAATACAGAAATCTATCTTCTTCCGACCTCCGTGGTAGTATCTGTAGGATCGGACCACACTTGCATTGTATGACGCCATCTTTATGATCATTACAAGCTACAATCAAAACTTTTCACTTCTTCACAGTTTGCAAAAAGCAAATGATATTTCAATTCTGCTTTACATTCAGCACCACTTATGTCTTAAGACAGATAAATAAAAGCTTAAGATTCCTTAGTTTTCATTACACGTACCGGTACATCCAGTGCCTCCAGTCGCCAGACCATCACCAATGAATCCAGGATTGCATGCACAAGTAAATCCGCCATTGTTGTTAGTGCAGACTGCGTTGGTATCACAGGGTTGGCTGCCATCCATACATTCATCCACATCTGCATGACAAGAAAAATGCATACATTCCTTCAATCCAAGAAAAATTGCCCCAATGGAGAAAAGAGTCAGATATATCGTGTGTAGTAATGTCATCTACTTAGGCATACAGTATACTGGTGATGCTTTCACTTTTTATTCTACAAATTTCAGGATTGAAAACAAAATACAGAAATCGATCTACTTCCGACCTCGGTGGTAGTGTCTGTAGGATCGGATAATGCCCACCATCTTTAACGATCATTTCAAGCTACAATCAAAACTCTTCACTTCTTCACAGTTTGCAAAAAGCATTTATGATATTTTAATTCTGCTTTACCGTCAGTACCACTTATAATTATGTCTCAAGACAGATAAATAGACGCATAACATTCCTTAGTTTTCATGACACGTACCAGTACATCCAGTCGCCAGACCATCACCAGTGAATCCGGGATTACATGCACAAGTAAATCCGCCATCGTTGTTAGTGCAGGCTGCGTTGGTATCACAGGGTTGGCTACCATCCGTACATTCATCCACATCTGCATGACAAGAAAAATGCATACGGTACATTTCTTCAATCCAAGATAAATTCACCCAATGGAGAAAAGAATTCCAGAAACATCATGTCTAGAAAAGTCAGCTATTAATAATTAAGCATTATACTGGTGATCTTTTCAGTTTTTATCGTAAAAGTTTCAGATTAAAACAAGAATACAAAAAATCTGCCTTCTTCCGATCTCTGTGGTAGTGTTTCTAGGATTGGACAACACTAGCACACCATCTTCACCATCATTACCAGCTAGAATCACAACAAATACTTCTTCAGTTTGCAAACAGTAGCTGATACTGGAAAATCAGCTTTACCTGCAGAACTACTTATGTCAAGACAGATAAATATAAGCATAATATTCTTTAGTTTTCATCACACATACCAGTACATCCAGTGCCACCCGTTGCTAGACCATCACCAGTGAATCCGGGATTGCATGCACAAGTAAATCCGCCATCATTGTTAGTGCAGGCTGCATTGGTATCACAGGGTTGGCTGCCATCTGTACATTCATCCACATCTGCATGACAAGAAAAATGCATACATTCCTTCAATCCAAGATAAATTCCCTCAATGGAGAAAAGAGTCAGATACATTGTGTGTAGAAATGTCATCTACTTAGGCCTATACTAGTGATGGTTTCACTTTTTATTCTGGATATTTCAGGATTGAAAACAAAATACAGAAATCTATCTTCTTTCGACCTCGGTGGTAGTGTCTAGGATCCGACCACACTAATGCACACCATCTTTTATATGATCATTATAAGCTAGAATCAAAACTCTTCAATTCCTCACATTTTCCAAAAAGCAAATGACATTTGAAATCTGCTTGACCTTCAGCACCACTTATGTTTCAAGACAGTTACAAACACACATAACATTCCTTAGTTTTCATTACACGTACCAGTACATCCAGTGCCACCTGTCGCCAGACCATCACCCGTGAATCCGGGATTGCATGCACAAGTAAATCCGCCATCATTGTTAGTGCAGGCTGCGATGGTATCACAGGGTTCGCTGCCATCCGAACATTCATCCACATCTGCATGAAAAGATAAATACATGTATACATTCCTTCAATTCCAGATAAAGTCTCCCAATGGAGAAAAGAGTCAGATACATCGTGTCTAGAAATGCAAGCTATTAATAATTAGGCATATAATGGTGATGTTTTCACTTTTTATTGTGCAAATTTCAGGATTGAAAACCAAATACAAAAATCCACCTTCTTCCAAACTCCGTGGTTGTGTCTGTAGTATCCAAAAGAAAAAGATATATGAAGTCTACTTTACCTTCAGTAACACTTATGTCTCAAGACAGATAAATAGACACATAACATTCCTTATTTTTCATCACACATACCAGTACATCCAGTGCCTCCAGTCGCCAGACCATCACCAGTGAATCCGGGATTGCATGCACAAGTAAATCCGCCATCATTGTTAGTGCAAGCTGCATTGGTATCACAGGGTTGGCTGCCATCTGTACATTCATCCACATCTGCATGACAAGAAAAATGCATACATTCCTTCAATCCAAGATAAATTCTCCCAATGGAGAAAAGAGCCAGATACTTTGTGTCTAGAAATGTCAGCTATTAATAATTAGGCACATACTGGTGATGTTCTCACTTTTTAATGTGTAAGTTTCAGGATTGAAAACAAATACAAAAACCTATCTTCTTCTGACCTAAGTGGTAGTGTCTGTAGGATCAGACCACACTAGTGCACACCACCTTTTTGATCATTACAAGCTAGAATCAAAACTCTTCAATTCTTCACAGTTTGGAATAGCAAATGATATTTGAAATCTGCTTTACCTTAAGCACCACTAACTTCTCAAGATAGATTAATAGACGTATAATATTCCTCAGAATTCATCACACATACCAGTACATCCAGTGCCTCCAGTCGCCAGACCATCACCAGCGAATCTGGGATTGCATGCACAAGTAAATCCGCCATCATTGTTAGTGCAGGTTGCGTTGATATCACACGGTTGGCTGCCATCCGTACATTCATCCACATCTGCATGACAAGAAAAATGCATACATTCAATCCAAGAAAAAATGCCCCAATGGAGAAAAGAGCCAGAAACATCATGTCTAGAAATCTAAACTAATAAGAATTAAACATATAGGGCTGCATATTTCAGTTGGTAGAGCGCCTGTACAGTATTCAGGAAGTAGACAGTTTGAATCCCGCTCCAATCAATTTTTCTTTGTTTACCTTCCAATGACTAATAATCAAAAATTTGAAACAATAGAAAAAACTTCAACATTTTGAAACAATAAAAAAAAACTTCAACATTTTCCATTTACAATAATAACAACATCATTTTGGACAACGCACCCATAAAAAAAAAAAGAAAAATTGGGGTTCAAGCACATACTAAAAAACTTTTAACATTTCACGCGGACGGCCGAACGGTACGACGGACGACCGCATGTGACGGACGCACTGACGCACTGCCGGACGGCCGGACGGTACGACGGACAGACGGACGGGACGAACGGTACTACTACATAGGCTTCGCTTGCTTTGCAGCTCGCCAAAAATATGTCTTCTTCTAATCCCTGTGGTAGTGTTTCTAGGATCAGTACTAGAGTCAAGTCCTCAAATCCGAGTATAGAGTACGAGTACTCCGAGTACTTCAGGGTCCGAGTACTGGGCCGAGTCCAAGTATATTGCTGCCGAGTCCAAGTCCTGAGTATCGGGTCCGAGTACATACAAGGCCGAGTACAGGGCCGAGTACCAAAGTTCGAGTCCTAGGCCGAGTGCATGCACAGTACCAATGCCCAGTAACAACAAATGCAGTCGTGTTTAATACATCTCTTCATTACACAACAAAGTCAGCAGGTAAAGGAAACAAAAACTGCTCTTTATTCTACAGCATATAATAAACATTTCATACGGAACACACTGATACAACAAGCCTGAATGTTGCTCTCTGGACTTAACAAAATAGTCAAAATACATTGTATTGTGCTTGTCATCAAAGTTGCAGGGTATAAAGATGGCGATGGTACAAATATAATGGTAAAACCTTTTCTGCCTAAAATGTTGTATTTAAAAAGGACAGAAAAAAATAATAAATCACAAGCCAAAAACACTTTGGATCTCAGGGTGAGATCAAAACTCCTATGTTTTCTAAAAAAAAGGTGGGCACTGTAAGGGACTGGATATTTGACAAAAACGAAGTGTATGGAGTAAACACAATTATGTACCGCTTGAGAATGTACCATGGACTTAACATGTACGTAATAGTGCATCATTTTGACCCAACCATAATTGGGCATTTGGGCCCGACATCCCTATTCGGGCGCGGGCCGCGCTAGCACTAACTCCATCGTGACATGTATCTCCGAGCTCCTTGCATGTGCACGCACGCACACCGTACCCAGGGCAAGGAAAGCCTTCTACACATTATAATTATGGATATCGAGCTACCGGATACCGAGCTTACGATATGTTCGAGGTTGAGCAATGTCATCGATGAAAAGGTGAATTTATTCAGATTTTTTTTATCGCAAATTATCGAGTACTGAGATGAAGTACAGAGTACTTAACATTGAGTACGTCCAAAATTCAAGTACATCGGGTCGAGTACATGCCAAGTACATTTAGTTTTCGAGTACTTTTAATCGAGTACGGGCCAAGTACTTTGGTGGACTCGAGTTGTACTCGAGTACGAGTACGAGTACTTCAACACTGCTACTAGAATCACAACTCTTCACTTCTTCAGTTTGCAAACAGAAACTGATATTGGAAAATCAGTTTTACCTGCAGTACTACTTATGTCTCAAGACAGTTACAAACACACATAACATTCCTTAATTTTTATCACACGTACCAGTACATCCAGTGCCTCCAGTCGCTAGACCATCACCAGTGAATCCAGGATTGCATGCACAAGTAAATCCGCCATTGGTGCTAGTGCAGGCTGCATTGGAATCACAGGGTTGGCTGCCATCCGTACATTCATCCACAACTGCGTGACAAGAAAAATGCATACATTCCTTCAATCCAAGATAAATTCCCCCGATGGAGAAAAGAGCCAGATACTTTGTGTCTAGAAATGTCAGCTATTAATAATTAGGCATATACTGGTGATGTTTCCATTTTTTGTAATGAAATTTTAAGAAATAAAACCAAATACAAAAACTACCTTCTTCCGAAGTCCCTGGTAGTGTCTGTAGGATTGGATAATACACACCATCTTAATGATCATTACAAGCTAGAATCCAAACTCTTCACTTCTTCACAGTTTGGAATAGCAAATGATATTTGAAATCGGCTTTAGCTTTAGTACCGCTTATGTATAAAGACAGATATTAAATAGAGGTATTATATTCCTCAGAATTCATCACACATACCAGTACATCCAGTGCCACCCGTGGCCAGACCATCACCGGTGAATCCGGGATTGCAAGCACAAGTAAATCCGCCATCATTGTTAGTGCAGGCTGCGTTAGTATCACAGGGTTGGCTGCCATCTGTACATTCATCCACATCTGCATGACAAGAAAAATGCATACATTCCTTTAATCCAAGAAAATTTGGCCCAATGGAGAAAAGAGTCAGATATCGTGTGTAGAAATGTCATCTACTTAGGCATATACTGGTGATGTTTTCATTTCTTGTAATGTAAAATTCAGAATTGAAACCAAATACAAAAGTCTACCTTCTTCCGACCTCATGCACACCATCTTAATGATCATTACAAGCTAGAATCAAAACTCTTCACTTCTTCACAGTTTAAAAAAATAAATGATATTTTAATTCTGCTTTACCTTTAGCTCCACTTATGTCTCAGAAAAATAAATAGATGCATAACGTTCCTCAGAATTCATCACACATACCAGTACATCCAGTGCCACCCGTCGCCAGACCATCACCAGTGAATCCGGGATTGCATGCACAAGTAAATCCGCCATCATTGTTAGTGCAGGCTGCGTTAGTATCACAGGGTTGGCTGCCATCTGTACATTCATCCACATCTGCATGACAAGAAAAATGCATACATTCTTTCAATCCAAGATAAATTCTCCCAATGGAGAAAAGAGCCAAATACATCGTGTCTAGAAATGTCAGCCATTAATAATTAGGTACATACTGGTGATGTTCTCACTTTTTATTGTGCAAATTTCAGGGTTGAAAACAAAACACAAAAATCTATCTTCTTCCAACCTCTGTGGTTGTGTCTGTAGGATCCGACCACACTCATGCACACCATCTTTTTGATCATTTGTACAAGCTAATATCAAAACTCTTCACTTCTTCACAGTTTGGAATAGCAAATAAAATTTGTAATCAGCTTTACCTTAAGCACCAAGATAGATTAATAGACGTATAATATTCCTCAGAATTCATCACACATACCAGTACATCCAGTGCCCCCAGTCGCCAGACCATCACCAGTGAATCCGGGATTGCATGCACAAGTAAATCCGCCATCGTTGTTTGTGCAGGCTGCATTGGTATCACAGGGTTGGCTGCCATCTGTACATTCATCCACATCTGCATGACCAGAAAAATGCATACATTCCTTCAATCCGAATTAAATTTCCGCAATGGAGAAAAGAGTCAGATACATCGTGTCTAGAAATGTCAGCTATTAATAATTAGGCATATACTGGTGATGTTTCCATTTCAAAACTCTGCAATTCTTCACTATTTGCAAACAGCAAATGATATTTAAATTCTGCTTAATCTTCAGTACCACTTATGTTTCAAGACAGATAAATAGATGCATAATAGTCCTTAGAATTCAACACACATACCAGTACATCCAGTGCCACCCGTCGCTAGACCATCACCGGTGAATCCGGAATTGCATGCACAAGTAAATCCGCCATCGTTGTTAGTGCAGGCTGCATTGGAATCACAGGGTTTGCTGCCATCTGTACATTCATCCACATCTGCATGACAAGAAAAATGCATACATTCCTTTAGTTCAAGATAAATTCCCTCAATGGAGAAAAGAGCCAGAAACATCATGTCTAGAAATATAAATTCATAATAATTAAACGTGTAGGGCTGCATATTTCAGTTGGTAGAGGATATGAACAGTATTCAGGAGGTAGCAGTTTGAATCCTGCTCCAGTCAATTTTTCTTTTTTCACCTTTCAATGACTAATAATAATTAGGCATATACTGGTGATCTTCTAACTTTTTATCGAAAAAGTTTCAGATTAAAAACCAAAATACAAAAATCTGTCTTCTTATGATCTCTGTGGTAGTGTTTCTAGGATCGGACCACACTTGCACACCATCTTCACCATCATTACCAGCTAGAATCACAACTCTTCACTTCTTCAGTTTGCAAACAGTAACTGATTTTGGAAAATCAGCTTTACCTTTAGTACTACTTCTGTCTCAAGACAGTTACAAACACATATAACATTCCTTAGTTTTGATCACACGTACCAGTACATCCAGTGCCTCCAGTCGCCAGACCATCACCAGTGAATCCGGGATTGCATGCACAAGTAAATCCCCCATTGGTGCTAGTGCAGGCTGCATTGGAATCACAGGGTTGGCTGCCATCTGTACATTCATCAACAACTGCATGACAAGAAAAATGCATACATTCCTTCAATCCAAGATAAACTCCCCCGATGGAGAAAAGAGCCAGAAACTTCGCGTATAGAAATGTCAGCTAATAATAATTAGACATATACTGGTGATGTTTCCATTTTTTGTAATGTAATTTTCAGAAATAAAACCAAATACAAAAACTACCTTCTTCCGAGGTCCCTGGTAGTGTCTGTAGGATCGGATAATACACACCATCTTAATGATCATTACAAGCTAGAATCAAAACTCTTCACTTCTTCACAGTTTGGAATAGCAAATGATATTTGAAATCGGCTTTACCTTTAGTACCACTTATGTATAAAGACAGATATTAAATAGAGGTATTATATTCCTCAGAATTCATCACACATACCAGTACATCCAGTGCCACCCGTGGCCAGACCATCACCAGTGAATCCGGGATTGCATGCACAAGTAAATCCGCCATCGTTGTTAGTGCAGGCTGCGTTGGAATCACAGGGTTGGCTGCCATCCATACATTCATCCACATCTGCATGACAAGAAAAATGCATACATTCCTTCAATCCAAGAAAAATTGCCCCAATGGAGAAAAGAGTCAGATACATCGTGTGTAGAAATGTCATCTACTTAG
Organism: Astropecten irregularis; assembly: GCA_963971285.1. Classification (NCBI taxonomy): domain Eukaryota; kingdom Metazoa; phylum Echinodermata; class Asteroidea; order Paxillosida; family Astropectinidae; genus Astropecten; species Astropecten irregularis. The sequence continues at coordinate 15,497,063 of OZ020252.1, read as the reverse complement.
GCATATACTGGTGATGTTTTTATTTCTTGTAATGTAAGTTTCAGAATTGAAACCAAATACAAAAATCTACCTTCTTCTGACCTCCGTGGTATGTCTGTAGGATTGGATAATGCACACCATCTTAATAATCATTACAAGCTAGAATCAAAACTCTTCACTTCTTCAAAGTTTTAACAAAATAAATGATATTTTAATTCTGCTTTACCTTTAGCTCCACTTATGTCTCAGAAAAATAAATAGACGCATAAAGTTCCTCAGAATTTATCACACATACCAGTACATCCAGTGCCACCCGTCGCCAGACCATCACCAGTGAATCCGGGATTGCATGCACAAGTAAATCCGCCATCATTGTTAGTGCAGGCTGCGTTGGTATCACAGGGTTGGCTGCCATCTGTACATTCATCCACATCTGCATGACAAGAAAAATGCATACATTCCTTCAATCCAAGATAAATTCTCCCAATGGAGAAAACAGCCAGATACATCGTGTCTAGAAATGTCAGCCATTAATAATTAGGTACATACTGGTGATGTTCTCACTTTTTATGCTGCAAATTTCAGGGTTGAAAACAAAACACAGAAATCTATCTTCTTCCAACCTCTGTGGTTGTGTCTGTAGGATCCGACCACACTAATGCACACCATCTTTTTGATCATTTATACAAGCTAGAATCAAAACTCTTCACTTCTTCACAGTTTGGAATAGCAAATGATATTTGTAATCGGCTTTACCTTAAGCACCACTAATGTCTCAAGATAGATTAATAGACGTATAATATTCCTCAGAATTCATCACACATACCAGTACATCCAGTGCCTCCAGTCGCCAGACCATCACCAGTGAATCCGGGATTGCATGCACAAGTAAATCCACCATCGTTGTTTGTGCAGGCTGCGTTGGTATCACAGGGTTGGCTGCCATCTGTACATTCATCCACATCTGCATGACCAGAAAAATGCATACATTCCTTCAATCCAAATAAAATTTCCGCAATGGAGAAAAGAGTCAGATACATCGTGTCTAGAAATGTCAGCTATTAATAATTAGGCATATACTGGTGATGTTTCCATTTCAAAACTCTGCAATTCTTCACTATTTGCAAACAGCAAATGATATTTAAATTCTGCTTAATCTTCAGTACCACTTATGTCTCAAGACAGATAAATAGATGCATAATAGTCCTTAGAATTCAACACACATACCAGTACATCCAGTGCCACCCGTCGCTAGACCATCACCGGTGAATCCGGAATTGCATGCACAAGTAAATCCGCCATCGTTGTTAGTGCAGGCTGCATTGGAATCACAGGGTTTGCTGCCATCTGTACATTCATCCACATCTGCATGACAAGAAAAATGCATACATTCCTTTAGTTCAAGATAAATTCCCTCAATGGAGAAAAGAGCCAGAAACATCATGTCTAGAAATATAAATTCATAATAATTAAACGTGTAGGGCTGCATATTTCAGTTGGTAGAGGATATGAACAGTATTCAGGAGGTAGCAGTTTGAATCCTGCTCCAGTCAATTTTTCTTTTTTCACCTTTCAATGACTAATAATAATTAGGCATATACAGGTGATCTTCTAACTTTTTATCGAAAAAGTTTCAGATTAAAAACCAAAATACAAAAATCTGTCTTCTTATGATCTCTGTGGTAGTGTTTCTAGGATCGGACCACACTTGCACACCATCTTCACCATCATTACCAGCTAGAATCACAACTCTTCACTTCTTCAGTTTGCAAACAGTAACTGATATTGGAAAATCAGCTTTACCTTTAGTACTACTTCTGTCTCAAGACAGTTACAAACACATATAACATTCCTTAGTTTTGATCACACGTACCAGTACATCCAGTGCCTCCAGTCGCCAGACCATCACCAGTGAATCCGGGATTGCATGCACAAGTAAATCCCCCATTGGTGCTAGTGCAGGCTGCATTGGAATCACAGGGTTGGCTGCCATCTGTACATTCATCCACAACTGCGTGACAAGAAAAATGCATACATTCCTTCAATCCAAGATAAACTCCCCCGATGGAGAAAAGAGGCAGAAACTTCGCGTATAGAAATGTCAGCTAATAATAATTAGACATATACTGGTGATGTTTCCATTTTTTGTAATGTAATTTTCAGAAATAAAACCAAATACAAAAACTACCTTCTTCCGAGGTCCCTGGTAGTGTCTGTAGGATCGGATAATACACACCATCTTAATGATCATTACAAGCTAGAATCAAAACTCTTCACTTCTTCACAGTTTGGAATAGCAAATGATATTTGAAATCGGCTTTACCTTTAGTACCACTTATGTATAAAGACAGATATTAAATAGAGGTATTATATTCCTCAGAATTCATCACACATACCAGTACATCCAGTGCCACCCGTGGCCAGACCATCACCAGTGAATCCGGGATTGCATGCACAAGTAAATCCGCCATCGTTGTTAGTGCAGGCTGCGTTGGAATCACAGGGTTGGCTGCCATCCATACATTCATCCACATCTGCATGACAAGAAAAATGCATACATTCCTTCAATCCAAGAAAAATTGCCCCAATGGAGAATAGAGTCAGATACATCGTGTGTAGAAATGTCATCTACTTAGGCATATACTGGTGATGTTTTTATTTCTTGTAATGTAAGTTTCAGAATTGAAACCAAATACAAAAATCTACCTTCTTCTGACCTCCGTGGTATGTCTGTAGGATTGGATAATGCACACCATCTTAATAATCATTACAAGCTAGAATCAAAACTCTTCACTTCTTCAAAGTTTTAACAAAATAAATGATATTTTAATTCTGCTTTACCTTTAGCTCCACTTATGTCTCAGAAAAATAAATAGACGCATAAAGTTCCTCAGAATTTATCACACATACCAGTACATCCAGTGCCACCCGTCGCCAGACCATCACCAGTGAATCCGGGATTGCATGCACAAGTAAATCCGCCATCATTGTTAGTGCAGGCTGCGTTGGTATCACAGGGTTGGCTGCCATCTGTACATTCATCCACATCTGCATGACAAGAAAAATGCATACATTCCTTCAATCCAAGATAAATTCTCCCAATGGAGAAAACAGCCAGATACATCGTGTCTAGAAATGTCAGCCATTAATAATTAGGTACATACTGGTGATGTTCTCACTTTTTATGCTGCAAATTTCAGGGTTGAAAACAAAACACAGAAATCTATCTTCTTCCAACCTCTGTGGTTGTGTCTGTAGGATCCGACCACACTAATGCACACCATCTTTTTGATCATTTATACAAGCTAGAATCAAAACTCTTCACTTCTTCACAGTTTGGAATAGCAAATGATATTTGTAATCGGCTTTACCTTAAGCACCACTAATGTCTCAAGATAGATTAATAGACGTATAATATTCCTCAGAATTCATCACACATACCAGTACATCCAGTGCCTCCAGTCGCCAGACCATCACCAGTGAATCCGGGATTGCATGCACAAGTAAATCCACCATCGTTGTTTGTGCAGGCTGCGTTGGTATCACAGGGTTGGCTGCCATCTGTACATTCATCCACATCTGCATGACCAGAAAAATGCATACATTCCTTCAATCCAAATAAAATTTCCGCAATGGAGAAAAGAGTCAGATACATCGTGTCTAGAAATGTCAGCTATTAATAATTAGGCATATACTGGTGATGTTTCCATTTCAAAACTCTGCAATTCTTCACTATTTGCAAACAGCAAATGATATTTAAATTCTGCTTAATCTTCAGTACCACTTATGTCTCAAGACAGATAAATAGATGCATAATAGTCCTTAGAATTCAACACACATACCAGTACATCCAGTGCCACCCGTCGCTAGACCATCACCGGTGAATCCGGAATTGCATGCACAAGTAAATCCGCCATCGTTGTTAGTGCAGGCTGCATTGGAATCACAGGGTTTGCTGCCATCTGTACATTCATCCACATCTGCATGACAAGAAAAATGCATACATTCCTTTAGTTCAAGATAAATTCCCTCAATGGAGAAAAGAGCCAGAAACATCATGTCTAGAAATATAAATTCATAATAATTAAACGTGTAGGGCTGCATATTTCAGTTGGTAGAGGATATGAACAGTATTCAGGAGGTAGCAGTTTGAATCCTGCTCCAGTCAATTTTTCTTTTTTCACCTTTCAATGACTAATAATAATTAGGCATATACTGGTGATCTTCTAACTTTTTATCGAAAAAGTTTCAGATTAAAAACCAAAATACAAAAATCTGTCTTCTTATGATCTCTGTGGTAGTGTTTCTAGGATCGGACCACACTTGCACACCATCTTCACCATCATTACCAGCTAGAATCACAACTCTTCACTTCTTCAGTTTGCAAACAGTAACTGATATTGGAAAATCAGCTTTACCTTTAGTACTACTTCTGTCTCAAGACAGTTACAAACACATATAACATTCCTTAGTTTTGATCACACGTACCAGTACATCCAGTGCCTCCAGTCGCCAGACCATCACCAGTGAATCCGGGATTGCATGCACAAGTAAATCCCCCATTGGTGCTAGTGCAGGCTGCATTGGAATCACAGGGTTGGCTGCCATCTGTACATTCATCCACAACTGCGTGACAAGAAAAATGCATACATTCCTTCAATCCAAGATAAACTCCCCCGATGGAGAAAAGAGGCAGAAACTTCGCGTATAGAAATGTCAGCTAATAATAATTAGACATATACTGGTGATGTTTCCATTTTTTGTAATGTAATTTTCAGAAATAAAACCAAATACAAAAACTACCTTCTTCCGAGGTCCCTGGTAGTGTCTGTAGGATCGGATAATACACACCATCTTAATGATCATTACAAGCTAGAATCAAAACTCTTCACTTCTTCACAGTTTGGAATAGCAAATGATATTTGAAATCGGCTTTACCTTTAGTACCACTTATGTATAAAGACAGATATTAAATAGAGGTATTATATTCCTCAGAATTCATCACACATACCAGTACATCCAGTGCCACCCGTGGCCAGACCATCACCAGTGAATCCGGGATTGCATGCACAAGTAAATCCGCCATCGTTGTTAGTGCAGGCTGCGTTGGAATCACAGGGTTGGCTGCCATCCATACATTCATCCACATCTGCATGACAAGAAAAATGCATACATTCCTTCAATCCAAGAAAAATTGCCCCAATGGAGAAAAGAGTCAGATACATCGTGTGTAGAAATGTCATCTACTTAGGCATATACTGGTGATGTTTTTATTTCTTGTAATGTAAGTTTCAGAATTGAAACCAAATACAAAAATCTACCTTCTTCTGACCTCCGTGGTATGTCTGTAGGATTGGATAATGCACACCATCTTAATAATCATTACAAGCTAGAATCAAAACTCTTCACTTCTTCAAAGTTTTAACAAAATAAATGATATTTTAATTCTGCTTTACCTTTAGCTCCACTTATGTCTCAGAAAAATAAATAGACGCATAAAGTTCCTCAGAATTTATCACACATACCAGTACAGCCAGTGCCACCCGTCGCCAGACCATCACCAGTGAATCCGGGATTGCATGCACAAGTAAATCCGCCATCATTGTTAGTGCAGGCTGCGTTGGTATCACAGGGTTGGCTGCCATCTGTACATTCATCCACATCTGCATGACAAGAAAAATGCATACATTCCTTCAATCCAAGATAAATTCTCCCAATGGAGAAAAGAGCCAGATACATCGTGTCTAGAAATGTCAGCCATTAATAATTAGGTACATACTGGTGATGTTCTCACTTTTTATGCTGCAAATTTCAGGGTTGAAAACAAAACACAGAAATCTATCTTCTTCCAACCTCTGTGGTTGTGTCTGTAGGATCCGACCACACTAATGCACACCATCTTTTTGATCATTTATACAAGCTAGAATCAAAACTCTTCACTTCTTCACAGTTTGGAATAGCAAATGATATTTGTAATCGGCTTTACCTTAAGCACCACTAATGTCTCAAAATAGATTAATAGACGTATAATATTCCTCAGAATTCATCACACATACCAGTACATCCAGTGCCTCCAGTCGCCAGACCATCACCAGTGAATCCGGGATTGCATGCACAAGTAAATCCGCCATCGTTGTTTGTGCAGGCTGCGTTGGTATCACAGGGTTGGCTGCCATCTGTACATTCATCCACATCTGCATGACCAGAAAAATGCATACATTCCTTCAATCCGAATTAAATTTCCGCAATGGAGAAAAGAGTCAGATACATCGTGTCTAGAAATGTCAGCTATTAATAATTAGGCATATACTGGTGATGTTTCCATTTCAAAACTCTGCAATTCTTCACTATTTGCAAACAGCAAATGATATTTAAATTCTGCTTAATCTTCAGTACCACTTATGTCTCAAGACAGATAAATAGACGCATAATAGTCCTTAGAATTCAACTCACATACCAGTACATCCAGTGCCACCCGTCGCTAGACCATCACCGGTGAATCCGGAATTGCATGCACAAGTAAATCCGCCATCGTTGTTAGTGCAGGCTGCGTTGGTATCACAGGGTTTGCTGCCATCTGTACATTCATCCACATCTGCATGACAAGAAAAATGCATACATTCCTTTAGTTCAAGATAAATTCCCTCAATGGAGAAAAGAGCCAGAAACATCATGTCTAGAAATATAAATTAATAATAATTAAATGTGTAGGGCTGCATATTTCAGTTGGCAGAGGATATGAACAGTATTCAGGAGGTAGCAATTTGAATCCTGCTCCAGTCAATTTTTCTTTTTTCACCTTTCAATGACTAATAATAATTAGGCATATACTGGTGATCTTTTAACTTTTTATCGAAAAAGTTTCAGATTAAAAACCAAAATACAAAAATCTGTCTTCTTATGATCTCTGTGGTAGTGTTTCTAGGATCGGACCACACTTGCACACCATCTTAACCATCATTACCAGCTAGAATCACAACTCTTCACTTCTTCAGTTTGCAAACAGTAACTGATATTGGAAAATCAGCTTTACCTGCAGTACTACTTATGTCTCAAGACAGTTACAAACACACATAACATTCCTTAGTTTTGATCACACGTACCAGTACATCCAGTGCCTCCAGTCGCCAGACCATCACCAGTGAATCCAGGATTGCATGCACAAGTAAATCCGCCATTGGTGCTAGTGCAGGCTGCATTGGAATCACAGGGTTGGCTGCCATCTGTACATTCATCCACAACTGCGTGACAAGAAAAATGCATACATTCCTTCAATCCAAGATAAATTCCCCTGATGGAGAAAAGAGCCAGATACTTCGTGTCTAGAAATGTCAGCTATTAATAATTAGGCATATACTGGTGATGTTTCCATTTTTTGTAATGTAATTTTCAGAAATAAAACCAAAAACAACGAGACATCTATGGCTGTTGTGAACAGCACATAGGGCTTTTCCGCATATAATATTATAAATTGATATACAAATATAAACTGCTATACGAAGACAGAGATCCCTTATATGGACAATTGATAAAAGAATCATTATCATAGCTCTTTCCACTTTTACATGAGGAGCTACTTCCTGTTTGACTGGAAGTAGAGGTCACAGAGGTCAAGCAATGTAACACAAATGAAAGACCTTGCCTAACATTGACTTTTGGTGAAGGAATCATGATCACAGCTCGTACCACTTTTAAATGAGGCACTACTTCCTGTTTGACCGGAAGTAGAGGTCACAGGGGTCAACCAATGTGTCACACAGAAAGTCCTTGCCTAACATTCACTTTTGGTGAAACAATTATGATCATAGCTCTTATCACTTTTAAATGAGGAGCTACTTCCTGTTTGACCGGAAGTAGAGGTCACAGAGGTCAAGCAATGTGTCACAAAGAAAGACCTTACCTAACATTGACATTTGGCGAAGGAATCAACTTAATATATCGAAGGGTTGATTTTTTGTTGATTTTTAAAGATTTTGATTATTAAATTTAAATTGCTTGTAATTTGACACCTGATGACGTCATGGTGACGTCATTGTTCGGTATACATCTACGCTATAGGGACTTTACTTAGACCAAGTTTGGTTAAGATCAGTTATTTAAAAGTGACCAAAGTGGCGTGTACTATGTCCCTGTACAAAGTCTATGGGAAATCAAAATGGAAGAAGAAGAAGAAAAAAAAAAACAGAACAAAAATAAAGGGTTTTCGCTGACGCGGAAAACCCAAAAACTACCTTCTTCCGACGTCCCTGGTAGTGTCTGTATGATCGGATAATACACACCATCTTAATGATCATTACAAGCTAGAATCAAAACTCTTCTCTTCTTCACAGTTTGGAATAGCAAATGATATTTGAAATCGGCTATACCTTTAGTACCACTTATGTATAAAGACAGATATTAAATAGACGCATAATATTCCTCAGAATTCATCACACATACCAGTACATCCAGTGCCACCCGTGGCCAGACCATCACCGGTGAATCCGGAATTGCATGCACAAGTAAATCCGCCATCATTGTTAGTGCAGGCTGCGTTGGTATCACAGGGTTGGCTGCCATCCGTACATTCATCCACATCTGCATGACAAGAAAAATGCATACATTCGTTCAATCCAAGATAAATTCCCTCAATGGAGAAAAAAGCCAGAAACATCATGTCTAGAAATCTAAATTAATAATAAATAAATGTATAGGGCTGCATATTTCAGTTGGTAGAGCATCTGAACAGTATTCAAGAGGTAGACAGTTTGAATCCTGCTCCAGTCAATTTTTCTGTTTTCACCTTTCAATGACTAATAATAATTACGCGGTAGGCATATACTGGTGATCTTTTAACTTTTTATCGAAAAAGTTTCAGAATTAAAATCAAAATACAAAAATCTGTCTTCTTCCAATCTCTGTGGTAGTGTTTCTAGGATCGGACCACACTTGCACACCATCTTCACCATCATTACCAGCTAGAATCACAACTCTTCACTTCTTCAGTTTGCAAACAGTAACTGATATTGGAAAATCAGCTTTACCTGCAGCACTACTTATGTCTCAAGACAGTTACAAACACACATAACATTCCTTAGTTTTGATCACACGTACCAGTACATCCAGTGCCTCCAGTCGCCAGACCATCACCAGTGAATCCGGGATTGCATGCACAAGTAAATCCGCCATTGGTGCTAGTGCAGGCTGCATTGGAATCACAGGGTTGGCTGCCATCCGTACATTCATCCACAACTGCGTGACAAGAAAAATGCATACATTCCTTCAATCCAAGAAAAATTGCCCCAATGGAGAAAAGAGTCAGATACATCGTGTGTAGAAATGTCATCTCCTTAGGCATATACTGGTGATGTTTTCATTTCTTGTAATGTAAGTTTCAGAATTGAAACCAAATACAAAAATCTACCTTCTTCCGACCTCCGTGGTATGTCTGTAGGATTGGATAATACACACCATCTTAATGATCATTACAAGCTAGAATCAAAACTCTTCTCTTCTTCACAGTTTGGAATGGCAAATTATATTTGAAATCGGCTTTACCTTTAGTACCACTTATGTATAAAGACAGATATTAAATAGAGGTATAATATTCCTCAGAATTCATCACACATACCAGTACATCCAGTGCCACCCGTGGCCAGACCATCACCGGTGAATCCGGGATTGCATGCACAAGTAAATCCGCCATCGTTGTTAGTGCAGGCTGCGTTGGAATCACAGGGTTGGCTGCCATCCATACATTCATCCACATCTGCATGACAAGAAAAATGCATACATTCCTTCAATCCAAGAAAAATTGCCCCAATGGAGAAAAGAGTCAGATACATCGTGTGTAGAAATGTCATCTACTTAGGCATATACTGGTGATGTTTTCATTTCTTGTAATGTAAGTTTCAGAATTGAAACCAAATACAAAAATCTTCCTTCTTCCGACCTCCGTGGTATGTCTGTAGGATTGGATAATGCACACCATCTTAATAATCATTACAAGCTAGAATCAAAACTCTTCACTTTTTCAAAGTTTTAAAAAAATAAATGATATTTTAATTCTGCTTTACCTTTAGCTCCACTTATGTCTCAAACAAAAAAAATAGACGCATAACGTTCCTCAGAATTCATCACACATACCAGTACATCCAGTGCCACCCGTGGCCAGACCATCACCGATGAATCCGGGATTGCATGCACAAGTAAATCCGCCATTGTTGTTAGTGCAGGCTGCATTGGAATCACAGGGTTGGCTGCCATCTGTACATTCATCCACATCTGCATGACAAGAAAAATGCATACATTCCTTCAATCCAAGATAAATTCTCCCAATGGAGAAAAGAGCCAAATACGTATACATCGTGTCTAGAAATGTCAGCCATTAATAATTAGGTACATACTGGTGATGTTCTCACTTTTTATTGTGCAAATTTCAGGGTTGAAAACAAAACACAGAAATATATCTTCTTCCAACCTCTGTGGTTGTGTCTGTAGGATCCGACCACACTAATGCACACCATCTTTTTGATCATTTGTACAAGCTAGAATCAAAACTTTTCACTTCTTCACAGTTTGGAATAGCAAATGATATTTGTAATCGGCTTTACCTTAAGCACCACTAATGTCTCAAGATAGATTAATAGACGTATAATATTCCTCAGAATTCATCACACATACCAGTACATCCAGTGCCTCCAGTCGCCAGACCATCACCAGTGAATCCGGGATTGCATGCACAAGTAAATCCGCCATCGTTGTTTGTGCAGGCTGTGTTGGTATCACAGGGTTGGCTGCCATCTGTACATTCATCCACATCTGCATGACAAGAAAAATGCATACATTCCTTCAATCCGAATTAAATTTCCGCAATGGAGAAAAGAGTCAGATATATCGTGTCTAGAAATGTCAGCTATTAATAATTAGACATACTGGTGATGTTTCCATTTCAAAACTCTGCAATTCTTCACTATTTGCAAACAGCAAATGATATTTAAATTCTGCTTAATCTTCAGTACCACTTATGTCTCAAGACAGATAAATAGACGCATAATAGTCCTTAGAATTCAACTCACATACCAGTACATCCAGTGCCACCCGTCGCTAGACCATCACCGGTGAATCCGGAATTGCATGCACAAGTAAATCCGCCATCGTTGTTAGTGCAGGCTGCATTGGAATCACATGGTTGGCTGCCATCTGTACATTCATCCACATCTGCATGACAAGAAAAATGCATACATTCCTTTAATTCAAGATAAATTCCCTCAATGGAGAAAAGAGCCAGAACCAGCATGTGTAGAAATATAAATTAATAATAATTAAACGTGTAGGGCTGCATATTTCAGTTGGCAGAGGATATGAACAGTATTCAGGAGGTAGCAGTTTGAATCCTGCTCCAGTCAATTTTTCTTTTTTCACCTTTCAATGACTAATAATAATTAGGCATATACTGGTGATCTTTTAACTTTTTATCGAAAAAGTTTCAGAATAAAAACCAAAATACAAAAATCTGTCTTCTTCCGATCTCTGTGGTAGTGTTTCTAGGATCGGACCACACATGCACACCATCTTCACCATCATCACCAGATAGAATCACAACTCTTTACTTCTTAGGTTTGCAAACAGTAACTGATATTGGAAAATCAGCTTTACCTGCAGTACTACTTATGTCTCAAGACAGTTACAAACACACATAACATTCCTTAGTTTTGATCACACGTACCAGAACATCCAGTGCCTCCAGTTGCCAGACCATCACCAGTGAATCCGGGATTGCATGCACAAGTAAATCCGCCATTGGTGCTAGTGCAGGCTGCATTGGAATCACAGGGTTGCCTGCCATCTGTACATTCATCCACAACTGCGTGACAAGAAAAATGCATACATTCCTTCAATCCAAGATAAATTCCCCTGATGGAGAAAAGAGCCAGATACTTCGTGTCTAGAAGTGTCAGCTATTAATAATTAGACATATACTGGTGATGTTTCCATTTTTTGTAATGTAATTTTCAGAAATAAAACCAAATACAAAAACTACCTTCTTCCGAAGTCCCTGGTAGTGTCTGTAGGATCGGATAATACACACCATCTTAATGATCATTACAAGCTAGAATCAAAACTCTTCTCTTCTTCACAGTTTGGAATAGCAAATGATATTTGAAATCGGCTTTACCTTTAGTACCACTTATGTATAAAGACAGATATTAAATAGACGCATAATATTCCTCAGAATTCATCACACATACCAGTACATCCAGTGCCACCCGTCGCCAGACCATCACCGGTGAATCCGGAATTGCATGCACAAGTAAATCCGCCATCATTGTTAGTGCAGGCTGCATTAGTATCACAGGGTTGGCTGCCATCTGTACATTCATCCACATCTGCATGACAAGAAAAATGCATACATTTCTTCAATCCAAGAAAAATTGCCCCAATGGAGAAAAGAATCGGATACATTGTGTGTAGAAATATCATCTACTTAGGCATATACTAGTGATGTTTTCATTTCTTGTAATGTAAGTTTCAGAATTGAAACCAACTACAAAAATCTACCTTCTTCCGACCTCCGTGGTATGTCTGTAGGATTGGATAATGCACACCATCTTAATGATCATTACAAGCTAGAATCAAAACTCTTCACTTCTTCAAAGTTTTAAAAAAATAAATGATATTTTAATTCTGCTTTACCTTTAGCTCCACTTATGTCTCAGAAAAATAAATAGACGCATAACGTTCCTCAGAATTAATCACACATACCAGTACATCCAGTGCCACCCGTGGCCAGACCATCACCGGTGAATCCGGGATTGCATGCACAAGTAAATCCACCATCATTGTTAGTGCAGGCTGCGTTAGTATCACAGGGTTGGCTGCCATCTGTACATTCATCTACATCTGCATATGACAAGAAAAATGCATACATTCCTTCAATCCAAGATAAATTCTCCCAATGGAGAATAGAGCCAAACACATCGTTTCTAGAAACGTCAGCCATTAATAATTAGGTACATACTGGTGATGTTCTCACTTTTTATTGTGCAAATTTCAGGGTTGAAAACAAAACACAGAAATCTATCTTCTTCCAACCTCTGTGGTTGTGTCTGTAGGATCCGACCACACTAATGCACACCATCTTTTTGATCATTTATACAAGCTAGAATCAAAACTCTTCACTTCTTCACAGTTTTGAATAGCAACTGATATTTGTAATCGGCTTTACCTTCAGTACCACTTATGTCTCAAGACAGATAAATAGACGCATAATTTTCCTCAGAATTCATCACACATACCAGTACATCCAGTGCCACCCGTGGCCAGACCATCACCGGTGAATCCGGGATTGCATGCACAAGTAAATCCGCCATCATTGTTAGTGCAGGCTGCGTTGGTATCACAGGGTTGGCTGCCATCTGTACATTCATCCACATCTGCATGACAAGAAAAATGCATACATTCGTTCAATCCAAGATAAATTCCCTCAATGGAGAAAAGAGCCAGAAACATGTCTAGAAATCTAAATTAATAATAATTAAACGTATAGGGCTGCATATTTTAGTTGGTAGAGCATCTGAACAGTATTCAGGAGGTAGACAGTTTGAATCCTGCTCCAGTCAATTTTTCTTTTTTCACCTTTCAATGACTAATAATAATTAGGCATATACGGGTGATCTTTTAACTTTTTATCGAAAAAGTTTCAGAATTAAAACCAAAATACAAAAATCTGTCTTCTTCCGATCTCTGTGGTAGGGTTTCTAGGATCGGACCACACTTGCACACCATCTTCACCATCATTACCAGCTAGAATCACAACTCTTTACTTCTTAGGTTTGCAAACAGTAACTGATATTGGAAAATCAGCTTTACCTGCAGCACTACTTATGTCTCAAGACAGTTACAAACACACATAACATTCCTTAGTTTTGATCACACGTACCAGAACATCCAGTGCCTCCAGTCGCCAGACCATCACCAGTGAATCCGGGATTGCATGCACAAGTAAATCCGCCATTGGTGCTAGTGCAGGCTGCATTTGAATCACAGGGTTGGCTGCCATCTGTACATTCATCCACAACTGCGTGACAAGAAAAATGCATACATTCCTTCAATCCAAGATAAATTCCCCTGATGGAGAAAAGAGCCAGATACTTCATGTCTAGAAGTGTCAGCTATTAATAATTAGACATATACTGGTGATGTTTCCATTTTTTGTAATGTAATTTTCAGAAATAAAACCAAATACAAAAACTACCTTCTTCCGAAGTCCCTGGTAGTGTCTGTAGGATCGGATAATACACACCATCTTAATGATCATTACAAGCTAGAATCAAAACTCTTCTCTTCTTCACAGTTTGGAATAGCAAATGATATTAGAAATCGGCTTTACCTTTAGTACCACTTATGTATAAAGACAGATATTAAATAGACGTATAATATTCCTCAGATTTCATCATACATACCAGTACATCCAGTGCCACCCGTGGCCAGCCCATCACCGGTGAATCCGGGATTGCATGCACAAGTAAATCCGCCATCATTGTTAGTGCAGGCTGCGTTAGTATCACAGGGTTGGCTGCCATCTGTACATTCATCCACATCTGCATATGACAAAAAAAATGCATACATTCCTTCAATCCAAGATAAATTCTCCCAATGGAGAAAAGAGCCAAACACATCGTGTCTAGAAATGTCAGCCATTAATAATTAGGTACACACTGGTGATGTTCTCACTTTTTATTGTGCAAATTTCAGGGTTGAAAACAAAACACAGAAATCTATCTTCTTCCAACCTCTGTGGTTGTGTCTGTATGATCCGATGACACTAAATGCACACCATCTTTTTGATCATTTATACAAGCTAGAATCAAAACTCTTCACTTCTTCACAGTTTTGAATAGCAACTGATATTTGTAATCGGCTTTACCTTCAGTACCACTTATGTCTCAAGACCCATTTTGGAATACGGGTCCGAGATCTGGAATCCTAGTGCTAAATGTCTTAATAATGCCATTGAAAAAGTCCAGAGGCGTGCCACTAAATTTATTCTTAGGAGTTCTGCCCCGTATGAGGAGGGGCTAAAAGATTTAGACCTCCTCAGCCTAGAAAATCGTCGTAAACTCAAAGATAATGTCCTTTTTTTCAAGGGCCTCCAGAATTTGACATCTATTATAATTGATGACAAGGTTAGTTTCCGCAACACTGATTCTCACAATTTGAGATCTTCCGATTCAATTACTCTTATTCCCAACAAATGTAAAACTGGTATTTTTAGGCAAACCTTTTTTAACCGCATATACAATTCCTGGAACGAAATCCCATCTAACATAAGAAATTCCCAAGAGTTTTCTTTTTTTAAACAAGGTTTATTCAAGCACTACCACACAAGCCATTGATACACAATCCAGCTACGGGTGAAATTTGGGGTTCTCTTTACCTGTTTATTATTTATTTTTTTATCATATCTCCTATATCTTGCCAGAGTTTTAATAAGTAGTATCTCCCATCTTTTAACATTTTTTTTTTTTACTAGGAATATTATTTTATCTTTGTCCTCGGTTGTTTGCCTGTTAATTGTGCCTGTCCTCTGTCAGTCTGTCTCTTGGTTTTGATGTTGTAAAGGGTCCCCATTTTGTGGGCCTGTGTGCCTGTTCGGGGCTTCCCTCTTGCACTACGTGTCTTTTAATGTTTCTGTGCAATAAAGGTAATAAAATAAAAATAAAAAAAAGACAGTTATTAAATAGACGCATAATTTTCCTCAGAATTCATCACACATACCAGTACATCCAGTGCCACCCGTGGCCAGCCCATCACCGGTGAATCCGGGATTGCATGCACAAGTAAATCCGCCATCATTGTTAGTGCAGGCTGCGTTGGTATCACAGGGTTGGCTGCCATCTGTACATTCATCCACATCTGCATGACAAGAAAAATGCATACATTCGTTCAATCCAAGATAAATTCCCTCAATGGAGAAAAGAGCCAGAAACATGTCTAGAAATCTAAATTAATAATAATTAAATGTATAGGGCTGCATATTTTAGTTGGTAGAGCATCTGAACAGTATTCAGGAGGTAGAAACTTTGAATCCTGCTCCAGTCAATTTTTCTTTTTTCACCTTTCAATGACTAATAATAATTAGGCATATACGGGTGATCTTTTAACTTTTTATCGAAAAAGTTTCAGAATTAAAACCAAAATACAAAAATCTGTCTTCTTCCGATCTCTGTGGTAGTGTTTCTAGGATCGGACCACACATGCACACCATCTTCACCATCATCACCAGCTAGAATCACAACTCTTTACTTCTTAGGTTTGCAAACAGTAACTGATATTGGAAAATCAGCTTTACCTGCAGTACTACTTATGTCTCAAGACAGTTACAAACACACATAACATTCCTTAGTTTTGATCACACGTACCAGAACATCCAGTGCCTCCAGTTGCCAGACCATCACCAGTGAATCCGGGATTGCATGCACAAGTAAATCGGCCATTGGTGCTAGTGCAGGCTGCATTGGAATCACAGGGTTGCCTGCCATCTGTACATTCATCCACAACTGCGTGACAAGAAAAATGCATACATTCCTTCAATCCAAGATAAATTCCCCTGATGGAGAAAAGAGCCAGATACTTCGTGTCTAGAAGTGTCAGCTATTAATAATTAGACATATACTGGTGATGTTTCCATTTTTTGTAATGTAATTTTCAGAAATAAAACCAAATACAAAAACTACCTTCTTCCGAAGTCCCTGGTAGTGTCTGTAGGATCGGATAATACACACCATCTTAATGATCATTACAAGCTAGAATCAAAACTCTTCTCTTCTTCACAGTTTGGAATAGCAAATGATATTTGAAATCGGCTTTACCTTTAGTACCACTTATGTATAAAGACAGATATTAAATAGACGCATAATATTCCTCAGAATTCATCACACATACCAGTACATCCAGTGCCACCCGTCGCCAGACCATCACCGGTGAATCCGGAATTGCATGCACAAGTAAATCCGCCACCATTGTTAGTGCAGGCTGCATTAGTATCACAGGGTTGGCTGCCATCTGTACATTCATCCACATCTGCATGACAAGAAAAATGCATACATTCCTTCAATCCAAAAAATTGCCCCAATGGAGAAAAGAGTCAGATATATCGTGTGTAGAAATATCATCTACTTAGGCATATACTGGTGATGTTTTCATTTCTTGTAATGTAAGTTTCAGAATTGAAACCAATTACAAAAATCTACCTTCTTCCGACCTCCGTGGTATGTCTGTAGGATTGGATAATGCACACCATCTTAATGATCATTACAAGCTAGAATCAAAACTCTTCACTTCTTCAAAGTTTTAAAAAAATAAATGATATTTTAATTCTGCTTTACCTTTAGCTCCACTTATGTCTCAGAAAAATAAATAGACGCATAACGTTCCTCAGAATTCATCACACATACCAGTACATCCAGTGCCACCCGTGGCCAGACCATCACTGGTGAATCCGGGATTGCATGCACAAGTAAATCCACCATCATTGTTAGTGCAGGCTGCGTTAGTATTGCAGGGTTGGCTGCCATCTGTACATTCATCCACATCTGCATATGACAAGAAAAATGCATACATTCCTTCAATCCAAGATAAATTCTCCCAATGGAGAATAGAGCCAAACACATCGTGTCTAGAAATGTCAGCCATTAATAATTAGGTACATACTGGTGATGTTCTCACTTTTTATTGTGCAAATTTCAGGGTTGAAAACAAAACACAGAAATCTATCTTCTTCCAACCTCTGTGGTTGTGTCTGTAGGATCCGACGACACTAAATGCACACCATCTTTTTGATCATTTATACAAGCTAGAATCAAAACTCTTCACTTCTTCACAGTTTTGAATAGCAACTGATATTTGTAATCGGCTTTACCTTCAGTACCACTTATGTCTCAAGACCCATTTTGAAATACGGGTCCGAGATCTGGAATCCTAGTTCTAAAGGTCTTAATAATGCCATTGAAAAAGTCCAGAGGCGTGCCACTAAATTTATTCTTAGGAGTTCTGCCCCGTATGAGGAGGGGCTAAAAGATTTAGACCTCCTCAGCCTAGAAAATCGTCGTAAACTCAAAGATAATGTCCTTTTTTTCAAGGGCCTCCAGAATTTGACATCTATTATAATTGATGACAAGGTTAGTTTCCGCAACACTGATTCTCACAATTTGAGATCTTCCGATTCAATTACTCTTATTCCCAACAAATGTAAAACTGGTATTTTTAGGCAAACCTTTTTTAACCGCATATACAATTCCTGGAACGAAATCCCATCTAACATAAGAAATTCCCAAGAGTTTTCTTTTTTTAAACAAGGTTTATTCAAGCACTACCACACAAGCCATTGATACACAATCCAGCTACGGGTGAAATTTGGGGTTCTCTTTACCTGTTTATTATTTATTTTTTTATCATATCTCCTATATCTTGCCAGAGTTTTAATAAGTAGTATCTCCCATCTTTTAACATTTTTTTTTTTTACTAGGAATATTATTTTATCTTTGTCCTCGGTTGTTTGCCTGTTAATTGTGCCTGTCCTCTGTCAGTCTGTCTCTTGGTTTTGATGTTGTAAAGGGTCCCCATTTTGTGGGCCTGTGTGCCTGTTCGGGGCTTCCCTCTTGCACTACGTGTCTTTTAATGTTTCTGTGCAATAAAGGTAATAAAATAAAAATAAAATAAAGACAGTTATTAAATAGACGCATAATTTTCCTCAGAATTCATCACACATACCAGTACATCCAGTGCCACCCGTGGCCAGCCCATCACCGGTGAATCCGGGATTGCATGCACAAGTAAATCCGCCATCATTGTTAGTGCAGGCTGCGTTGGTATCACAGGGTTGGCTGCCATCTGTACATTCATCCACATCTGCATGACAAGAAAAATGCATACATTCGTTCAATCCAAGATAAATTCCCTCAATGGAGAAAAGAGCCAGAAACATGTCTAGAAATCTAAATTAATAATAATTAAATCTATAGGGCTGCATATTTTAGTTGGTAGAGCATCTGAACAGTATTCAGGAGGTAGAAACTTTGAATCCTGCTCCAGTCAATTTTTCTTTTTTCACCTTTCAATGACTAATAATAATTAGGCATATACGGGTGATCTTTTAACTTTTTATCGAAAAAGTTTCAGAATTAAAACCAAAATACAAAAATCTGTCTTCTTCCGATCTCTGTGGTAGTGTTTCTAGGATCGGACCACACATGCACACCATCTTCACCATCATCACCAGCTAGAATCACAACTCTTTACTTCTTAGGTTTGCAAACAGTAACTGATATTGGAAAATCAGCTTTACCTGCAGTACTACTTATGTCTCAAGACAGTTACAAACACACATAACATTCCTTAGTTTTGATCACACGTACCAGAACATCCAGTGCCTCCAGTTGCCAGACCATCACCAGTGAATCCGGGATTGCATGCACAAGTAAATCCGCCATTGGTGCTAGTGCAGGCTGCATTGGAATCACAGGGTTGCCTGCCATCTGTACATTCATCCACAACTGCGTGACAAGAAAAATGCATACATTCCTTCAATCCAAGATAAATTCCCCTGATGGAGAAAAGAGCCAGATACTTCGTGTCTAGAAGTGTCAGCTATTAATAATTAGACATATACTGGTGATGTTTCCATTTTTTGTAATGTAATTTTCAGAAATAAAACCAAATACAAAAACTACCTTCTTCCGAAGTCCCTGGTAGTGTCTGTAGGATCGGATAATACACACCATCTTAATGATCATTACAAGCTAGAATCAAAACTCTTCTCTTCTTCACAGTTTGGAATAGCAAATGATATTTGAAATCGGCTTTACCTTTAGTACCACTTATGTATAAAGACAGATATTAAATAGACGCATAATATTCCTCAGAATTCATCACACATACCAGTACATCCAGTGCCACCCGTCGCCAGACCATCACCGGTGAATCCGGAATTGCATGCACAAGTAAATCCGCCATCATTGTTAGTGCAGGCTGCATTAGTATCACAGGGTTGGCTGCCATCTGTACATTCATCCACATCTGCATGACAAGAAAAATGCATACATTCCTTCAATCCAAAAAATTGCCCCAATGGAGAAAAGAGTCAGATATATCGTGTGTAGAAATATCATCTACTTAGGCATATACTGGTGATGTTTTCATTTCTTGTAATGTAAGTTTCAGAATTGAAACCAATTACAAAAATCTACCTTCTTCCGACCTCCGTGGTATGTCTGTAGGATTGGATAATGCACACCATCTTAATGATCATTACAAGCTAGAATCAAAACTCTTCACTTCTTCAAAGTTTTAAAAAAATAAATGATATTTTAATTCTGCTTTACCTTTAGCTCCACTTATGTCTCAGAAAAATAAATAGACGCATAACGTTCCTCAGAATTCATCACACATACCAGTACATCCAGTGCCACCCGTGGCCAGACCATCACCGGTGAATCCGGGATTGCATGCACAAGTAAATCCACCATCATTGTTAGTGCAGGCTGCGTTAGTATTGCAGGGTTGGCTGCCATCTGTACATTCATCCACATCTGCATATGACAAGAAAAATGCATACATTCCTTCAATCCAAGATAAATTCTCCCAATGGAGAATAGAGCCAAACACATCGTGTCTAGAAATGTCAGCCATTAATAATTAGGTACATACTGGTGATGTTCTCACTTTTTATTGTGCAAATTTCAGGGTTGAAAACAAAACACAGAAATCTATCTTCTTCCAACCTCTGTGGTTGTGTCTGTAGGATCCGACGACACTAAATGCACACCATCTTTTTGATCATTTATACAAGCTAGAATCAAAACTCTTCACTTCTTCACAGTTTTGAATAGCAACTGATATTTGTAATCGGCTTTACCTTCAGTACCACTTATGTCTCAAGACAGTTATTGAATAGACGCATAATTTTCCTCAGAATTCATCACACATACCAGTACATCCAGTGCCACCCGTGGCCAGACCATCACCGGTGAATCCGGGATTGCATGCACAAGTAAATCCGCCATCATTGTTAGTGCAGGCTGCGTTGGTATCACAGGGTTGGCTGCCATCTGTACATTCATCCACATCTGCATGACAAGAAAAATGCATACATTCGTTCAATCCAAGATAAATTCCCTCAATGGAGAAAAGAGCCAGAAACATGTCTAGAAATCTAAATTAATAATAATTAAACGTATAGGGCTGCATATTTTAGTTGGTAGAGCATCTGAACAGTATTCAGGAGGTAGACAGTTTGAATCCTGCTCCAGTCAATTTTTCTTTTTTCACCTTTCAATGACTAATAATAATTAGGCATATACGGGTGATCTTTTAACTTTTTATCGAAAAAGTTTCAGAATTAAAACCAAAATACAAAAATCTGTCTTCTTCCGATCTCTGTGGTAGGGTTTCTAGGATCGGACCACACTTGCACACCATCTTCACCATCATTACCAGCTAGAATCACAACTCTTTACTTCTTAGGTTTGCAAACAGTAACTGATATTGGAAAATCAGCTTTACCTGCAGCACTACTTATGTCTCAAGACAGTTACAAACACACATAACATTTCTTAGTTTTGATCACACGTACCAGAACATCCAGTGCCTCCAGTCGCCAGACCATCACCAGTGAATCCGGGATTGCATGCACAAGTAAATCCGCCATTGGTGCTAGTGCAGGCTGCATTGGAATCACAGGGTTGGCTGCCATCTGTACATTCATCCACAACTGCGTGACAAGAAAAATGCATACATTCCTTCAATCCAAGATAAATTCCCCTGATGGAGAAAAGAGCCAGATACTTCATGTCTAGAAGTGTCAGCTATTAATAATTAGACATATACTGGTGATGTTTCCATTTTTTGTAATGTAATTTTCAGAAATAAAACCAAATACAAAAACTACCTTCTTCCGAAGTCCCTGGTAGTGTCTGTAGGATCGGATAATACACACCATCTTAATGATCATTACAAGCTAGAATCAAAACTCTTCTCTTCTTCACAGTTTGGAATAGCAAATGATATTAGAAATCGGCTTTACCTTTAGTACCACTTATGTATAAAGACAGATATTAAATAGACGTATAATATTCCTCAGAATTCATCATACATACCAGTACATCCAGTGCCACCCGTGGCCAGCCCATCACCGGTGAATCCGGGATTGCATGCACAAGTAAATCCGCCATCATTGTTAGTGCAGGCTGCGTTGGTATCACAGGGTTGGCTGCCATCTGTACATTCATCCACATCTGCATGACAAGAAAAATACATACATTCCTTCAATTCAAGATGAATTCTCCCAATGGAGAAAAGAGCCAAATACATCGTGTCTAGAAATGTCAGCCATTAATAATTAGGTACATACTGGTGATGTTCTCACCTTTTATTGTGCAAATTTCAGGGTCGAAAACAAAATACAGAAATCTTTCTTCTTCCAACCTCTGTGGTTGTGTCTGTAGGATCCGACCACACTAATGCACACCATCTTTTTGATCATTACAAGCTAGAATCAAAACTCTTCACTTCTTCACAATTTGGAATAGCAAATGATATTTGTAATCGGCTTTACCTTAAGCACCACTAATGTCTCAAGATAGATTAATAGACGTATAATATTCCTCAGAATTCATCACACATACCAGTACATCCAGTGCCACCCGTGGCCAGACCATCACCAGTGAATCCGGGATTGCATGCACAAGTAAATCCGCCATCGTTGTTTGTGCAGGCTGCGTTGGTATCACAGGGTTGGCTGCCATCTGTACATTCATCCACATCTGCATGACAAGAAAAATGCATAAATTCCTTCAATCCAAATTAAATTTCCGCAATGGAGAAAAGAGTCAGATACATCGTGTCTAGAAATGTCAGCTATTAATAATTAGACATATACTGGTGATGTTTCCATTTTTTGTAATGTAATTTTCAGAAATAAAACCAAATACAAAAACTACCTTCTTCCGAGGTCCCTGGTAGTGTCTGTAGGATCGGATAATACACACCATCTTAATGATCATTACAAGCTAGAATCAAAACTCTTCACTTCTTCACAGTTTGGAATAGCAAATGATATTTGAAATCGGCTTTACCTTTAGTACCACTTTAATATGACTTAAGACAATTAAATAGAAGCCGAATAGTATGCAACAAAATACACCACTACGTGCGTGGTCACAGATGGGCTTCCAGTTGAGTACATCAATACCAGTAATAGGCTGTCCATAAAGTACGTACACACGAAGGTTGGGGGGGGGGTGGGATGGGTGGGAGGTGATTGGTCAATTTGTCAAGGGGCGTGGCCTACTGGATCGGTGTATTCAGCCATTCTTTCTCTTCAATGTTCTAGTTTAACCCATTAACCCTTTTTGTATGTGGTTGCCTAGTTGTATCTGGTCTACGACACTTATGGATATTGGTTCTTCATACAATTTTATTGAAACAGCCATTTATGCTGTTACATGGTTTTTGGGGTGTTTTTTTAACAGTACCACACACTTTCCACACTTCCTGTACCTAGGATCCAATTCATGTACTGCTGTATGAACTTAGTGGGATATTTCTTTAACTGCCTCATGTACAATTTTTTACAAGCATGTGACCAAAAGACTTAAAGGTAGTATCATACTTTGGTTTTCGTCAAAGAAATACAGATTCATGGGCACAAATATTAAAGAAGATACAGTAAAAGTAATCTGTGAAAATTTCTGTCCCATACGTTGCCCACTGAAAACAGTGAAAAACGGCCAAAGTATTTCTTAAGTGTTTTCTCTTTTATTTTTGATCTTTTAAAAGATCAAAAAGATTTTCGGTCGTTGTTTCACTAATTTCTGGATAAATACACCATTTCAAGCGGAAAAAAATTAACAGCATGTTTCTACCAGCACCATCTTCATACCCTGTAAGTTATACGTAAATCTGTGAACATTTCTGTTTTGGCCTCTTACCAAAGTATGATACAACCTTTAATATTCAAAATTGCCGATGCTGAATCCATGTACCGGTACCTGTTTCGCAGTTGGTTCCTGTGTAGCCTGCAGCACAGGTGCAGGTGTAGACCATACAGCTGATAAGGGAACACACCCCTCCATTCAAGCATGGGTTGGAACTGCAGACATTGAGACCTGCCAATGAAGGGTGCAGTAGATATCATTCCCTGTATTCTCTGCATCAAAGCAGTACACAAACCAGGAGCTCTAGCTCAAAATGAAATCCCCAAAAAGGACTTGTGGGTGTTCTGTTATTACTATTAATTATTAAAAAAAAAAAAGGTAAAAAGATGGACTTATGAACGACAACAAATTGACTGTACTGGTGGGATTTGAATCTACAACCCCAGGAATACCGAACCATCTTTGCTCGTTTTCAACCTCTGAATTACCCTAAGTGTGCACTACCCTAATGTTTTTTCAAACCATGCATGTAAATTGTTGACAAATGTAAACTGCATGGTGTCATTGGCTAATAGCCACCATCTTAATTACCAGCTTAACATTGCAAAAGAATTGAAATGCAAAACAGTTTCTGATCCAAAGAGAGAGAAGCATTCCTGCAGCTCCGCCATCAACAATAATGGGTCAAGCACCGAATGGCTTAAAGGGAGCATATAGGAGTTTGCAAGGCCTCCAAAACAAATTTATTGAGTTTGAAAATGGACTCAACAGTTCGTAAACATTGCAAACAGTCACCATGGGAAATCTTGGTTCATCAGATGCTGGGTTTTTCAAGCAAATCAAGATTTAGTGTCTTTTCCAAAGATCGTTCGTCCGAACGATTTTTGGAACAAACAGAAAGTAAACTATTCTTCATGTTTTATAAGAAAAATCGAGTCGGGTTTTCGCTATTTTCTCGTGACTCAGATGTCCGATTGAGATCAAATTTTCACAGGTTTATTATTTCATGTACATGTTTGATCAGACAAAGTATGAGTGCAGTCATGTGACCTTTACCAATCATGTAATACCTTTAATACAAGCCAAAACTTGATATAATATTTCTTGCCTACATGTACGATAGATACTGTGTGATTTCGTTGTTTTTTTCTTCTTTTTTCGGGCAACAAAACTTCTGCCCTCCACTAAGTTTTGCCAAATTAAAGGCACAGATCCAACCTCAGGTACCATTTTGCAAGGAACTTAAAACAGAGCTGACTCACCATTTATTTTGCAAATGTAATGGTACTTGCCCACACATTTAACATCGTCCCATTTATCTTGATACATTTCTTTGTGAAATACGCCACAGTTCTGGTTATTCTGACGATTGTCGGGTTGACCATCTGCCCAAAACACTATATCCTGCATCAGTCATAATCAACAGATGGATACAACAGATGAGTATGTTTAGGAGTCCTACCACTGCCGGACATGCCTTCTGCACATCCACTGACCGAATACATTTATTACCTTTTCCAACTGAACTTATATGAGCTATATGAGTGTAGATGATCGACGTACTGCTTCAAAGTACAAGGTAATACGTTGCTTGTCTGGATTTATATTAATTGATAATTGTTTGCCACCGCTATGGTGCCATCTTGTGGCAGCCTCACTTATCATTAATTGTGTATCTTGAATATGCCTTGCCTGATTTGGTACATTCACTACCAGAAGGAAAACTAAGTGCCTTGGTTAACAAAGGCCTTAGGGCTGTTATATTTAGAATGTGTTAATATGCCATTAATAATGATCACTCCCGCCCACAGCCTCGCCCACCACATACCATCTGCAATAACTGACTTACCAAAGGACTGCCATCACTCCATTCATATTGACCTTCATTACCAATGTCATTCAGACCATGCCACCAATAATCATTTTCAGTCAGTTGGGCTGAAAGGACAGTTACAATAATCATTTGTGACTCCTTTTAATATGCAAATACATTTGCAAAAAAGGGTAAGTCTTCTGCAAAAAGTAAAATAACAATTCCAATAATCTAGGAATATAATCATCAAATAACCACAGGGGAAACAGACTGAAATTAAAGTCATTGAAAAGTAAACATAGAAATACTGACTAGAGCAGGATTCAAACCGGCGACAGGATTCAAGGTTGCCGGTTCGAATCCCACTCCAGTAAATTTTTTCACTTTTTAAATCTAGGAATATGTTTGATTTTCTGTTATTCATGGGAAACCAAAGCATTCGGTCTTAAAAAGCAAAACGTCTTAAATCTTTTACAAATATCGCTTCTATTGTCCCTAAAAAAATGCAAACAAAATTAAAGAAAAGAAGTGAAAACATTGGAAAGTGTAGGACAGAGATATCCAATGAAGAAGGTGCCATACGGAAGGTGTCATAGCCAAGAAAACAATGCAATTCTCTGCCTATGTTCATGACCTCATTTATTTTCCAGGATTTGTCTACTGACCAATTGACCATGGGAACACTGCACTGGGATAGTGTGTGTGTGACAGGGGGAAAACACTCACCCAGCAAAAAGTCTTGCTCATACTGGCTGTGAATGCTGGTGAGATGACCACCTCTCTCCAGGCAATCATTATCAGCCTGTTGCCAATTCAGTAATTCTATGGCATCGTCAACAAACAAGTAGCAGGATTCACTGAAGGACAGCCAGTCAATTTGGCAGCAGGTAACTGAAATACAAGCAAACAAATGTTGGTTGTCTCAAGTTTATGCAATTCTACTGTCTTGCTGTTATATATGGGTAAGTTCATACAAGGGGCTGGCTTCGGGACTAACCCTGAATGGCGGAATGGGGTTATTCCTACTGACAAAAGTCGTCGTTGGGACACAATGTTTTAGAACTTCGGGCAGAACTTTGGGATTAACTTTGGGACTAACCTCAAAAATTTGAGGGCCCACTCCCACTACCATGCCCTGTGGGAGTTCTTGTATGACTTTTTAGTACCACCTACTTTTATCGTTTGGACACAACTGACCTAGCCCCGATGCCACAACCATGTAGCAGCCTGTGGAACATGTGGGAATGGGTATTAAAGTGACCTGGACTGAATTACGTAATGCATACATTTCCAACCCTTCTAGCCCTGCTGTGGGCACCCAGCCATAGTCCTGGAGTTACCATTATCATATGAATGTAAGGTGATTTTGGAGTTTGTAGTTGGTTACTCAAACCCCTGCTTTGGGCATCAATGAGAGACTTTGGAGAACCGGTCTTCTAGTCAACAGCGTATGTGCACGCACACGCAAAACAACGCGCACATGCTAACTATTGCATGCGCGTGCACTGTTGACTTGAAGACCGGTTCTACAAAGTCTCCCATTAACCACAACCCAGTCCCAAAGCCAGCCCCTCATCTGAACGTACCCTATACATGTAATATGGTCTTTGATCCTGGGCCACTAAATCACTTGTCATCTAGCTAGAAAGATCAACCCTAGGGCAAATTGTAAGGAGGCACTATGGTCCCATTGCTGGCAAACATGCAACAGGAAACCTGGCAGAATAGAAAATCACTCAGACAATAGGTTGCTTAAAGAAAGAGAGAGGTTCGGTTGGCTTGATCAGATTCACAAGTGAGTAATCTCTCACACTTGTATGATGAAGTGTACACAATGGGTGCCAATTTGATTCAGTGTATGACTTTTAGAAGAATCTATCCACAATATCGTAAGCTTGTAGGCCTTGGGGAGAAGGGGAGCCAGCCAGCCAAGACAACTTGGGACTTGATCTGGGGGACATAGGGCTGGATAGGTTAGTTGGTATGACACTGCTGTGATGGAACCTGGGAATTGATGCGGCATGCGGGCACACGATAGCAGAGGGTGGAGAGTCCTGACCACTCACCGATTTCACACTGGGCCCCTCTCCAGCCATCGGCACAGGTGCAGGGGTCACTTGAAAGTGTGCCAGTGCAGAGGCAATGTGCTGGATTATCCGTTGCTGCACAGTCTGCTGCAATATTATCTGCCAATATCAAGATAATAATACAAGGTTGATCATACACATGGCTCTCTCAGAAAGTGATCTGGATCCAGCTACAGAAATCAAATCCAAAACTGAACAATTACTGTTGAAATTTTTTCACAATTTGACCCAGAAAAAAAAATTATACAGAGAAAATTCAGTGAAATAAAGTTTTCACCTTCCTGTTCTGGAATATTTGAATATCATAAGGTGAACAAAGAAAGAAACATTGACTGGAGCAGGATTCGAACCAGTGACCTCCTGAACACCGTAAACTTGATAAACAAAGAAATTGATTTTTTCAAATAATAGTAGTCAAACAAATTCTGCCAAAAATTTCAATCAAATTTGTACTATAAACCAGATATGAAAACGTCAGGAACAAATGATTTCAAAATCTAAAAACAAAATCATATTACACAACAAAATTTCCTAACTTGAGTTAGAAAAGAGCTTTCCATTGATACTAGTGGCGGATCTACGGGTGGGGGGGGGTTAGGGTGTTTAAACCCCCCCCCCTTGGGTTACCATTGTTTTGTTTTGTTTTACAAAAAAAAAAAATAAAAAAAAATAAAAAATCAAATGTCAAATTGAAAAAGCTCCCTAGCTCCCTACCAAAGCAGGGGGGGGGGGGGGTTGACCACACACCTACCCCCACCCTCCCACATGCCTACAAAACTTCACTCCGGGTAAACCCCCCCCCCCCCTACCAAAAAGCTAGATCCGCCACTGGATACTCTTTGTGGTTATGAATGTGACGCAAATTATAGACAAAACAATGTAGCAACTCACCCATGTAGCAGAGCGGACCCATCCAGCCAGACTGACACATACAAGCCGCACCACCGCCAGAGCAGATGCAGTTTGGTGGATCACCATTGCCAGCGCAATTGGAGCCATGGTCAGCTTGAAAAGTTCATGGTGATAAATAGTTTTTTTATAAATGAAAAAAACACAGAAATATTCCAAATGCTTAACCATAAACTCACTGACAGGGTCTGCGCCCATCAGCAGCCTGCCCATGAGGAGCCGAAGAACAGACCGCCCACCACATCATCCACAAGTGCCCCACCTTTCCCCCACCCAATGACCTAGACCTGGATAATCTGAGCCCTGACACAGTGAGCTGGCTGCAGAGGCTGAGCGACATCGCCTAGATGTCTTACACGAAAGAAGAAGAAAACTTACAGGAAAAATAACTAACGTCTTTGTGACAAATATAATTTATAGTTCTATCCATCTTGAGGCTCACCTATGTCACAGTTGCCTCCCCTCCAACCCGCAGCACAGGTACAAGGGGCACCCCCTCCCGTACCGGTGCACGTCTCACAGTTTACAGGAGATCCAGCTGATATGCAAGTGCTTCCATCCAGAGCTACAAGAATCAATTAATCAAAGTCTATGACCACATCAACAGGTATATACACTGATCTGACGGCTTGATCCGCCATTACTGCTGATGGGTGTACATCCGGCAGAGAATAAAATCTTTTGTTGCCACACAAAAGGCAGACGGGGACACCGCAGTAATGGCAGATGGTATGTCACACCATCAGATCGATGTTGTATATTTTTTTGTGAAAGGGTTAGCGGCGTTTCTATAGGGAAAACCGTGCGAGGGGTAAGTGTTAAAATTGCGCCCCTAATGACAGCTTGGACCCTGATTTGCTGCCAATGGCGGGCATGTGTGTTTTGGGATGATTCTGATCATGGGACCACCTTTGGGATATCAATCAAAATGTCATCCTCAAAAGACCTGTCCAAACAAGTTACTGATCACTGTGTTTAAATCTAGGCCAACAAATCTGTGTCAAAAAGCAAATAGGCCCAACAGATCTATGAGGTTACACTTACGTTGAACACAGATATAGGCCTTCTGTTCACTGCATGTCGCAGTCAACCATTCTCCAGACGAAGTAGATCCGTCAACGAAGGCGCAGTTTATACCATCAAAGGTAGCAGTGGCACTCCAGAAGAAGATATTCTAAAATATTACACCAAAAAGACACAGTTTGTTCATGACACAAACCAATGGCAGCAGTTGCTGAAGGGATCTTTAAGGTAGTATCATACTTTGGTAGCATACCGAAACAGAAATCTTCACAGATATACCTATAACTTACAGGGTATAAAGATGGTGATGGTAGAAAAATTCCATTAAAAACATTTCTGCCTGAAATGCTGTGTATTTATCCAGAAAAGAGTAAAACCAGTGACCAAAATTATTTGTGATCTTTTAAAGATCAAAAATTAAAGAGACATGCCCATGAATCTGTATTTCTTTGACAAAAACCAAAGCATGGTATTACCTTTAAACTAGGGAAAGCAGTTACAAAGAGTGACTATCATGTGACTATGACAGTGAAGCAAAATACATCCATGGCCTCTTATGTGACAAGGGCCCTATTGCGGTAATGTATGCATTATTACATGACAGTGGACATGTAGAACAACACATATAGGAAAGAAGACACCATTCTCTCCACATCCCAAGCACAAAAAAGCAAGAGCATTGAGGAAGTATCAGGAGAAACATTTCAATGGATATTAAAATCTTTCAATAGCGCTCCGCACTTACGCTAAAAATAGCACTGGATCTCAGAAAAACATTGCAACCATGCACGTGCGTGGGTGTGCGCGTCCATGTACACTACGCGTGTGAGACAATGTCTGTCTGACAGCCGGGGATTTTGTGACGTCATTAGTGCGGAGCGCTATTGAAAATGCTAACAATGCTTTGAGCATTAAAAAACCCACTAACTGCCCCACAAATTACCCCCCACCCCCCAAAAACCCAGAGCAAAACACCACCAACACCGACCACCCATAATTCAGCCTTTAAGTCTTTGAGAAATTGTATGTGATTTGAGCATAGCTTGCGCCATCTACATGTTGGTCTTCATTGGGTGTCAAGATACCCGGATGTCAGTGCTGATCTATAAAGGCCAATCCTTGGACTGGATACAATGATGATATCAGAACGGCTGGTGAGTACTTACTGCATCCTTTCCATTGATCCAGACGAAGGCATCATCTGCATTGGGATCGGACAATCCGAGCCACCACGATGATGATGGAATTTGCTCTGCAGATAACAAAAGTAATCAAGGTGAAATGAACTCCCAGAAGACATACATGTATCAACAAAATTCTGAAATGTTTTCTTTGATTGAGCAACAAGTGGTTCATATTCATTTGGGTCACTCCACACCTAACACAGCTAGACCTACCCATTTGCGAATAGATTTCTGTATTTGCCACCAGGATTTACCCAGGATTTAAGGAAGCCGTTGCTTAAAAGGTGTACGTATGTACATGTACTGTAGCATAGTGAGTTTCTGTGTCAGAACTGTACAGTACAGACTGATGATGGCAAACATGTGAGAATTGCATGTGCTCAGGTTATTTCCCATTTTATGTGAAAAAGTGCCCATCATTTTAGATGTTCCAAATTGCACTGGGCTAGTTGTGGAGCTCAATCACATAACAGTTATTTTGTCCAGCTTTAGTTTTAGAAGCTTAGATTTAAGATGCCTGTTTCACTAAGAAAATGCTCACCAAAGATGTACTGATTTTCCTGTTGGCTATGAATGGAGGCCAGGTGGGCGCCTTCACTCTGGCAGGCTGCTTCGGCCTCAGACCAAGTCTTCAGGTCATCTACAGACTTGAAGCATGTATTCTTCGGTGTAAGTAACCAACCATCTGGACAGCAACATGCTGAAAGAAAGTCACAAACATCAAACATATGTAACAATTGTGCATGCCCTCTTAATGTCTGACACGGTTACGTACTATATACATACGTACTATATACAGGTCTCCTGATGAGGACTAGAGCAGGCTAGTTGAAACGTTGAGACCTAATTGCGAGAAGTGCGAACGATATAGAAGTGCAAACGATATAGAAGTGTGAAAGTACGAATGATTATTACCTGAGGGTGTTTCCGCAAACCGATCCACATATATACATATCCTCATTTTACTCTAGAAAGAAAACCTGTTAATACTCGTCAGGCCCAGCTACTGAAAAGCCTGGCCAGGTCCAGGCCTTCATGCCTAAAATCCTCCTCCTTGTCAGCCCAGGACTTCACTACAGTACAGGCCAAGTCAAAAAAGAACTTGACCGGGATTGGTGATGTCTTACAAAAGAAACAAAT
This sequence comes from Astropecten irregularis, assembly GCA_963971285.1. Classification (NCBI taxonomy): domain Eukaryota; kingdom Metazoa; phylum Echinodermata; class Asteroidea; order Paxillosida; family Astropectinidae; genus Astropecten; species Astropecten irregularis. The sequence goes on along the minus strand of OZ020252.1, from coordinate 15,465,013 downwards.
GACACTCAAAAGTTCAGTATTTTAAAGCATATTTAACAAGCATTCTCTCCTGCTTATTAGAAAAAAGGAACAAAACAAATTGATCATTCCTAAGAGGAGTTATGTCTACTTTAACGAAGGTAAGGTACTCATTTTGAAAGCTGTCCAAGGAATACTTGACAAAACCAATGTAAAGTAGGCATTTTAGCTGTGTACATACACACGTGTAGCTAAAATGACTCTATTCAAATGAATAATCAGATGTTTAGATTCAGTCAAGCATTAACATTCTATGGACATGCACTCTCTCCTGCTTATTAGAAAAAAAGAATGGAACAAAACAAGATTATTTCTAATAGTACTTATGTCTATTTGAATAAAGATACCATGTACTCATATAGCGAACATCACAATTGGCTCCCAATGTTTGCGTAAAAAAACATAACAAACGTACGAATGTTCTTACAACCGATCCACATATAACATTGTTTAAAAGTGCTATACTTTGGTAGCATACCCAAACAGACATCTTCACAGATTTACCTATATAACTTATAAAGAGTATAAAGATGGCAGTGGCCAAAATGTACTGTTAAAATGTTTCTGCCTGAAATGCTGTATGCCTATATCCAGAAAAGAGTAAAACCAATAGGGCTCCACACTCGTGACGTCACATTCAGAAGTTTGGACAAACAAGTCGCACGTTGCCCCACTCGTAAACGTTGTGATGTTTGTCCGAACATCCGGGCAACTATAGCTGTCGATAATAAAGGGCGTATTGCCGCGTATTCTATAAATAGCTAGAGCGTGGAGCCCTATCGACAAAAAAACAGTTTTAATCTTAGGGAGATCAAAGCTCCTGTGGATAGATTTTAAAACACTGTGAGCGTTTTTCAGTTTTCTCAAAAAGTGGGAACCGCATGGGATTAGAAATTTCACAGATGACTGTTACTGTATCTTCCTTGATAGTTTTGTCCATGAATCTGCATTTCTTTGACAAAAGTATTTACTCACTATAACGAACAACACCTACAACAGGCAATCTGTATGGCGTACAATCATGTTCAATGTGGCGCATATATGATACAGTACATGCAGGTCTTAGTAAGTCCCGTAAGCAAAGAATGAGGATCATAAGCGCAGAATTCAGTACTAAGCAGAGCCATAAAATTGGGTCCTGCTAGTTGGACTTAGCAATAAGCTGACTGTGCTCTGATAGTAGGGACGAACACATTTTTAAATCCAAAAGTTTTGTTGCCTCGAATAGCTACTAGTACACACCAAGTATAGTTTGTTCCTTTTTTTTCAATCGGAACACAAATGAATTCAGTATAAAGAAGAGAGGATGACAGAAAATCAAACATACTTTGTGTGCCAGGTATTTACATGTTGTTGGTCAAAGATACTTTATCTCATTAGGCCTAAAAAAAAATTGTTGTGTTGCCCTCAAGTGGAAAAATTAAAATTTGGGGTCGGTCGGTCGGTCGATTTTTTTTTTTTAGGTGTTCGGGTTCAAGCCGAACACCTATTGTTATTGTTCGAGTTTTTTTTTTTCTTTTTTTTCTTTTTCTTCTTCCCAAACTTGTCAGCAGGACTTCTATATGACAGTTACAAGATATCGACATGAAACTTGGTGGGAACTTCGGTCATGATGTCAAGTTGTATTTAGAAGATTGACGTCATGATGACGTCATCGGGTATCAAATTACAAGCGTTTTTAGGAAAAACTTTGGTGCTTTATTACTTTAGAACCACATGACCTACGATTTTGATGTTGACATATGTTACTCAACACGTGAATCTCAACAATTAACATATTTAGTGTTGTGTACAAATGACCTTCACTTCCGGTGTTACCGGAAGTTGATGTTTGACTCAAAATAACTCGAAAACGGAAGGATTTGGGCACATAAAACCTCTCTGGGTAAAAGATAGAGTAGGTCTTGGGCTTTCAGAAAATATAAACGATGACGTCATACACGCTGTATAGCGCCCTCTACGGTGGATTAAAGATATACAGTGATTACGTAATCCAAAAGTAAACGACGGATTTCCGCCAAATTTGGTGAGTGTGAAGCACTAATGCACCTTGACATATGTGTGAAGTTTAAAATCTGTGACGTCATTCAACCAGAAGTTATGTGTTTTTAAAGGAAACATGATGTAATTATTCAAATGCTGTTTATTCGGTAATTACATGACGTACATCAGTGCAAATTGCAAATTGTTTACATCGTACGCATACGATGATTTTTGCAAATCTTCAGTTGTTTGTGATGAACTAACCGGAAGTTATCGTCCGGGCAATTTTACATTATTTAAAGGTGACACCATTTTCTATACGCTATCAGTCAGTGTACATAATACGAATACACTGCACTCAGCACGATCATTTGCTCCGTCACACAGTTTAAGTGTATTTCAATATGCCACACATGCGTTCCAACAGACATTCTCACAACAGTTCCAGAACGAAATGAGACCCCGAACACCTAGTGGTTGTTCCCACAACCACAATGTCTAGTTTTTTTTTTTTTTGGCAGACTTTTAAACATTTAAGAATAAATACAGGATGTTACTGGATGTATGGTCACCTGGGCTTATAAATCAACGGTCTTGGGTCGTTTTGAGGAGACACGCTTTTTTACTGCTAAATCTTACATTTTCTGTCAAAAATGGTGATTTTGTATACTTTAGGACTCAGAGAAAAAAAAAAAAAAATCCGACCCAAAGTTTTGGCATTTTACGGTCGGTCGCTGAGGGCAACACAACCATTTTTTTTTTAGGCCTTATGTGTAAAAGATGAGTACAATCAGTCTAAATGATTGAAAAATGCCATTCTCACATGTAACAAACCTAGCTATGCACAACCTGATCTATCCCCTTCCCAGTAATGGAAGAAGTGAGGGTAAATGCGCTTTATAAATCGTGGTATTATTATTATTATTATTATTTAAGATTTACAGCTCTAGGCAAATCAAAAAAACATCTGAATAGGAACCTTGTGCAATGGACATGTAGCTCTGAACTCTGAGCTCTGAGACAAAAATATGATCTAATGGTATACAAATCTGGATATTTTGTCTCACAAATATTACTGTTACTCTGAATAATCCTTCATTCCTTAATTTCTTATAACAGACCTTCCTGTATACAGTTGCCTATAGTTAGGACTCAACTTTCAGCCAAAAATCTAGTCAGACAATATATTGGAGTATCATTCAAACATATTAACTCATATTAAAAAAAAAAAACTGCCAGAAAAAAACACCAATGTTGTACTCAATAAAAACACATAAAAAATAAACATGGGATAACAATGGAACAGGATGCCTTTTCAGAATAAGTTTTTGAAAGCCGGGCCTTCAAGTGTATCAGTTTTCATAGATGACTACTGTACCATTGCATAGTTCAGGATTGCACTAAGGGAATGCATTAGGGACTTGCTCCAGATACAGATAGTATGTAGTACATGTTTTGGTGAAAGTGGGCCACCACCATTTCAAAGATGATCGTGAAACCGTAGTACAAAAGTCCGGAAACCAGCTTTCAACTGGGAAATCTATTGGCTATAAAACAGTGAGACAAAAAATTCCCACTTAAAAAAAAAGAAAGAGAATAAAACGGACAGAAGGACAAATAGACAGAAGATTTGCTCTCTGCAGAAATCCTCTGAAATGATTCCCCCAGCCAAAATGTAATTGATAAATCATTAGAAAAAGAACAATGAGAAATGTTATTATGTACCTCCGGTAAATGCCAACAGAATAAGAATCCAGCTGAGTATTCCTGACTGATGAGGAAGAGGAGCCATCATTGGCCCTGTCTTGCTCATGAAAGTTACTGCAGTACTTTTATGTTTATTCCTGGCTCACTCAATTAAATCTCAATACGTGTATTAAAAGCGAATTTCAGATAATTCTGATGTAACAGGGTCACCCCGTTCTTGTCCTTGCGGCAGAGCGACGGTGTTGAATCTGGCACCCAGGGAACAATTCGGCAAACTTTAATCAGACCTTCGTTTCTGATCACGCAACAAGCTCGTGATTGGTCGGTCTTCTCGTTCACCCCAACCCCTTTGCATGCCTTGTCCCTACTCCTGCTTATCATAATTGACCAATCAGAAACCCAACCAGCGGGCACATGAGATTCTTCATTAAGTCCCAGCCTTACTTGGTATTTGGTTTCCAACCTATTTACATAATCACTCCCACATTCATGGTCAGATTCAGCATCAATCAGGCATTGGTAACCATCTTTTGTTGTCACTGTTACCCCTGCTGTGATCCTTTGAGCAGTAATCCAAGAACCCTTCATATGTGGGACAAACACTCCGACTTTCAGAGAAGCATTGCATATTATTTTGTTCATTCCACTTGAAACTTTTGATACGTCACAACTATTTTTTTTTTTTTTTGCTTTTTCATTTTTTTCCTCCCCACACCCTGAGATGTGATGATGGCAGAATCAGCCAATCACAGAGGAGGGTTGTTTAGGATGGCTTTCCTAAATGTCCGCCCTGATTCGTGGTTGTATGCACATTATACTTTTCACAATGGAAATTATGCCATATCATGGGATAATCAGCCAAAAATGCACGTGCATGTACATTATACATGCTCACTCCACTCTGCTGTTAATTAGTTATTGAATTGGGATTTGCTTGGTTCTGTTGTGATGACACATTCATGCCATATGAGATTATTGCACATTATGTACATTTTAATATGTATTAAAATGTACGTAAGGTGCATAATCTCATAAAATAAATAAATCAAAAGAACACATTTCTATTAGTCCAATCAATTCGTGCATGAAAAGGCAAGCTGTTCATTCTGAGATAAAAATAATTTGAGTTCTATGCATCCTAACAATAAAAATAAATAAATAAATACATCTAATATTCCTTGTCGGATAGTCCCACTGATTTACACTTTGCCAAAAATTGATTCATGACGTGTGATTGACAATTCAATTTGGCAGATCACATCTACTGGTATTTACAGAGCAAAGAGAAGCATTTCCTGCCAGATGAGCTTTTGTCTCTCCCCTTTATTATCCAAAAGTGTGAGTGCTGTTCTGTGACCTTTAGGCCTACAAATCATCTTCCATTGAAAAAAAACCCACTCAATGTATTATCATTTATATGATAACACAGAAATGCCAGCTCTTACATGATTAAAGCAAGTTCTCCAAAGGAAAAACTCTTACTCTTACTCTCAATATCTCCATGTAATTTATTCATTGTTTCTAAAACAATAGTCCAACTGGTCCAAGCAATTCTACCTCCACAGTCCAAGGTGGTACATACTGACAGCAGGGAACATGTACGTCAAAGTTCAATCTATAACTGTGTGACCAGTCAATCTTAACCTTTTGCCAAAAACTTCAAAAGAGTTGAGGGAGGGATAGATTTCAAGAAGTTACTGAGATAGTGCTGACACATCTTTGCCCAAATTAAAAGGCCTACGTGCATTTTTCAAACATTTCTCAAAACTCTGATGTTTAGTAGGCAATGGTTATCTATACTTAACACAAAATCAGCCACTAAAAAAAAGTATTTTTGTTGTTATTTACCGGTACGTGTTGCCATGCGTCAAGGTAAACATATTATTGCAGCTTGGCCGGCATTGGCTTTAATACGAATAATCCACACAAAGACGCAGTTATCAAAAACCACATATCAAAGGCAGACCGACCACATCATGCAGTCACAGCATTTCACTTGAACTTGACCTTCAAAAGGTTGCCACTGAATGAATCAATCCGAGTGGGTCTGAACTTTCCGCCTGGTTCTGAATGCAAACGCCCAAAAGGACACAATTTCTCAGCACTTCAGGCTGACCCTGATCGGACTTAGCCTCGAAAATGTGTGGGCTATACACAAGACCATGCTCTGCGGGGGTTCTGTTATAACTTAGCACCACCTACTTGTATCATTTGGAATCAACAGACCTAGCCCCAATCCAACCTGGTGTTGGTACGTGACCCTCAGTGGTTGCACAATTGTCAACCCACTTCTTGGAAAACAGGGTCCAATTTCTTTATGAAAGAAATCTTTGCTAAATATATTGGTTTTGGAAAGGGTATTTTCTATTGATACGATTTCTACAATTTTTTTTACATGTAACTCCCCTGTAAAACATTATTTTGACAAGAAAGATTTGAAGCTTTGCATGATGACATTTGGTACATGTGGATCGTTCATACTTTCGCACTTCTTATTTCGTTCAGAGTTCTTGTAAGGTCTCAGCAAGGACCAGGGCTGAAATTGTTCACCCAGGGCAGCCTGGGGTGAGTTCGCCCCGGGTGATGAGTGCTCTAGCGGGGAAAATGCCTTTAGTTCATTATCTTGTCCCAGAATACAAACCGAGAGATGACAGCCCAGGGGGGATGGAAGGGGGTGGGGGAAGGAGCTGCCATTGCCCATATGTCTAAATACTGAACACAAGTCCTAGCACCAGACAGTCTATACTAAGCCTCCTAATACTCTATGATCTAATACAAGCACATGGGGGGGGGGGGGGTGTAGAGCAATAAATTACTGATACAGCTGGGTGATCATAATATTCACAAAACCATATAAATCAATCTGACATTTGTTGGTTTTGGTTTGAAACACCTGGCACTAGTGGCTACAGATTATGAACAAACACCATAAATCAATCTGAATATTAATTTTGAAAGGTAACCTTGGACATTCCTTGGTTCAACCATGTTTTCCTTCCTCCATGGTTCAACCACAAAACACCAGGTACCACAGTTTGTACAAAGTTAGGCAATTATCAGGCCATTGATTCTGGATAATCAGTAAATACAAGAAAGGAAAGATCGCTGTTGACAAACAGCCATCGGAAATGCATTTTCTGTATTATATCATACGTACGTCAGAATCAGACTTCCTTTTTTGCCTGGTTGGACGTGCATTTATCAGAGCAGGACGGCAGGTACAGTAGAATTTATGCAATGCCATAATCAATACTTTCAATCAGGTTAATCAGAAAAAAAACATTAAAAGAATTATTAAAAGCAAACCTTTGACTATATATATAATTATATATAATTATATGTATGTATACATGTATATATAAACACAGAGTGTCCCAGGAAAAACGCAGTGTCGGGACCCATTATGTTAAAACGAAACTGTTTGTCACTTAAAGATTCATATATGATACAGCCATGTCTTGGCTATCACCATGTAGAATTTAAGCATATTTGGACTGAAATTGGCGAAAATATTACCAATTGAAAGTGTACTCCTTAAAGACAAATTTACAAGGATAACCTGCATAGTTGTCAATACACACATAATGCGTATGAAAGAAAAATGAAAATCTGGTTTCGAGGTTTGGTATTTAAGTCTGAGTTTTTGTCGCTCAATTTTAATCCACTTTTGCTCAAATTCGACATGGTGATAGCCAAGACATAGTTGTATCACATGTCAGAATCTTGAAGTGATAAACATTTTGATTTTCATATAATAGTTCTCGACACAAGTGTTGCGTTTTTTTTTTTGGACACCCTGTATATATACAATTGGAATTGTACCCGTCCGCTGTGTACGGTACATGATTTCTTTTTGTAGCTACCGATAGGGCTCCCCTCCCTTTCTGAACTTTGGGAGTCTTTGACAAACCATCTAACTTCAAAATCAAAGTCACATGTGAATGCACATGTGCACATTGATTACCTTTATAATAGACATGATTTATTAATAGTACATGTACCATGGATCAGCCGTGGTTCTAGAGGGGGGGGGGGGGGTTAAAGAGCAACTGTGGTTGGCTAGACTAGACCCTTCTTCTACATTCGCTTATGTTTAAATGTCTTATTAGGAGTAGAACAGCATGGATTTGTAACCTACACAATACCTTGTTCATGTAATCGGCGCGTTATCTTTTAAAATGATAAAAACAGCCACAGTATTTTTAAAGTCTTTTCTCTTCTATTTTTGATCTTATTAAAAGATCAAAAAGATTTTCGGTCGTTGTTTTACTAATTTCTGGATAAATACACCATTTCAGGTGAAACAATTTTAAACAGTATGTCTCTACCACCACCATATTCATACCCTGTAAGTTATACGTAAATCTGTGAACATTTCTGTTTTGGTTTCTTACCAAAGTAAGATACAACCTTTAATAGCTTGATCGTGACAACAGGCTAGATCTTCCATAATGCGTGATCAAGTGTAAACACCGTGAGTGTACATGGAAAGTACATGGTTGACAATTTTGAACAACGCTTGACTGCTCAATAGGGAAAAGTGGGAGTTCTGCCTCTCTTAGAAAAATAAACAGTTGTAGGTGTGGTTAGGTCAGCTTTTCTACAAGCTTCTAGAAGTAAACATGTACTGATGGTTGTGCATGTTATACATTATGTGAACTGTAATAATGACTTGAAATCATGTCATCCAAACTTTCCTACGAATTATGTACAGTACATCACACAATTGGTAATAACCAATTACCAATAATTCTTCCTTTTGAACTGTTTCCCTCTGGCATGCTGTCATCATAGCTGAGAAAACCGCATCTGAATTAGTGAAATTTAGTGCATCTCCAAAATAGGCACGTTCTCACACACCAAAAAGCGTGACTATTTGGGTCGCACTCCAAATCGCGACCCAAATAGTCACGCTTTTTGTTGGGTTCCCACAGCCAAAAAAGCGCGACCCAAATCGTACCGTGCGCAGTGAAGCGTGTAGTTGGCATGCATCCTGCGTTAAACTCGCGGGCCCGCCCTTGCATGATGGGATATAAAAAACAGGTATTTTTTGGTGCACCGTTCACACAGCAAATAATCGCGACTATTTGCAAAAAGACGCGACTATTAGTGCGATTTGGAGCGCGCTCCAAATCGCAGTAATAGTCGCGATTATTTGTGTCCCCACACAAATAAGCGCGACTTTTTGGGTCGCGCTCCAAATCGCGACCCAAATAGTCGCGCTAATTTGGTGTGTGAGAACGTGCCTAATAGCCCCAGAGTTGATTCAAGCATGATAATGGTGCTCCTTTAATAGTAAAAAGAAAATATGCATGAATAAAGAGCACTTCCCTTTGAAGACAGAAAACTTGAAAAAGCCTGTAATTCTCGTTGATCAGAGACAGCTTTGAGAACTGAACTGGTATGTACGTACATAGGTTTGTTTAACCAATACAACAGAGAAGAACTATAAAGGACAATATAATTAATTATAGAACGTGAAATTTGTTAGAACGATTCCAGCTCAATATTATGAGGACTGTCACACTGACTGTGATTGTGAAACCAGCTTTTGCTTTGTCATCACAATTTTGAGTGACAGTTTTAAAATAATGTGGATAACTACTGTAGCTTATGATATATGGTAGTAATCTACTGCTGAGGTTGGTGATGGAAGTAAACCTTGGGTGTAAAGCACGTTCATAATATTCCAGCCACTGAACAGTCAACTTGAGCAACGCCCATTTGTCTCTGTCAAGGAATGAAAACAAGTTCTTGGTTATGTACTGTACATGATCCCAAGGCTCAAAGTTCTAGTACAGGGACAGAGACAACACTGCTGACTCGAGTGACTGTGACTTGGACTCGAGTCACTATTTTCGTGACTTGACTTGGAAATACCAGATTTGACACGTGTGACCTGACTTGGACAATTTGCAAAGAATGACTTGTTTGCCAACCCAAGTCAGACCTCAGGCGGTCTCATATACTTTAAATTATTTTAAAAAGCTGTCTTGTATTGTCAGTTTACGCCTTCAATTTACTCACATTTAACAAAACGGACTTCGCCAATGTTTCAAGAGTTTTATAAAAAGACCATAGCAGCCAAACTAAGATTCTTTCATGAATAGAAAGTTAGGCCTTTGTCATTTGTGTGCCAGTACGTAGCCAATTTGTCAAAATCTGCCATTGGGAGTATAATGCATACAAATTGAACAATACAATTGTAAACTACCTGATTTAGAGATGCAATCAAGCGAGTGAAGGTTTTTTTTCCATTTCTTTTCAACGTTTATTTCCATATTGTAAAGAAGATTTATTACCAGTAATAAATCAAAAAATAGGGCAGATTGTGACACATAGGCCTGTGAGATACAACAAAAGTGATGAAAACACTCTTTAGTGAAAAATGGGAATTATGGAGATTTTTATGGAGGTTTCTTCAGTTGTCTTCCCTTCTCATGTATTGAACAAATAAATTGTCCAAACCACTGGAATTTGGATTGGAGCCATTTTTTTCACGATTGAATTAAAAGCCCTTGAATGGTGAACTTGATCTACGCCCAGGAAGTGTGGTCAAACAAAGTGGGGTCAGGGGTAGGCAAGATCAAAGGAAACAAACAACAAAAGAGTGAACTTAGAAGAATGGGGCTGGGATAACTGGGTTAACACAATGAGGTCATTGAAATTTGAATTGTAGCCATTTTTCACGATTGATTTAAAGGTAGTATCATACTTTGGTTCTGGTCAAAGAAGTACAGATTCATGGGCAAAAATATCAAGGAAGATACAGTCACAGTCATCTGTGAAAATTTCAGTCCCATACTGTGCCCACTTTTTGAGAAAAATGTGAAAAACGGGCGCAGTATTTCTTAAGTCTTTTCACTTTTATTTTTGATCTTTTAAAAGATCAAAAAGATTTTCAGTCGTTGTTTTACTAATTTCTGGATAAGTACACCATTTCAGGTGGAATAAATTTAACGGTAGGTTTCTACCAGCCCCATCTTCATACCATGAAAGTTATACGTTAATCTGTCAACATTTCTGTTTTGGTGTCTTACCAAAGTATGATACTAACTACCTTTAAGACCCAATTACTCTTGAATGCTGAACTTGAATATATTATGCAATAGGCAAACATTTACAAGATCAGGACAAAATGGGTCGTATACATAAAAAATGAAGACGGCCAGAGCATAATGACCGGGACATCGAGCCATCAACCGGCTCTTTTCACAGCCACCCAAACTCATAAAAAGAGTATAATCTCATAGTGTTACATGAATACCTCAAAACGAATTACTTTATAAACCATTAATCTAAATCTATCTCGCACTGAATCCAAATCACATTGATTGTACTTTGTAAACCTCAACAATAGACAGTACTGGTTATTGCTATTATTAGCACTTCTCATGGTGACGCCCATTTTTAAACTTCCAGACAATAAGCTCTGATCGCCATGGGAACACACAACAACAAAAATAAATATGCAACAATCAGTAACACCTAGTTTATTTATGCCAAATCCCTTAAAAAAATAATAAAATACTGTAAAAACCACAGCGGTGCCCCTACCCAATAATTGCATTATTTCCAAGTTAATGGCTCAATTCATTTTTCACACGATCTAGGCACCATGTCGGAAAGATTCTTATCGGCACACCCTCCATACCTTGATCGGACGCGGCACTTTTTTTGTGGTCTTCTTTCACTGTGCTAATCGCAGCGCACTGCGACGCCTACACAATGTCTCAGCTCATTAGGCCAACAAAAATAATAGTGTGGACAATGCACAGTGTACATATGTGTACAGTACATACCCCCTTCGGCTTCTGGTCCTATTTATACTGTCAGTTTGATTTAACATTGAGAGGGTTAAATCCCCATGTATTCCATACAGCCATCCCTGTAATCCTGTAGAATACATGTCTGTAAGGACATCCCTTGAGCCTAATCTGCAGGGCTTGAATTTCGTGAAAAAAGCACTGGACAGCAGGTCTAGTAACTGAAGCATTTTTACTAGACCTGAACTTTTTTCATGAGACCTGCGACATTCATACACATACATGTACATGTACATAGGAAAACCATAATTGTATGCAATTGTATCAAAAATCACCAATTTAGGTAGTATTTTATTGTGCAACAAAATCACTAGACATCCGGACTAGTGCAGTTCACACTTTTCTAGACCGACACTGAAATCACTAGATTCGGTCCACTGTCTAGTGGATATTTCGAGCCCTGATCTGTAGGCTGGTTTCTATGGTTTCCCGCGGTTTGGATTCCTAGGATCTTATCTGCCTAAGTCACAGGCCTTGGGAGACCTTCCTTCACCATTTATACATGTACAGTGTACATGTACAAGGACTAAATTGCATACCGGTACATTATATTTCGCCCTAGTCGTCAAAACTCACGTTGTATTTTTGTCCCACGTACATGTAATACGGTTCGATCCACCCTTGAATATATCATTATGACGTACAAACTACAGGGCAGTATTAAACCTAGTTCTCAATGGGGAAATTTACCCCTGTTCTAGCGGCGCACCGAACCAATTGAAAGGCATGATTTGAATTAAGTACATAGAAAGTTTGACGTCTGAAACAATTATGAGCAACCAGGCGAGCCAAATGATGACAGATCAACGATCAGAATGGCGCTAGATTTTCAGACGTCAATCAAGGGCCTGTTTGTTTATGACGAATCCTGCAGATCCGGATCCCATTTTAGCACACTCTGCATAGGATGTGGATCCCAAAATATGGGATCCAGTGTGTTAAACAAACAGGCCCCAAGTCACAAGCTGAACTCAATGCAAATGAATGCAAATGAGCAGTGAACTGCAGACATATCCCACAATGCACACATGTAAAACTTTTTGGCATGAAAATAATGACTTTTCAAAAGACCTTTGCCCAGGAATACAAAAACCAACCAAATTAATGATTTTTAGGGCAAAGTCAAAGATGTGGTAGGCCTACAGTGTAATCAGTATAAAACAAATTGTTTAAATTAAACAATGTATAACAGCTACGATGCCAGTTATGACGGTTGTTTACGATGACAACAGTCACAAAGCACATGAGGCTAATAATGTACATTTCGTCCTCCCTGAAAGGTTTCAATCAATCCCCGAAAGTCTTCCACAGTGTTGTTGCTATTGCCCTATTGTTCGTTTGTTGGTAGGCCTATTTGTACTCGCCTGTCTGAAACCAAAATCTGAATTAGGTCGGCGACCTTTTGTGGGCGACCTAATCTATTTAGTTTGCCGCACGCTGGAATGCCTGTATGAAAAGGGGGTTACACTGGCAATGTTCAACCTACAGTGTATAATTTGCTTATTATGGAGGTGGTTTTTGAAAAGCTGTTGATGTGATGCGCTGTGTGTGAACCCTATTATTGTAGATGATTTGACGGTGCTTTCATATTACTCGCCGAGTGCCCTCACAACTGGCTCAAGGGCGGATCCAGGGGGCGTACGGCACGGTCGGCACCCCTTTCTTACAGCAAAAAAAAAAAGAAAAAAAAAGAAAGAAAGAGAGAAAGAGGAAAAGGGAGGGAGGAAGACTCAAAAGGAGAAGAATTTGAGGTGGGGGGGAGATAAAATTAGCTAGCTTTGATCGCCCAAAATGCATCCGTCGCTATTGAATTGCCGCATTTTATTTCCATGGAACCCCATCCCCCTTTCAGAAAAATCCTGGATCCGCTCCAGTGGCTGTTGAGCAGACTGCAGCTGTACAGTGACATCATTCACATTAATGACAAATAAATAAACATTGTGGACTGAGACACATACTGAAAATGCATGTGTATGCAGTGTACATCTTATATTTGTACTGCACATGTAACGGTAAGTCCTGCAAAATTTGTTCAAACTCACAACACACTTGCTATTTTAAAGACAGGCTCTTGTACACGGTACACTAAAGTACAGAATTGGCAACAGATCAAACAGAAATGTTCACAGATTTACGTATTTACTTTCAGTACACATGAAGATGGTGCTGGTAGAAACATATACATATTTCTGCCCAAAATGGTGTATTTATCCAGAAATAATTATTACAAAGTTGTATTCTCTTTGACATGTTTGAGTGATTCTCCATGTACAGTACACATAATGCACAACAGTGTACCGTTTCTCAGGTTGCAGCTTTGCTAATGCTGTGTGTATCTGAAATGATCCTTGGGATATAGCAGTGTGTGAGTGGTTTCATGACAAGTTTCCGACAGCCAACAAACAAAGATAATACTAGGGCCACCACCAACATAGGGGTAGATAGCTCAGTTGAACCCTGGTACATTATCCCAGAGGTCGCTGCTTCGAATCCTGTTTCGGGCAATTTTTCTTTGTTCACTTTTAAAAAGAGAAAATTAATTCAACAATTTCAAGAATTCGAAAAACTAAATAAATTTATGCTGCCATGGCCACGGCTACGATCAGCAAAGCAGATGATAAGATGCCTGGTTGGTTGTCAAATGTTATGTTTTTCTGGTTGTGCACAAAGTGTTTGAGGAGTCATGCAGCATGCAATTATGATTCATTATCAAAGCATTTTCTAACAAATACGTAAAATTGTTTGCTAATAGGCTTACTCCAACTTTAGTTAAATGCTCCCATGGCCATGACACAATTTTGTACGGGTCCCCCCTAGCTAGCTGACCGTATGCGCGCTGCGGAACCCTTTCTCAACATGTCAAGACAACTTACTTCTTCTTGTTGCAGTTACGTGTAACTGTCCAGAATGGTGTCAATATCATTCCCGACCAAAGCAGGTTTCTCATTTTGGAGAATTTCATGATTTCAGCAGGTTTGTAACCATGGAATCCAGTCCAGTCACTTGTGACATTCGTATCATCCGCGGTGAAGATGTCACAAAATTACAACAATTAAGGCGCCTGTATAAACCCCCGTTGAAAAACACGTAAGGGAGCCTGGGTGCAAGACAAATAAATACACACGGACGCCGAGACGCCGAGAGGTGGCGCTGGGGTTCGTTTAACTTTCAAGTCGAGTCGACACCAGTCAACCTTGTCCAAACCATTGATCTCCATTGTGGGCTACATGATGAGGCCTAATTAACCACAACAATTGATCTCGATTGTTTTTAATTGGGCAGTAATAAAACATAATTTGAAACCCTTTTCAGTTCTCACACTACAAATTAATAATCATCAAATAACTGAAACCGGAGCAAAAATAGGCGGGGTCACGAACTTTAAATCCAAACTCTACAAAAATAATTTCCTCAAAGTCCATATAAAATAGAAAAATACAAGTAGCACTTTATTGACTAACTAGAGTTAAAAATGTGCATAAGCTTTCGTAGCAACAACTACTGAACATCAGATGCTTTGAAGTGGCATCATCTTGACAAGATCAAAAATTCTTCATTATGTTTTTGTATTGTTTTATAAAAACATAAACAAAATGTGCTTTGTCACAAACCGACTAACTGTCAGATTTCAGCAAGCATCAATAGTTAAGTTAGGATGGAAAAGGAAAGTTAACAATAATTTCAAGTCAAAAGTAATCTGCCTTATGGCCAGACTGGATTTTTATTCAACAAAAAAACCATTCCAACCAATTACTGTTATAAATATAAATACATATAAATATATCCTGCTTACCCGTAATACATTGTAGAAGCCCAATCAATATATGTTGGACCTTCATATATATTAATTTTCATTGCAAAAATGTAATTACTGTCATTTTTAAAATTCTATTTCAATACTATTTTAATGCTTTCAATGAATTCATTTAGATTAAACTTATTAAATTATTACTCTGCATAATTATATTTTGTTGTAGACCACTTTTTGCTAAAATTAAATAAATTGCTATGGCAACACTTACTAACTGCAAATTAGTTTGATAATACATAAAGGGCAAGGTAGAGACAACAAATTCATGAGATGCTTAAAAAGAAAGCAAAACGTGATCATTGTCTGCTGGTTGCTATGGAAACAGTACTTTATGGGGAAGTCAATAATCATTTCTCACTACAAAAACATGAATGAGCAGGCAAAAGGTACGAGTGAGTTTATTTGATAATACACCTGTACATCATCATATATTCAGAGTTGGTGGACTTGTACTAAACATGTCAAACTCACTAACACAAAGTACATGGTATATCTGCACTTGTAATATACCAAAATAGCAAATCAATAAGCAGCACTTACAATAAACCTTGTGACCTAGACTTATTTCATTGATAATTCACAATCTTTGGGGCTTCATGGAAGCTTAGACTATATCCAAGCTTTAAAGGTTCACTGTAATAAAAATACACATGAAGTTAAATACATCTGTACTATTATCAAAATCAACCTATCTATCTTTGTTTACGCTAAACAAAGGGGGACTTTTTTGAGGGGTGGGGAATACATGTATCGATTTTGTAACTGTTTCGTCAAAAGTAAGCACTTACATACAAAATATAATCTATATTGTCATTAATTATGCATTAAGCAATAATTTTAAAGCATTTTCATCCCTTTCCCAAATTTGATTACAGTGAACCTTTAAGTGTTTCTTCTTCATATTGCTTGTTGCTTTTGCAGCGATGTTATTGGTGCACTTCTGATAACTCTGGTAAAACTCTTACACTTGTAGGTACCAGAGGAAGAATGTCAGTAGATGGCTTTTTGCAGGAAGGAACGACAATACAACATGCATAATGGAGCAACTTAATTCCCCCTCGTGATCCAAGGGAAAAGTTCCCTCCTTGCTTGCAACATGGAACATAAAGGTAATCTCATACTTTGGTTTTTGTCAAAGAAATACAGATTCATGGGCAAAAATATCAAGGGAGATACAGTAACAGCCATCTGTGAAAATTTTAATCCTCAGTTACCAACTTTGAGAAAACAGTGAAAAACGGCCACATTATTTATTAAGTCTTTTCTCTTTTATTTTTGATGTTTAAAGGGAAGGTACAGAACTGGTTTTTGCGACAAAATCGTTGCTGACAGTGAAAGCACATTATGTTATCCATCATATACCTTAACTGACAAACCTGTAGAAGTTTGAAGTCAATCAGCCAACTGGGTCACGAGAAAATAGTGAAAACCCGTTTACATTTTTCAACGAAGTCGTTTGAAAATCCAGTCTTGCAAAATTCCCTGGAAGGAATTTTGAATAGCGCCCTCATGCGTTCCAGCGCGGACGGCTACCGTTCATTCCAAATCGGGCTTAGCAGTAAGTTGGCCGTTTGCAGTTGTTTACTGGAAGTTCCTCGAAAGGTAGTCTGGTTCAGATCAAAAATTCTTTCGGTCACTGGTTTTACTCTTTTCTGGATAAATACAGCATTTCAGGCAGAAAAATTGTAACGGTATATTTCTACCATCACCATCTTTATACCCTGTAAGTTATAGGTAAATCTGTGAAGATTTCTGTTCCGGTATGCTACCAAAGTATGATAGTACCTCTAAGAAGACAAGATGAGCTTTTCTTCTGCTAAATTGCTGTCATCTTGCACATGTAGACTTCAGTAGAGGTCTGCTTCAGAATTTCTTGTTCCGATGGCGCTGTCCCTGGTACTCCATCGGAAGTCTTTGTCGCTGAGACTGTCAGATGCCGCTGGCTCATTGTTGTAGTGGAGATTTGTGAAGATGAGACCACCAAACGGATTTCCTTCCTTACCGGCTGGAGGATTCTCACCGCTAACCAGCTGCTTTTGGACAACCTGTCTGGGGAGCCAAAATTTCCTGCGGCCAGCGACAGGATTGATCATGCCGCGTCTGGTGGCAGGACGATCATCTTCCGGAGCCTGAGGAGGGCAGTAGAGAAAGATCATTATGAAAAATTAGTCCAATCCCATCAGGAGCTTTCTCTTTGCCTTTGAAAAAGATCCTGCTAGGAAACAAAACCTCAGGTCCCCCTAAGTCTGAGAATAAAATGACAATGACAACGAGAGAAAGAAACAGACCCACCTCGTGATCGTAGCTGTGCAGAGATTCTCTTCCGGTTGCTACATAAGGTGTAAATAGCTCAGATTTTTGCTGTTCAGTGATGAAGTCAGGATTGAAGATGTGCAGTGTACGTCTGCGGTGGTGTCTTCTCCTCAGTCCACGGACCAAGACAAACGAAGACAGAGCCAGCAAAGCCAACAGCACCCCAAAAATGACCAGTACCAAGACAGCAGGTGTAAGACTGCCTGAAATAATACAAACGAAACAGACAAATAATAATCAGTCGCATTCATTTTGTGAATTACTCCATGAAGATCTCTAGTAGAACACAAGCAGCCTGAAATTTAGAGCACACCTTTACCTAACTGAAGCAATCCGCAAAACATGTAAACCAGTATTAGATGCTGACAGTCAACCCTGCTTTTGGTTCGCGTCCAACCAAAGAATGGAAAAAACTATTTTGCCTACTCAGAAGAAAACAAATTCAAACTTTCATTTAACCTCATCACAAGGAAATCTTATTAATGTCTGCAAAATGATTAAATGGTATGCTTCTACTAGCACCACTGCATCTTTATACCCTTTAAGTTATAGGTAAATCTGTGGAGATTTCTGTTTCAGAACGCTACCAAAGTATGATAGTACCTTTAATACCTAAAAAAATAATTGAGAAACTTTTTACGAGTGTTCCTTTATGGAATCCATGGGGATACCTTAAAGTTGACTGACTGAATTGCTTTGGCAAGATGAAACTGTAAATACTCAATTGGTTGACTGTCAGGTAAAAGAGAAACAAGTTGGGGAAGAAAATTCTTTTGGTTGTGCTTTTCCACAGACCCCTGCATCAATAAAACTTCACGACCCAAAATATGCTTTAAACCGAATAGGAAAATGGAAGGGACACTGAAATGGTTCTTGACGAGTGAAGGGTACCAGGGGTCAATTTCATAGAGCTGCTTAGCACAACAAATTGCTTAGCACAAAAATAGATTGCCCAATAAAATACAAACAACCATTGAAAATTCCATTTGATATTCATGGTCAGCAAACAACAGCCAAAGAACAATCACAAGTGATACACAACACATGGGACATTTGTTTGTTAATCCTGTTTTTACTAAGACAGAAATTTCATGCTTTATAGCGAATATTTGTGCTAAGCAGCTCTATGAAATTGGCCCCAGGATTTGCTCACATTGATAGGGCAGTCATGAACAGTAGTTAACAGTGAAATGTCTGCACCTTTGTGAATTTCCTCTCTGCCCAAAGCCCAGGTATGAAAATGTGTAAAATACAAAACAAACTGGGTCAAGTTAAGTGGTGTGAAATAATTTGCAGATGGCTGAAATAACCTGGCATTAGTACCTGATGCTGTATCACTTGGATGCACGGTGAACGATGACGTAACCAGTGAAACTGAGGGGTTATCAGAAGTTACTCCGGGCTCTGGTTGAAGCTTGCTATCACAGTGAGCACCAACAAAGCCAGCCGCACACCTGAATAAAAATTAAGGCAAGTCACAAAAAATACGCATTCAGCACAGTGTGATCAATAATCAACCTCTTTGATTCTCTGGCCATTCACAGCCGAGGTTCATATCCGACAAGCGAGACATGAGATTCTGAATATTCTTTTGACTTTTAATAAGAAGTCCAACACCAAACATTATTGCATCCGCCATTCAAATGGCCAAGTTGTTAACGGTGGAAATGTGTGTATGGTGCTGAAAGATTGATACCCATGAAGAGCTGATCAAAACCTCACAGGCCTTTATTCTTGCAGCAGACCCTGACAGCAAGATTGTTTCTCTACCTCCATCCTGTTTTTTTTTTTCAAGTAAAGCCCCTTGTCTTGTCAAAAGTCTCCTTTACAATTAACAATGATAGTTTGGTGGTTACCTGCAACTGTACGACAGGCATGGATACTGGCCGGAAATATCACAGGTCCCACTGTTCTGGCAGTAGTCAGATGGACAAGCAGTGGTTGAATCTAACAAAGGAACAAGGAATCTGGGTTGTAATGCAAGACCACAGACTGAAGCAGGCTTCACAAGGACAACCCAGGTGGGCGCCTGAGGCCTGGTGAATACAGGGGATTATGAAGGACACCAGGCATTTCATTCAGAAGTAAGGACACTACGTGCTGGATGGAAGAATGATTAGAGTGAGTTACTCATTGAAAGGTGAACCAAGAAAAATTGACTCGAGTGGGATTTGAACCAGCGACCTCCTGAATGCCGTACAGGCACTCTACCAACTGAGCTATCCAGCCCTACGTTTGTGGTGTCTCTAATAGTCAATTATCTTTGTTCGTTTGGCAGTCAGAAGCCATGAAACCACGCACAAACTGCTATGCCCATCAGGGATCATTTTATTGATATGCGCAGCAATGCTGCTACCTGAGAACAGTACATGGGGGATCACTCAAAGAGGATACAGCTTTTTAATTAATATAATCGTCAAATAACCACAAGAGAAATTGACTGAATTTCAAGTCATTGAAAGGTGAACAAAGAAAAATTGACTGGAGCGGGATTCGAACCAACAATCTCTTGAACACCGTACAGATTGCAGCATTCAGATTGCAGCATTGCTGCGCATATCGATAAAATGATCCCTGGAATAAAGCAGTACAAATGTGATATATCCCATCAATGTTTTGGAACTTGGATTATCCATTCGAAAGTTTTGAATTGACTTACCCTGAACACTGAGGGGGTCCATGTGCAGCGATGTTATACCGTCTGTCAGGGCCCGCCTGGAAGACAAGAGCAACAACATTTCCATGATGTCAGCCGCCGTCAAATTAGAGTCCTCAGGAATCATAACGACGCCAGTGAAAACTGGAAAGGTGTCGTTTTTGAACAGGACGCCCCTGCAGTTGTCTATGCCCAATGCCGTGGAGAGTTCGGACCGAACCTGTAACGGAGATTAGGCAAGTTTTGTATCCATACCTTCCAACATTGCAGCCTGTTTCGGGAGGTAACACAGTTTAAGAAGATGCATTTGTTTCGACAAAACAATGGTCCACTTACCACGGAGGCCACCAAGGATAAGTCATTCTGCGAAGCCGCAGAGTTTGGGTTGTGGTATTCGGGTTTGAACTCAAAGGGATTGCCATTCACTCCCTCCACACTCAACCTGGTGGCCACTGGTCTAAAGCCTGGAAAACAAACCAATTGGTGTTATAAACAAACTGTTGATGAGAAATACAGGGCACATTGCCTGCTCGGTTGTATGACATCTGGTTCAGTCCACTGACGGCTGGTTTTACAAAAGATTTCTTCCCAACTCTCATCTCTCGCTACAAAATGAGACCAGATTGCAATATAAAATTCCTTCTAGTGAATGTTGTGCTAAGAAGACATTAGCCTAATATTGGTCAAAAGAATGAGGGCCATTTGAGAAGCATAAACGTGCAATGCTGTCCAAATTCTGTCAACGTGTTCTATTCCTTTAATAACTAAACATGATTCAGATTCAGACACAATTCAGACAAAGATGCATGGAATAAACACTGTAAGCACTGAATGTAAGATACACCCACCAACATTGACACAAAAGCACCAACAAAAGTGTGTATAGTACCTGGACTTACCCTTCTGCGTGCAGGAGTTTGTTGCATTATTGTACAGGTAGCCGTCCAGTTCACGGCATGCGCATGTATATCCAAACCCAGACTGACTGAGGTATGGTCTGCAATACTGACCATCATCCCAGGAACAGAGGCTTCCATTCTCACAAGGGTCAGACTGACATTCATCAATGTCTAAAGATCACAAGAATAAAAAACAATCAAATATTTCAAAATAGACATTAATTTCAAGGGGTCAAAGAGGAACGAGCATAATTTTCCATATGAAATGAAAAATATTGCATTATATTTGAAATGTACTGACCTGTTTCACAGTTGATCCCTGTGTATCCAGCAACACATGTACAATTGTAGCTATCTATACCATCTGTACATATTCCTCCATTCTCACAAGGGTCAGGCTGACATTCATCAAAGTCTAAAGATCAAAAGAAAATGAAAACAATCAAATATTTATCCATAGACATTAATCCCAAGGGGTCAAAGACTAAGAAGCATAACTGTCCATATAAAATGAAAAATATATTTGAAATGTACTGACTTGTTTCACAGTTGATCCCTGTGTATCCAGCAACACATGCACAGCTGTAGCTATCTATACCATCTGTACATATTCCTCCATTCTCACAAGGGTCAGGCTGACATTCATCAAAGTCTAAAGATCAAAGGAAAATGAAAACAATCAAATATTTATCCATAGACATTAATTCCAAGGGGTCAAAGACTAAGGAGCTTAACTTTCCCCATAAAATGAAAAATATATTTGAAATGTACTGACTTGTTTCACAGTTGATCCCTGTGTATCCAGCAACACATGCACAGCTGTAGCTATGTATACCATCTGTACATATTCCTCCATTCTCACAAGGGTCAGGCTGACATTCATCAATGTCTAAAGATCAAAAGAAAATGAAAACAATCAAATATTTCTCCATAAATATTAATCCCAAGGGGTCAAAGACTAAGGAGCATAACTTTCCGCATAAAATGGAAAATATATTTGAAATGTACTGACCTGTTTCACAGTTGATCCCTGTGTATCCAGCAACACATGCACAGCTGTAGCTATCTATACCATCTGTACATATTCCTCCATTCTCACAAGGGTCAGGCTGACATTCATCAATGTCTAAAGATCAAAAGAAAATGAAGACAATCAAATATTTCTCCATAGACATTAATCCCAAGGGGTCAAAGACTAAGGAGCATAACTTTCCCCATAAAATGAAAAATATATTTGAAATGTACTGACCTGTTTCACAGTTGATCCCTGTGTATCCAGCAACACATGCACAGCTGTAGCTATCTATACCATCTGTACATATTCCTCCATTCTCACAAGGGTCAGGCTGACATTCATCAATGTCTAATGATCAAAAGAAAATGAAAACAATCAAATATTTCTCCATAGAAATTAATTCCAAGGGGTCAAAGACTAAGAAGCATAACTTTCCATATAAAATGAAAAATATATTTGAAATGTACTGACTTGTTTCACAGTTGATCCCTGTGTATCCAGCAACACATGCACAGCTGTAGCTATGTATACCATCTGTACATATTCCTCCATTCTCACAAGGGTCAGGCTGACATTCATCAATGTCTAAAGATCAAAAGAAAATGAAAACAGTCAAATATTTCTCCATAGACATTAATTCCAAGGGGTCAAAGACTAAGGAGCATAACTTTCCGCATAAAATGAAAAATATATTTGAAATGTACTGACTTGTTTCACAGTTGATCCCTGTGTATCCAGCAACACATGCACAGCTGTAGCTATGTATACCATCTGTACATATTCCTCCATTCTCACAAGGGTCAGGCTGACATTCATCAATGTCTAAAGATCAAAAGAAAATGAAAACAATCAAATATTTCTCCATAGACTTTAATCCCAAGGGGTCAAAGACAAAGGAGCATAACTTTCCCCATAAAATGAAAAATATATTTGAAATGTACTGACTTGTTTCACAGTTGATCCCTGTGTATCCAGCAACACATGCACAGCTGTAGCTATCTATACCATCTGTACATATTCCTCCATTCTCACAAGGGTCAGGCTGACATTCATCAATTTCTAAAGATCAAAAGAAAATGAAAACAATCAAATATTTCTCCATAGACATTAATCCCAAGGGGTCAAAGACTAAGGAGCATAACCTTCCGCATAAAATGAAAAATATATTTGAAATGTACTGACTTGTTTCACAGTTGATCCCTGTGTATCCAGCAACACATGCACAGCTGTAGCTATCTATACCATCTGTACATATTCCTCCATTCTCACAAGGGTCAGGCTGACATTCATCAATGTCTAAAGATCAAAAGAAAATGAAAACAATCAAATATTTCTCCATAGACATTAATCCCAAGGGGTCAAAGACTAAGGAGCATAACTTTCCGCATAAAATGAAAAATATATTTGAAATGTACTGACTTGTTTCACAGTTGATCCCTGTGTATCCAGCAACACATGCACAGCTGTAGCTATCTATACCATCTGTACATATTCCTCCATTCTCACAAGGGTCAGGCTGACATTCATCAATGTCTAAAGATCAAACGAAAATGAAAACAATCAAATATTTCTCCATAAAGACTAAGGAGCATAACTTTCCGCATAAAATGAAAAATATATTTGAAATGTACTGACTTGTTTCACAGTTGATCCCTGTGTATCCAGCAACACATGCACAGCTGTAGCTATTTATACCATCTGTACATATTCCTCCATTCTCACAAGGGTCAGGCTGACATTCATCAATGTCTAATGATCAAAAGAAAATGAAAACAATCAAATATTTCTCCATAGACATTAATCCCAAGGGGTCAAAGACTAAGGAGCATAACTTTCCGCATAAAATGAAAAATATATTTGAAATGTACTGACTTGTTTCACAGTTGATCCCTGTGTATCCAGCAACACATGCACAGCTGTAGCTATCTATACCATCTGTACATATTCCTCCATTCTCACAAGGGTCAGGCTGACATTCATCAATGTCTAAAGATCAAACGAAAATGAAAACAATCAAATATTTCTCCATAAAGACTAAGGAGGATAACTTTCCGCATAAAATGAAAAATATATTTGAAATGTACTGACTTGTTTCACAGTTGATCCCTGTGTATCCAGCAACACATGCACAGCTGTAGCTATTAATACCATCTGTACATATTCCTCCATTCTCACAAGGGTCAGGCTGACATTCATCAATGTCTAAAGATCAAAAGAAAATGAAAACAATCAAATATTTCTCCATAGACATTAATCCCAAGGGGTCAAAGACTAAGGAGCATAACTTTCCGCATAAAATGAAAAATATATTTGAAATGTACTGACTTGTTTCACAGTTTATCCCTGTGTATCCAGCAACACATGCACAGCTGTAGCTATCTATACCATCTGTACATATTCCTCCATTCTCACAAGGGTCAGGCTGACATTCATCAATGTCTAAAGATCAAAAGAAAATGAAAACAATCAAATATTTCTCCATAGACATTAATCCCAAGTTGTCAAAGACTAAGGAGCATAACTTTTCGCATAAAATGAAAAATATATTTGAAATGTACTGACCTGTTTCACAGTTGATCCCTGTGTATCCAGCAACACATGCACAGCTGTAGCTATCTATACCATCTGTACATATTCCTCCATTCTCACAAGGGTCAGGCTGACATTCATCAATGTCTAAAGATCAAAAGAAAATGAAAACAATCAAATATTTCTCCATAGACATTAATCCCAAGGGGTCAAAGACTAAGGAGCATAACTTTCCCCATAAAATGAAAAATATATTTGAAATGTACTGACCTGTTTCACAGTTGATCCCTGTGTATCCAGCAACACATGCACAGCTGTAGCTATGTATACCATCTGTACATATTCCTCCATTCTCACAAGGGTCAGGCTGACATTCATCAATGTCTAAAGATCAAAAGAAAATGAAAACAATCAAATATTTCTCCATAGACATAAATCCCAAGGGGTCAAAGACAAAGGAGCATAACTTTCCCCATAAAATGAAAAATATATTTGAAATGTACTGACTTGTTTCACAGTTGATCCCTGTGTATCCAGCAACACATGCACAGCTGTAGCTATCTATACCATCTGTACATATTCCTCCATTCTCACAAGGGTCAGGCTGACATTCATCAATGTCTAAAGATCAAAAGAAAATGAAAACAATCAAATATTTCTCCATAGACATTAATCCCAAGGGGTCAAAGACTAAGGAGCATAACCTTCCGCATAAAATGAAAAATAAATTTGAAATGTACTGACTTGTTTCACAGTTGATCCCTGTGTATCCAGCAACACATGCACAGCTGTAGCTATCTATACCATCTGTACATATTCCTCCATTCTCACAAGGGTCAGGCTGACATTCATCAATGTCTAAAGATCAAAAGAAAATGAAAACAATCAAATATTTCTCCATAGACATTAATCCCAAGGGGTCAAAGACTATAAGGAGCATAACTTTCCGCATAAAATGAAAAATATATTTGAAATGTACTGACTTGTTTCACAGTTGATCCCTGTGTATCCAGCAACACATGCACAGCTGTAGCTATCTATACCATCTGTACATATTCCTCCATTCTCACAAGGGTCAGGCTGACATTCATCAATGTCTAAAGATCAAAAGAAAATGAAAACAATCAAATATTTCTCCATAGACATTAATCCCAAGGGGTCAAAGACTATAAGGAGCATAACTTTCCGCATAAAATGAAAAATATATTTGAAATGTACTGACTTGTTTCACAGTTGATCCCTGTGTATCCAGCAACACATGCACAGCTGTAGCTATCTATACCATCTGTACATATTCCTCCATTCTCACAAGGGTCAGGCTGACATTCATCAATGTCTAAAGATCAAACGAAAATGAAAACAATCAAATATTTCTCCATAAAGACTAAGGAGGATAACTTTCCGCATAAAATGAAAAATATATTTGAAATGTACTGACTTGTTTCACAGTTGATCCCTGTGTATCCAGCAACACATGCACAGCTGTAGCTATTTATACCATCTGTACATATTCCTCCATTCTCACAAGGGTCAGGCTGACATTCATCAATGTCTTAAGATCAAAAGAAAATGAAAACAATCAAATATTTCTCCATAGACATTAATCCCAAGTTGTCAAAGACTAAGGAGCATAACTTTCCGCATAAAATGAAAAATATATTTGAAATGTACTGACCTGTTTCACAGTTTATCCCTGTGTATCCAGCAACACATGCACAGCTGTAGCTATCTATACCATCTGTACATATTCCTCCATTCTCACAAGGGTCAGGCTGACATTCATCAATGTCTAATGATCAAAAGAAAATGAAAACAATCAAATATTTCTCCATAGACATTAATCCCAAGGGGAAAAAGACTAAGGAGCATAACTTTCCGCATAAAATGAAAAATATATTTCAAATGTACTGACTTGTTTCACAGTTGATCCCTGTGTATCCAGCAACACATGCACAGCTGTAGCTATCTATACCATCTGTACATATTCCTCCATTCTCACAAGGGTCAGGCTGACATTCATCAATGTCTAAAGATCAAACGAAAATGAAAACAATCAAATATTTCTCCATAAAGACTAAGGAGGATAACTTTCAGCATAAAATGAAAAATATATTTGAAATGTACTGACTTGTTTCACAGTTGATCCCTGTGTATCCAGCAACACATGCACAGCTGTAGCTATCTATACCATCTGTACATATTCCTCCATTCTCACAAGGGTAAGGCTGACATTCATCAATGTCTAAAGATCAAAAGAAAATGAAAACAATCAAATATTTCTCCATAGACATTAATTCCAAGGGGTCAAAGACTAAGGAGCATAACTTTCCCCATAAAATGAAAAATATATTTGAAATGTACTGACTTGTTTCACAGTTGATCCCTGTGTATCCAGCAACACATGCACAGCTGTAGCTATTTATACCATCTGTACATATTCCTCCATTCTCACAAGGGTCAGGCTGACATTCATCAATGTCTAAAGATCAAAAGAAAATGAAAACAATCAAATATTTCTCCATAGACATTAATCCCAAGTTGTCAAAGACTAAGGAGCATAACTTTCCGCATAAAATGAAAAATATTTGAAATGTACTGACCTGTTTCACAGTTGATCCCTGTGTATCCAGCAACACATGCACAGCTGTAGCTATCTATACCATCTGTACATATTCCTCCATTCTCACAAGGGTCAGGCTGACATTCATCAATGTCTAAAGATCAAAAGAAAATGAAAACAATCAAATATTTCTCCATAGACATTAATCCCAAGGGGTCAAAGACTAAGGAGCATAACTTTCCGCATAAAATGAAAAATATATTTGAAATGTACTGACCTGTTTCACAGTTTATCCCTGTGTATCCAGCAACACATGCACAGCTGTAGCTATCTATACCATCTGTACATATTCCTCCATTCTCACAAGGGTCAGGCTGACATTCATCAATGTCTAAAGATCAAAAGAAAATGAAAACAGTCAAATATTTCTCCATATACATTAATTCCAAGGGGTCAAAGACTAAGGAGCATAACTTTCCGCATAAAATGAAAAATATATTTGAAATGTACTGACCTGTTTCACAGTTGATCCCTGTGTATCCAGCAACACATGCACAGCTGTAGCTATCTATACCATCTGTACATATTCCTCCATTCTCACAAGGGTAAGGCTGACATTCATCAATGTCTAAAGATCAAAAGAAAATGAAGACAATCAAATATTTCTCCATAGACATTAATCCCAAGGGGTCAAAGACTAAGGAGCATAACTTTTCCCATAAAATGAAAAATATATTTGAAATGTACTGACTTGTTTCACAGTTGATCCCTGTGTATCCAGCAACACATGCACAGCTGTAGCTATTTATACCATCTGTACATATTCCTCCGTTCTCACAAGGGTCAGGCTGACATTCATCAATGTCTAAAGATCAAAAGAAAATGAAAACAATCAAATATTTCTCCATAGACATTAATCCCAAGGGGTCAAAGACTAAGGAGCATAACTTTCCCCATAAAATGTAAAATATATTTGAAATGTACTGACTTGTTTCACAGTTGATCCCTGTGTATCCAGCAACACATGCACAGCTGTAGCTATTTATACCATCTGTACATATTCCTCCATTCTCACAAGGGTCAGGCTGACATTCATCAATGTCTAAAGATCAAAAGAAAATGAAAACAATCAAATATTTCTCCATAGACATTAATCCCAAGTTGTCAAAGACTAAGGAGCATAACTTTTCGCATAAAATGAAAAATATATTTGAAATGTACTGACCTGTTTCACAGTTGATCCCTGTGTATCCAGCAACACATGCACAGCTGTAGCTATCTATACCATCTGTACATATTCCTCCATTCTCACAAGGGTCAGGCTGACATTCATCAATGTCTAAAGATCAAAAGAAAATGAAAACAATCAAATATTTCTCCATATACATTAATCCCAAGGGGTCAAAGACTAAGGAGCATAACTTTTCGCATAAAATGAAAAATATATTTGAAATGTACTGACTTGTTTCACAGTTGATCCCTGTGTATCCAGCAACACATGCACAGCTGTAGCTATTTATACCATCTGTACATATTCCTCCATTCTCACAAGGGTCAGGCTGACATTCATCAATGTCTAAAGATCAAAAGAAAATGAAAACATTCAAATATTTCTCCATAGACATTAATCCCAAGGGGTCAAAGACTAAGGAGCATAACTTTCCCCATAAAATGAAAAATATATTTGAAATGTACTGACCTGTTTCACAGTTGATCCCTGTGTATCCAGCAACACATGCACAGCTGTAGC
This sequence comes from Astropecten irregularis, assembly GCA_963971285.1. Lineage (NCBI taxonomy): Eukaryota > Metazoa > Echinodermata > Asteroidea > Paxillosida > Astropectinidae > Astropecten > Astropecten irregularis. The sequence continues at coordinate 15,435,946 of OZ020252.1, read as the reverse complement.
TATCTATACCATCTGTACATATTCCTCCATTCTCACAAGGGTCAGGCTGACATTCATCAATGTCTAAAGATCAAAAGAAAATGAAAACAATCAAATATTTCTCCATAGACATTAATCCCAAGGGGTCAAAGACTAAGGAGCATAACTTTCCGCATAAAATGAAAAAATATATTTGAAATGTACTGACTTGTTTCACAGTTGATCCCTGTGTATCCAGCAACACATGCACAGCTGTAGCTATCTATACCATCTGTACATATTCCTCCATTCTCACAAGGGTCAGGCTGACATTCATCAATGTCTAAAGATCAAACGAAAATGAAAACAATCAAATATTTCTCCATAAAGACTAAGGAGCATAACTTTCCGCATAAAATGAAAAATATATTTGAAATGTACTGACTTGTTTCACAGTTGATCCCTGTGTATCCAGCAACACATGCACAGCTGTAGCTATTTATACCATCTGTACATATTCCTCCATTCTCACAAGGGTCAGGCTGACATTCATCAATGTCTAAAGATCAAAAGAAAATGAAAACAATCAAATATTTCTCCATAGACATTAATCCCAAGGGGTCAAAGACTAAGGAGCATAACTTTCCGCATAAAATGAAAAATATATTTGAAATGTACTGACCTGTTTCACAGTTTATCCCTGTGTATCCAGCAACACATGCACAGCTGTAGCTATCTATACCATCTGTACATATTCCTCCATTCTCACAAGGGTCAGGCTGACATTCATCAATGTCTAAAGATCAAAAGAAAATGAAAACAGTTAAATATTTCTCCATATACATTAATTCCAAGGGGTCAAAGACTAAGGAGCATAACTTTCCGCATAAAATGAAAAATATATTTGAAATGTACTGACTTGTTTCACAGTTGATCCCTGTGTATCCAGCAACACATGCACAGCTGTAGCTATCTATACCATCTGTACATATTCCTCCATTCTCACAAGGGTCAGGCTGACATTCATCAATGTCTAAAGATCAAAAGAAAATGAAGACAATCAAATATTTCTCCATAGACATTAATCCCAAGGGGTCAAAGACTAAGGAGCATAACTTTCCCCATAAAATGAAAAATATATTTGAAATGTACTGACCTGTTTCACAGTTGATCCCTGTGTATCCAGCAACACATGCACAGCTGTAGCTATCTATACCATCTGTACATATTCCTCCATTCTCACAAGGGTCAGGCTGACATTCATCAATGTCTAATGATCAAAAGAAAATGAAAACAATCAAATATTTCTCCATAGAAATTAATTCCAAGGGGTCAAAGACTAAGAAGCATAACTTTCCATATAAAATGAAAAATATATTTGAAATGTACTGACTTGTTTCACAGTTGATCCCTGTGTATCCAGCAACACATGCACAGCTGTAGCTATGTATACCATCTGTACATATTCCTCCATTCTCACAAGGGTCAGGCTGACATTCATCAATGTCTAAAGATCAAAAGAAAATGAAAACAGTCAAATATTTCTCCATAGACATTAATTCCAAGGGGTCAAAGACTAAGGAGCATAACTTTCCGCATAAAATGAAAAATATATTTGAAATGTACTGACTTGTTTCACAGTTGATCCCTGTGTATCCAGCAACACATGCACAGCTGTAGCTATGTATACCATCTGTACATATTCCTCCATTCTCACAAGGGTCAGGCTGACATTCATCAATGTCTAAAGATCAAAAGAAAATGAAAACAATCAAATATTTCTCCATAGACTTTAATCCCAAGGGGTCAAAGACAAAGGAGCATAACTTTCCCCATAAAATGAAAAATATATTTGAAATGTACTGACTTGTTTCACAGTTGATCCCTGTGTATCCAGCAACACATGCACAGCTGTAGCTATCTATACCATCTGTACATATTCCTCCATTCTCACAAGGGTCAGGCTGACATTCATCAATTTCTAAAGATCAAAAGAAAATGAAAACAATCAAATATTTCTCCATAGACATTAATCCCAAGGGGTCAAAGACTAAGGAGCATAACCTTCCGCATAAAATGAAAAATATATTTGAAATGTACTGACTTGTTTCACAGTTGATCCCTGTGTATCCAGCAACACATGCACAGCTGTAGCTATCTATACCATCTGTACATATTCCTCCATTCTCACAAGGGTCAGGCTGACATTCATCAATGTCTAAAGATCAAAAGAAAATGAAAACAATCAAATATTTCTCCATAGACATTAATCCCAAGGGGTCAAAGACTAAGGAGCATAACTTTCCGCATAAAATGAAAAATATATTTGAAATGTACTGACTTGTTTCACAGTTGATCCCTGTGTATCCAGCAACACATGCACAGCTGTAGCTATCTATACCATCTGTACATATTCCTCCATTCTCACAAGGGTCAGGCTGACATTCATCAATGTCTAAAGATCAAACGAAAATGAAAACAATCAAATATTTCTCCATAAAGACTAAGGAGCATAACTTTCCGCATAAAATGAAAAATATATTTGAAATGTACTGACTTGTTTCACAGTTGATCCCTGTGTATCCAGCAACACATGCACAGCTGTAGCTATTTATACCATCTGTACATATTCCTCCATTCTCACAAGGGTCAGGCTGACATTCATCAATGTCTAATGATCAAAAGAAAATGAAAACAATCAAATATTTCTCCATAGACATTAATCCCAAGGGGTCAAAGACTAAGGAGCATAACTTTCCGCATAAAATGAAAAATATATTTGAAATGTACTGACTTGTTTCACAGTTGATCCCTGTGTATCCAGCAACACATGCACAGCTGTAGCTATCTATACCATCTGTACATATTCCTCCATTCTCACAAGGGTCAGGCTGACATTCATCAATGTCTAAAGATCAAACGAAAATGAAAACAATCAAATATTTCTCCATAAAGACTAAGGAGGATAACTTTCCGCATAAAATGAAAAATATATTTGAAATGTACTGACTTGTTTCACAGTTGATCCCTGTGTATCCAGCAACACATGCACAGCTGTAGCTATTAATACCATCTGTACATATTCCTCCATTCTCACAAGGGTCAGGCTGACATTCATCAATGTCTAAAGATCAAAAGAAAATGAAAACAATCAAATATTTCTCCATAGACATTAATCCCAAGGGGTCAAAGACTAAGGAGCATAACTTTCCGCATAAAATGAAAAATATATTTGAAATGTACTGACTTGTTTCACAGTTTATCCCTGTGTATCCAGCAACACATGCACAGCTGTAGCTATCTATACCATCTGTACATATTCCTCCATTCTCACAAGGGTCAGGCTGACATTCATCAATGTCTAAAGATCAAAAGAAAATGAAAACAATCAAATATTTCTCCATAGACATTAATCCCAAGTTGTCAAAGACTAAGGAGCATAACTTTTCGCATAAAATGAAAAATATATTTGAAATGTACTGACCTGTTTCACAGTTGATCCCTGTGTATCCAGCAACACATGCACAGCTGTAGCTATCTATACCATCTGTACATATTCCTCCATTCTCACAAGGGTCAGGCTGACATTCATCAATGTCTAAAGATCAAAAGAAAATGAAAACAATCAAATATTTCTCCATAGACATTAATCCCAAGGGGTCAAAGACTAAGGAGCATAACTTTCCCCATAAAATGAAAAATATATTTGAAATGTACTGACCTGTTTCACAGTTGATCCCTGTGTATCCAGCAACACATGCACAGCTGTAGCTATGTATACCATCTGTACATATTCCTCCATTCTCACAAGGGTCAGGCTGACATTCATCAATGTCTAAAGATCAAAAGAAAATGAAAACAATCAAATATTTCTCCATAGACATAAATCCCAAGGGGTCAAAGACAAAGGAGCATAACTTTCCCCATAAAATGAAAAATATATTTGAAATGTACTGACTTGTTTCACAGTTGATCCCTGTGTATCCAGCAACACATGCACAGCTGTAGCTATCTATACCATCTGTACATATTCCTCCATTCTCACAAGGGTCAGGCTGACATTCATCAATGTCTAAAGATCAAAAGAAAATGAAAACAATCAAATATTTCTCCATAGACATTAATCCCAAGGGGTCAAAGACTAAGGAGCATAACCTTCCGCATAAAATGAAAAATAAATTTGAAATGTACTGACTTGTTTCACAGTTGATCCCTGTGTATCCAGCAACACATGCACAGCTGTAGCTATCTATACCATCTGTACATATTCCTCCATTCTCACAAGGGTCAGGCTGACATTCATCAATGTCTAAAGATCAAAAGAAAATGAAAACAATCAAATATTTCTCCATAGACATTAATCCCAAGGGGTCAAAGACTATAAGGAGCATAACTTTCCGCATAAAATGAAAAATATATTTGAAATGTACTGACTTGTTTCACAGTTGATCCCTGTGTATCCAGCAACACATGCACAGCTGTAGCTATCTATACCATCTGTACATATTCCTCCATTCTCACAAGGGTCAGGCTGACATTCATCAATGTCTAAAGATCAAAAGAAAATGAAAACAATCAAATATTTCTCCATAGACATTAATCCCAAGGGGTCAAAGACTATAAGGAGCATAACTTTCCGCATAAAATGAAAAATATATTTGAAATGTACTGACTTGTTTCACAGTTGATCCCTGTGTATCCAGCAACACATGCACAGCTGTAGCTATCTATACCATCTGTACATATTCCTCCATTCTCACAAGGGTCAGGCTGACATTCATCAATGTCTAAAGATCAAACGAAAATGAAAACAATCAAATATTTCTCCATAAAGACTAAGGAGGATAACTTTCCGCATAAAATGAAAAATATATTTGAAATGTACTGACTTGTTTCACAGTTGATCCCTGTGTATCCAGCAACACATGCACAGCTGTAGCTATTTATACCATCTGTACATATTCCTCCATTCTCACAAGGGTCAGGCTGACATTCATCAATGTCTTAAGATCAAAAGAAAATGAAAACAATCAAATATTTCTCCATAGACATTAATCCCAAGTTGTCAAAGACTAAGGAGCATAACTTTCCGCATAAAATGAAAAATATATTTGAAATGTACTGACCTGTTTCACAGTTTATCCCTGTGTATCCAGCAACACATGCACAGCTGTAGCTATCTATACCATCTGTACATATTCCTCCATTCTCACAAGGGTCAGGCTGACATTCATCAATGTCTAATGATCAAAAGAAAATGAAAACAATCAAATATTTCTCCATAGACATTAATCCCAAGGGGAAAAAGACTAAGGAGCATAACTTTCCGCATAAAATGAAAAATATATTTCAAATGTACTGACTTGTTTCACAGTTGATCCCTGTGTATCCAGCAACACATGCACAGCTGTAGCTATCTATACCATCTGTACATATTCCTCCATTCTCACAAGGGTCAGGCTGACATTCATCAATGTCTAAAGATCAAACGAAAATGAAAACAATCAAATATTTCTCCATAAAGACTAAGGAGGATAACTTTCAGCATAAAATGAAAAATATATTTGAAATGTACTGACTTGTTTCACAGTTGATCCCTGTGTATCCAGCAACACATGCACAGCTGTAGCTATCTATACCATCTGTACATATTCCTCCATTCTCACAAGGGTAAGGCTGACATTCATCAATGTCTAAAGATCAAAAGAAAATGAAAACAATCAAATATTTCTCCATAGACATTAATTCCAAGGGGTCAAAGACTAAGGAGCATAACTTTCCCCATAAAATGAAAAATATATTTGAAATGTACTGACTTGTTTCACAGTTGATCCCTGTGTATCCAGCAACACATGCACAGCTGTAGCTATTTATACCATCTGTACATATTCCTCCATTCTCACAAGGGTCAGGCTGACATTCATCAATGTCTAAAGATCAAAAGAAAATGAAAACAATCAAATATTTCTCCATAGACATTAATCCCAAGTTGTCAAAGACTAAGGAGCATAACTTTCCGCATAAAATGAAAAATATTTGAAATGTACTGACCTGTTTCACAGTTGATCCCTGTGTATCCAGCAACACATGCACAGCTGTAGCTATCTATACCATCTGTACATATTCCTCCATTCTCACAAGGGTCAGGCTGACATTCATCAATGTCTAAAGATCAAAAGAAAATGAAAACAATCAAATATTTCTCCATAGACATTAATCCCAAGGGGTCAAAGACTAAGGAGCATAACTTTCCGCATAAAATGAAAAATATATTTGAAATGTACTGACCTGTTTCACAGTTTATCCCTGTGTATCCAGCAACACATGCACAGCTGTAGCTATCTATACCATCTGTACATATTCCTCCATTCTCACAAGGGTCAGGCTGACATTCATCAATGTCTAAAGATCAAAAGAAAATGAAAACAGTCAAATATTTCTCCATATACATTAATTCCAAGGGGTCAAAGACTAAGGAGCATAACTTTCCGCATAAAATGAAAAATATATTTGAAATGTACTGACCTGTTTCACAGTTGATCCCTGTGTATCCAGCAACACATGCACAGCTGTAGCTATCTATACCATCTGTACATATTCCTCCATTCTCACAAGGGTAAGGCTGACATTCATCAATGTCTAAAGATCAAAAGAAAATGAAGACAATCAAATATTTCTCCATAGACATTAATCCCAAGGGGTCAAAGACTAAGGAGCATAACTTTTCCCATAAAATGAAAAATATATTTGAAATGTACTGACTTGTTTCACAGTTGATCCCTGTGTATCCAGCAACACATGCACAGCTGTAGCTATTTATACCATCTGTACATATTCCTCCGTTCTCACAAGGGTCAGGCTGACATTCATCAATGTCTAAAGATCAAAAGAAAATGAAAACAATCAAATATTTCTCCATAGACATTAATCCCAAGGGGTCAAAGACTAAGGAGCATAACTTTCCCCATAAAATGTAAAATATATTTGAAATGTACTGACTTGTTTCACAGTTGATCCCTGTGTATCCAGCAACACATGCACAGCTGTAGCTATTTATACCATCTGTACATATTCCTCCATTCTCACAAGGGTCAGGCTGACATTCATCAATGTCTAAAGATCAAAAGAAAATGAAAACAATCAAATATTTCTCCATAGACATTAATCCCAAGTTGTCAAAGACTAAGGAGCATAACTTTTCGCATAAAATGAAAAATATATTTGAAATGTACTGACCTGTTTCACAGTTGATCCCTGTGTATCCAGCAACACATGCACAGCTGTAGCTATCTATACCATCTGTACATATTCCTCCATTCTCACAAGGGTCAGGCTGACATTCATCAATGTCTAAAGATCAAAAGAAAATGAAAACAATCAAATATTTCTCCATATACATTAATCCCAAGGGGTCAAAGACTAAGGAGCATAACTTTTCGCATAAAATGAAAAATATATTTGAAATGTACTGACTTGTTTCACAGTTGATCCCTGTGTATCCAGCAACACATGCACAGCTGTAGCTATTTATACCATCTGTACATATTCCTCCATTCTCACAAGGGTCAGGCTGACATTCATCAATGTCTAAAGATCAAAAGAAAATGAAAACATTCAAATATTTCTCCATAGACATTAATCCCAAGGGGTCAAAGACTAAGGAGCATAACTTTCCCCATAAAATGAAAAATATATTTGAAATGTACTGACCTGTTTCACAGTTGATCCCTGTGTATCCAGCAACACATGCACAGCTGTAGCTATCTATACCATCTGTACATATTCCTCCATTCTCACAAGGGTCAGGCTGACATTCATCAATGTCTAAAGATCAAAAGAAAATGAAAACAATCAAATATTTCTCCATAGACATTAATCCCAAGGGGTCAAAGACTAAGGAGCATAACTTTCCGCATAAAATGAAAAAATATATTTGAAATGTACTGACTTGTTTCACAGTTGATCCCTGTGTATCCAGCAACACATGCACAGCTGTAGCTATCTATACCATCTGTACATATTCCTCCATTCTCACAAGGGTCAGGCTGACATTCATCAATGTCTAAAGATCAAACGAAAATGAAAACAATCAAATATTTCTCCATAAAGACTAAGGAGCATAACTTTCCGCATAAAATGAAAAATATATTTGAAATGTACTGACTTGTTTCACAGTTGATCCCTGTGTATCCAGCAACACATGCACAGCTGTAGCTATTTATACCATCTGTACATATTCCTCCATTCTCACAAGGGTCAGGCTGACATTCATCAATGTCTAAAGATCAAAAGAAAATGAAAACAATCAAATATTTCTCCATAGACATTAATCCCAAGGGGTCAAAGACTAAGGAGCATAACTTTCCGCATAAAATGAAAAATATATTTGAAATGTACTGACCTGTTTCACAGTTTATCCCTGTGTATCCAGCAACACATGCACAGCTGTAGCTATCTATACCATCTGTACATATTCCTCCATTCTCACAAGGGTCAGGCTGACATTCATCAATGTCTAAAGATCAAAAGAAAATGAAAACAGTTAAATATTTCTCCATATACATTAATTCCAAGGGGTCAAAGACTAAGGAGCATAACTTTCCGCATAAAATGAAAAATATATTTGAAATGTACTGACTTGTTTCACAGTTGATCCCTGTGTATCCAGCAACACATGCACAGCTGTAGCTATCTATACCATCTGTACATATTCCTCCATTCTCACAAGGGTCAGGCTGACATTCATCAATGTCTAAAGATCAAAAGAAAATGAAAACAATCAAATATTTCTCCATAGACATTAATCCCAAGTTGTCAAAGACTAAGGAGCATAACTTTTCGCATAAAATGAAAAATATATTTGAAATGTACTGACCTGTTTCACAGTTGATCCCTGTGTATCCAGCAACACATGCACAGCTGTAGCTATCTATACCATCTGTACATATTCCTCCATTCTCACAAGGGTCAGGCTGACATTCATCAATGTCTAAAGATCAAAAGAAAATGAAAACAATCAAATATTTCTCCATAGACATTAATCCCAAGGGGTCAAAGACTAAGGAGCATAACTTTCCCCATAAAATGAAAAATATATTTGAAATGTACTGACCTGTTTCACAGTTGATCCCTGTGTATCCAGCAACACATGCACAGCTGTAGCTATGTATACCATCTGTACATATTCCTCCATTCTCACAAGGGTCAGGCTGACATTCATCAATGTCTAAAGATCAAAAGAAAATGAAAACAATCAAATATTTCTCCATAGACATTAATCCCAAGGGGTCAAAGACAAAGGAGCATAACTTTCCCCATAAAATGAAAAATAAATTTGAAATGTACTGACTTGTTTCACAGTTGATCCCTGTGTATCCAGCAACACATGCACAGCTGTAGCTATCTATACCATCTGTACATATTCCTCCATTCTCACAAGGGTCAGGCTGACATTCATCAATGTCTAAAGATCAAAAGAAAATGAAAACAATCAAATATTTCTCCATAGACATTAATCCCAAGGGGTCAAAGACTATAAGGAGCATAACTTTCCGCATAAAATGAAAAATATATTTGAAATGTACTGACTTGTTTCACAGTTGATCCCTGTGTATCCAGCAACACATGCACAGCTGTAGCTATCTATACCATCTGTACATATTCCTCCATTCTCACAAGGGTCAGGCTGACATTCATCAATGTCTAAAGATCAAACGAAAATGAAAACAATCAAATATTTCTCCATAAAGACTAAGGAGGATAACTTTCCGCATAAAATGAAAAATATATTTGAAATGTACTGACTTGTTTCACAGTTGATCCCTGTGTATCCAGCAACACATGCACAGCTGTAGCTATTTATACCATCTGTACATATTCCTCCATTCTCACAAGGGTCAGGCTGACATTCATCAATGTCTTAAGATCAAAAGAAAATGAAAACAATCAAATATTTCTCCATAGACATTAATTCCAAGGGGTCAAAGACTAAGGAGCATAACTTTCCCCATAAAATGAAAAATATATTTGAAATGTACTGACTTGTTTCACAGTTGATCCCTGTGTATCCAGCAACACATGCACAGCTGTAGCTATTTATACCATCTGTACATATTCCTCCATTCTCACAAGGGTCAGGCTGACATTCATCAATGTCTAAAGATCAAAAGAAAATGAAAACAATCAAATATTTCTCCATAGACATTAATCCCAAGTTGTCAAAGACTAAGGAGCATAACTTTCCGCATAAAATGAAAAATATTTGAAATGTACTGACCTGTTTCACAGTTGATCCCTGTGTATCCAGCAACACATGCACAGCTGTAGCTATCTATACCATCTGTACATATTCCTCCATTCTCACAAGGGTCAGGCTGACATTCATCAATGTCTAAAGATCAAAAGAAAATGAAAACAATCAAATATTTCTCCATAGACATTAATCCCAAGGGGTCAAAGACTAAGGAGCATAACTTTCCGCATAAAATGAAAAATATATTTGAAATGTACTGACCTGTTTCACAGTTTATCCCTGTGTATCCAGCAACACATGCACAGCTGTAGCTATCTATACTATCTGTACATATTCCTCCATTCTCACAAGGGTCAGGCTGACATTCATCAATGTCTAAAGATCAAAAGAAAATGAAAACAGTCAAATATTTCTCCATATACATTAATTCCAAGGGGTCAAAGACTAAGGAGCATAACTTTCCGCATAAAATGAAAAATATATTTGAAATGTACTGACCTGTTTCACAGTTGATCCCTGTGTATCCAGCAACACATGCACAGCTGTAGCTATCTATACCATCTGTACATATTCCTCCATTCTCACAAGGGTAAGGCTGACATTCATCAATGTCTAAAGATCAAAAGAAAATGAAGACAATCAAATATTTCTCCATAGACATTAATCCCAAGGGGTCAAAGACTAAGGAGCATAACTTTTCCCATAAAATGAAAAATATATTTGAAATGTACTGACTTGTTTCACAGTTGATCCCTGTGTATCCAGCAACACATGCACAGCTGTAGCTATTTATACCATCTGTACATATTCCTCCGTTCTCACAAGGGTCAGGCTGACATTCATCAATGTCTAAAGATCAAAAGAAAATGAAAACAATCAAATATTTCTCCATAGACATTAATCCCAAGGGGTCAAAGACTAAGGAGCATAACTTTCCCCATAAAATGTAAAATATATTTGAAATGTACTGACTTGTTTCACAGTTGATCCCTGTGTATCCAGCAACACATGCACAGCTGTAGCTATTTATACCATCTGTACATATTCCTCCATTCTCACAAGGGTCAGGCTGACATTCATCAATGTCTAAAGATCAAAAGAAAATGAAAACAATCAAATATTTCTCCATAGACATTAATCCCAAGTTGTCAAAGACTAAGGAGCATAACTTTTCGCATAAAATGAAAAATATATTTGAAATGTACTGACCTGTTTCACAGTTGATCCCTGTGTATCCAGCAACACATGCACAGCTGTAGCTATCTATACCATCTGTACATATTCCTCCATTCTCACAAGGGTCAGGCTGACATTCATCAATGTCTAAAGATCAAAAGAAAATGAAAACAATCAAATATTTCTCCATATACATTAATCCCAAGGGGTCAAAGACTAAGGAGCATAACTTTTCGCATAAAATGAAAAATATATTTGAAATGTACTGACTTGTTTCACAGTTGATCCCTGTGTATCCAGCAACACATGCACAGCTGTAGCTATTTATACCATCTGTACATATTCCTCCATTCTCACAAGGGTCAGGCTGACATTCATCAATGTCTAAAGATCAAAAGAAAATGAAAACATTCAAATATTTCTCCATAGACATTAATCCCAAGGGGTCAAAGACTAAGGAGCATAACTTTCCCCATAAAATGAAAAATATATTTGAAATGTACTGACCTGTTTCACAGTTGATCCCTGTGTATCCAGCAACACATGCACAGCTGTAGCTATCTATACCATCTGTACATATTCCTCCATTCTCACAAGGGTCAGGCTGACATTCATCAATGTCTAAAGATCAAAAGAAAATGAAAACAATCAAATATTTCTCCATAGACATTAATCCCAAGGGGTCAAAGACTATAAGGAGGATAACTTTCCGCATAAAATGAAAAATATATTTGAAATGTACTGACTTGTTTCACAGTTGTTCCCTGTGTATCCAGCAACACATGCACAGCTGTAGCTATCTATACCATCTGTACATATTCCTCCATTCTCACAAGGGTCAGGCTGACATTCATCAATGTCTAAAGATCAAACGAAAATGAAAACAATCAAATATTTCTCCATAAAGACTAAGGAGGATAACTTTCCGCATAAAATGAAAAATATATTTGAAATGTACTGACTTGTTTCACAGTTGATCCCTGTGTATCCAGCAACACATGCACAGCTGTAGCTATTTATACCATCTGTACATATTCCTCCATTCTCACAAGGGTCAGGCTGACATTCATCAATGTCTTAAGATCAAAAGAAAATGAAAACAATCAAATATTTCTCCATAGACATTAATCCCAAGTTGTCAAAGACTAAGGAGCATAACTTTCCGCATAAAATGAAAAATATATTTGAAATGTACTGACCTGTTTCACAGTTTATCCCTGTGTATCCAGCAACACATGCACAGCTGTAGCTATCTATACCATCTGTACATATTCCTCCATTCTCACAAGGGTCAGGCTGACATTCATCAATGTCTAATGATCAAAAGAAAATGAAAACAATCAAATATTTCTCCATAGACATTAATCCCAAGGGGAAAAAGACTAAGGAGCATAACTTTCCGCATAAAATGAAAAATATATTTCAAATGTACTGACTTGTTTCACAGTTGATCCCTGTGTATCCAGCAACACATGCACAGCTGTAGCTATCTATACCATCTGTACATATTCCTCCATTCTCACAAGGGTCAGGCTGACATTCATCAATGTCTAAAGATCAAACGAAAATGAAAACAATCAAATATTTCTCCATAAAGACTAAGGAGGATAACTTTCCGCATAAAATGAAAAATATATTTGAAATGTACTGACTTGTTTCACAGTTGATCCCTGTGTATCCAGCAACACATGCACAGCTGTAGCTATCTATACCATCTGTACATATTCCTCCATTCTCACAAGGGTAAGGCTGACATTCATCAATGTCTAAAGATCAAAAGAAAATGAAAACAATCAAATATTTCTCCATAGACATTAATTCCAAGGGGTCAAAGACTAAGGAGCATAACTTTCCCCATAAAATGAAAAATATATTTGAAATGTACTAACTTGTTTCACAGTTGATCCCTGTGTATCCAGCAACACATGCACAGCTGTAGCTATTTATACCATCTGTACATATTCCTCCATTCTCACAAGGGTCAGGCTGACATTCATCAATGTCTAAAGATCAAAAGAAAATGAAAACAATCAAATATTTCTCCATAGACATTAATCCCAAGTTGTCAAAGACTAAGGAGCATAACTTTCCGCATAAAATGAAAAATATTTGAAATGTACTGACCTGTTTCACAGTTGATCCCTGTGTATCCAGCAACACATGCACAGCTGTAGCTATCTATACCATCTGTACATATTCCTCCATTCTCACAAGGGTCAGGCTGACATTCATCAATGTCTAAAGATCAAAAGAAAATGAAAACAATCAAATATTTCTCCATAGACATTAATCCCAAGGGGTCAAAGACTAAGGAGCATAACTTTCCGCATAAAATGAAAAATATATTTGAAATGTACTGACCTGTTTCACAGTTTATCCCTGTGTATCCAGCAACACATGCACAGCTGTAGCTATCTATACCATCTGTACATATTCCTCCATTCTCACAAGGGTCAGGCTGACATTCATCAATGTCTAAAGATCAAAAGAAAATGAAAACAGTCAAATATTTCTCCATATACATTAATTCCAAGGGGTCAAAGACTAAGGAGCATAACTTTCCGCATAAAATGAAAAATATATTTGAAATGTACTGACCTGTTTCACAGTTGATCCCTGTGTATCCAGCAACACATGCACAGCTGTAGCTATCTATACCATCTGTACATATTCCTCCATTCTCACAAGGGTAAGGCTGACATTCATCAATGTCTAAAGATCAAAAGAAAATGAAGACAATCAAATATTTCTCCATAGACATTAATCCCAAGGGGTCAAAGACTAAGGAGCATAACTTTTCCCATAAAATGAAAAATATATTTGAAATGTACTGACTTGTTTCACAGTTGATCCCTGTGTATCCAGCAACACATGCACAGCTGTAGCTATTTATACCATCTGTACATATTCCTCCGTTCTCACAAGGGTCAGGCTGACATTCATCAATGTCTAAAGATCAAAAGAAAATGAAAACAATCAAATATTTCTCCATAGACATTAATCCCAAGGGGTCAAAGACTAAGGAGCATAACTTTCCCCATAAAATGTAAAATATATTTGAAATGTACTGACTTTAGTCCGTGGGCCGTGGCCTTTTATTCGCTCGTTTCGTGACCATCATCACCGAATTTGTTCCCACTTGGCATGGATGTAGATCTGAAATTACTGAACAAGAATTGATTTGTTCCCACGTCCAATTTGTGTTCACTAAAGAGAAATTTGCGATAGAAAATCGTCAAATTTTACGTACAGAAAAAACATAAGAATAAGCAGCGCCCTCAATCGGTAGAAAGTAATTATCTACATAATAATACTATAGGAACTGCATACCCGTGCTCATTTTATTCCCGATGTAAAACCCTTTAAACATTGTACTATGATTGGAAACTGATCAAACTTCAACGTAATTATTTCTAGGGACATTTTATTTGTCGTTTTAATTATGGGAAAATTAGGTGAATGCTGGATGGAAAATATGACACATGTTTTTGAAGATGTTTCTCCCAGCAAACTGCAGTCGCAATTTGGCATTGTTATGTTATGTATGAGAGTCGATTTTTGAAAACACTGGGAAATTATTCTAATGACTGCATGTTTTGTTTTGAAATGTAGAATTTCCACCACGAACAATGATAATTCATTATGCAAAACAATGGTCTTACACAAAAGACGGGCCATACACTTGTAAAATGTGTAGCATGTTGTTCAATTATTATTGTGACTTTAAATTTGTTCCGAAAACAGAGATTTCACCACTTCATTTTGTGATGGGCTCCATACAATAGTCTTTACCACTAAATAAACATTGCATTAATGATAAAGAATTAAATAAAAATATGACTGAAATTCCAACGAAGGATGTTAAAAATGTATATTTTAAACAATTATGATAATAACATTATCTTGCTCATAACACTAAATATACCCCAAATAATATATTTTCTTAGGATACATTGGCTATGTGTGCTTTTGCAATGAGCTGCATGTAGGGTGAAAAGTAAAATAATGATTGCAAAGGGTAAAAAGAGTACATGTACTTACACTTCACACTGTCACTTTCACTGTCTGATCCATCATGGGTACACATGAAATAATACCCCTGTGAAAGGTTTAGCTTAATCGGCCATCTGAGTCTCAAGAGAAAATTATTGAAAAACTTAGTCAATTCTTTTCTTATAAAATATAAAAAAATACTGTAGTTTTGATCATACGTGACAAGATATTTCTGTCAGTGTTTTCTAAAAAAGAAATATACATCTTATAATAAGCATTTTGGACCAAAATATTTTAACAGCAAAATCATGTGAGATCATACAGTGTGTGTGGCTTGAAATAAAGATTCCTTTGTGGGAATAAAGTCATGTATGCAACTATTATTGAAGTCTCAACTTCATTGTGATAATTGTTTTGTTTTATTTGTCATCAAATATTTTTATTGTAATTTTATTTAGATTAAATATTCTAATAGGTTCAAAACGTCAGGCATTCCCAATAAAGTTTCAGGTCAACTCGGTCCGTGATTATTTTAGGCTCTCTATTTTGGTTGATGAGCAATTTGTAGTAGTTTATTAATTCCTCATCATTTAGAAATTTGCTGGGAGAAACATCTTCAAAAACATGTGTCATATTTTCCATCCAGCATTCACCTAATTTTCCCATAATTTAAACGACAAATAAAATGTCCCTAGAAATAATTACGTTGAAGTTTGATCAGTTTCCAATCATGTAAAGGGTTTTACATCGGGAATAAAATGAGCACGGGTATGCAGTTCCTATAGTATTATTATGTAGATAATTACTTTCTACCGATTGAGGGCGCTGCTTATTCTTATGTTTTTTCTGTACGTAAAATTTGACGATTTTCTATCGCAAATTTCTCTTTAGTGAACACAAATTGGACGTGGGAACAAATCAATTCTTGTTCAGTAATGTCAGATCTACATCCTTGCCAAGTGGGAACAAATTCGGTGATGATGGTCACGTAACTCAAAAACTAAAGCGAATTTGGCCTCACGGCCCACGGACTACTTGTTTCACAGTTGATTCCTGTGTATCCAGCAACACATGCACAGCTGTAGCTATTTATACCATCTGTACATATTCCTCCATTCTCACAAGGGTCAGGCTGACATTCATCAATGTCTAAAGATCAAAAGAAAATGAAAACAATCAAATATTTCTCCATAGACATTAATCCCAAGTTGTCAAAGACTAAGGAGCATAACTTTTCGCATAAAATGAAAAATATATTTGAAATGTACTGACCTGTTTCACAGTTGATCCCTGTGTATCCAGCAACACATGCACAGCTGTAGCTATCTATACCATCTGTACATATTCCTCCATTCTCACAAGGGTCAGGCTGACATTCATCAATGTCTAAAGATCAAAAGAAAATGAAAACAATCAAATATTTCTCCATATACATTAATCCCAAGGGGTCAAAGACTAAGGAGCATAACTTTTCGCATAAAATGAAAAATATATTTGAAATGTACTGACTTGTTTCACAGTTGATCCCTGTGTATCCAGCAAGACATGCACAGCTGTAGCTATTTATACCATCTGTACATATTCCTCCATTCTCACAAGGGTCAGGCTGACATTCATCAATGTCTAAAGATCAAAAGAAAATGAAAACATTCAAATATTTCTCCATAGACATTAATCCCAAGGGGTCAAAGACTAAGGAGCATAACTTTCCCCATAAAATGAAAAATATATTTGAAATGTACTGACCTGTTTCACAGTTGATCCCTGTGTATCCAGCAACACATGCACAGCTGTAGCTATCTATACCATCTGTACATATTCCTCCATTCTCACAAGGGTCAGGCTGACATTCATCAATGTCTAAAGATCAAAAGAAAATGAAAACAATCAAATATTTCTCCATAGACATTAATCCCAAGGGGTCAAAGACTAAGGAGGATAACTTTCCGCATAAAATGAAAAATATTTTTGAAATTTACTGACTTGTTTCACAGTTGATTCCTGTGTATCCAGCAACACATGCACAGCTGTAGCTATCTATACCATCTGTACATATTCCTCCATTCTCACAAGGGTCAGGCTGACATTCATCAATGTCTAAAGATCAAAAGAAAATGAAAACAATCAAATATTTCTCCATAGACATTAATTCCAAGGGGTCAAAGACTAAGGAGCATAACTTTCCGCATAAAATGAAAAATATATTTGAAATGTACTGACTTGTTTCACAGTTGCTCTCTGTGTATCCAGCAACACATGCACAGCTGTAGCTATCTATACCATCTGTACATATTCCTCCATTCTCACAAGGGTCAGGCTGACATTCATCAATGTCTAAAGATCAAAAGAAAATGAAAACAATCAAATATTTCTCCATAGAAATTAATTCCAAGGGGTCAAAGACTAAGAAGCATAACTTTCCATATAAAATGAAAAATATATTTGAAATGTACTGACTTGTTTCACAGTTGATCCCTGTGTATCCAGCAACACATGCACAGCTGTAGCTATTTATACCATCTGTACATATTCCTCCATTCTCACAAGGGTCAGGCTGACATTCATCAATGTCTAAAGATCAAAAGAAAATGAAAACAATCAAATATTTCTCCATAGACATTAATCCCAAGGGGTCAAAGACTAAGGAGCATAACTTTCCGCATAAAATGAAAAATATTTGAAATGTACTGACTTGTTTCACAGTTGATCCCTGTGTATCCAGCAACACATGCACAGATGTAGCTATCTATACCATCTGTACATATTCCTCCATTCTCACAAGGGTCAGGCTGACATTCATCAATGTCTAAAGATCAAAAGAAAATGAAAACAATCAAATATTTCTCCATAGACATTAATCCCAAGGGGTCAAAGACCGAGGAGCATAACTTTTCGCATAAAATGAAAAATATATTTGAAATGTACTGACCTGTTTCACAGTTGATCCCTGTGTATCCAGCAACACATGCACAGCTGTAGCTATCTATACCATCTGTACATATTCCTCCATTCTCACAAGGGTCAGGCTGACATTCATCAATGTCTAAAGATCAAAGGAAAATGAAAACAATCAAATATTTCTCCATAGACATTAATCCCAAGGGGTCAAAGTCAAAGGAGCATAACTTTCCCCATAAAATGAAAAATATATTTGAAATGTACTGACTTGTTTCACAGTTGATCCCTGTGTATCCAGCAACACATGCACAGCTGTAGCTATCTATACCATCTGTACATATTCCTCCATTCTCACAAGGGTCAGGCTGACATTCATCAATGTCTAAAGATCAAAAGAAAATGAAAACAATCAAATATTTCTCCATAGACATTAATTCCAAGGGGTCAAAGACTAAGGAGCATAACTTTCCGCATAAAATGAAAAATATATTTGAAATGTACTGACTTGTTTCACAGTTGATCCCTGTGTATCCAGCAACACATGCACAGCTGTAGCTATCTATACCATCTGTACATATTCCTCCATTCTCACAAGGGTCAGGCTGACATTCATCAATGTCTAAAGATCAAAAGAAAATGAAAACAATCAAATATTTCTCCATAGAAATTAATTCCAAGGGGTCAAAGACTAAGAAGCATAACTTTCCATATAAAATGAAAAATATATTTGAAATGTACTGACTTGTTTCACAGTTGATCCCTGTGTATCCAGCAACACATGCACAGCTGTAGCTATTTATACCATCTGTACATATTCCTCCATTCTCACAAGGGTCAGGCTGACATTCATCAATGTCTAAAGATCAAAAGAAAATGAAAACATTCAAATATTTCTCCATAGACATTAATCCCAAGGGGTCAAAGACTAAGGAGCATAACTTTCCCCATAAAATGAAAAATATATTTGAAATGTACTGACCTGTTTCACAGTTGATCCCTGTGTATCCAGCAACACATGCACAGCTGTAGCTATCTATACCATCTGTACATATTCCTCCATTCTCACAAGGGTCAGGCTGACATTCATCAATGTCTAAAGATCAAAAGAAAATGAAAACAATCAAATATTTCTCCATAGACATTAATCCCAAGGGGTCAAAGACTAAGGAGGATAACTTTCCGCATAAAATGAAAAATATATTTGAAATGTACTGACTTGTTTCACAGTTGATCCCTGTGTATCCAGCAACACATGCACAGCTGTAGCTATTTATACCATCTGTACATATTCCTCCATTCTCACAAGGGTCAGGCTGACATTCATCAATGTCTAAAGATCAAAAGAAAATGAAAACAATCAAATATTTCTCCATAGACATTAATTCCAAGGGGTCAAAGACTAAGGAGCATAACTTTCCGCATAAAATGAAAAATATATTTGAAATGTACTGACTTGTTTCACAGTTGATCCCTGTGTATCCAGCAACACATGCACAGCTGTAGCTATCTATACCATCTGTACATATTCCTCCATTCTCACAAGGGTCAGGCTGACATTCATCAATGTCTAAAGATCAAAAGAAAATGAAAACAATCAAATATTTCTCCATAGACATTAATCCCAAGGGGTCAAAGACTAAGGAGCATAACTTTCCGCATAAAATGAAAAATATTTGAAATGTACTGACTTGTTTCACAGTTGATCCCTGTGTATCCAGCAACACATGCACAGATGTAGCTATTTATACCATCTGTACATATTCCTCCATTCTCACAAGGGTCAGGCTGACATTCATCAATGTCTAAAGATCAAAAGAAAATGAAAACAATCAAATATTTCTCCATAGAAATTAATCCCAAGGGGTCAAAGACTGAGGAGCATAACTTTTCGCATAAAATGAAAAATATATTTGAAATGTACTGACTTGTTTCACAGTTGATCCCTGTGTATCCAGCAACACATGCACAGCTGTAGCTATCTATACCATCTGTACATATTCCTCCATTCTCACAAGGGTCAGGCTGACATTCATCAATGTCTAAAGATCAAAAGAAAATGAAAACAATCAAATATTTCTCCATAGACATTAATCCCAAGGGGTCAAAGTCAAAGGAGCATAACTTTCCCCATAAAATGAAAAATATATTTGAAATGTACTGA
Organism: Astropecten irregularis; assembly: GCA_963971285.1. Classification (NCBI taxonomy): domain Eukaryota; kingdom Metazoa; phylum Echinodermata; class Asteroidea; order Paxillosida; family Astropectinidae; genus Astropecten; species Astropecten irregularis. Next base: position 15,415,508 of record OZ020252.1, on the reverse strand, counting down.
CTTGTTTCACAGTTGATCCCTGTGTATCCAGCAACACATGCACAGCTGTAGCTATCTATACCATCTGTACACATTCCTCCATTCTCACAAGGGTCAGGCTGACATTCATCAATGTCTAAAGATCAAAAGAAAATGAAAACAATCAAATATTTCTCCATAGACATTAATTCCAAGGGGTCAAAGACTAAGGAGCATAACTTTCCGCATAAAATGAAAAATATATTTGAAATGTACTGACTTGTTTCACAGTTGATCCCTGTGTATCCAGCAACACATGCACAGCTGTAGCTATCTATACCATCTGTACATATTCCTCCATTCTCACAAGGGTCAGGCTGACATTCATCAATGTCTAAAGATCAAAAGAAAATGAAAACAATCAAATATTTCTCCATAGAAATTAATTCCAAGGGGTCAAAGACTAAGAAGCATAACTTTCCATATAAAATGAAAAATATATTTGAAATGTACTGACTTGTTTCACAGTTGATCCCTGTGTATCCAGCAACACATGCACAGCTGTAGCTATTTATACCATCTGTACATATTCCTCCATTCTCACAAGGGTCAGGCTGACATTCATCAATGTCTAAAGATCAAAAGAAAATGAAAACATTCAAATATTTCTCCATAGACATTAATCCCAAGGGGTCAAAGACTAAGGAGCATAACTTTCCCCATAAAATGAAAAATATATTTGAAATGTACTGACCTGTTTCACAGTTGATCCCTGTGTATCCAGCAACACATGCACAGCTGTAGCTATCTATACCATCTGTACATATTCCTCCATTCTCACAAGGGTCAGGCTGACATTCATCAATGTCTAAAGATCAAAAGAAAATGAAAACAATCAAATATTTCTCCATAGACATTAATCCCAAGGGGTCAAAGACTAAGGAGGATAACTTTCCGCATAAAATGAAAAATATATTTGAAATTTACTGACTTGTTTCACAGTTGATCCCTGTGTATCCAGCAACACATGCACAGCTGTAGCTATCTATACCATCTGTACATATTCCTCCATTCTCACAAGGGTCAGGCTGACATTCATCAATGTCTAAAGATCAAAAGAAAATGAAAACAATCAAATATTTCTCCATAGACATTAATTCCAAGGGGTCAAAGACTAAGGAGCATAACTTTCCGCATAAAATGAAAAATATATTTGAAATGTACTGACTTGTTTCACAGTTGATCCCTGTGTATCCAGCAACACATGCACAGCTGTAGCTATCTATACCATCTGTACATATTCCTCCATTCTCACAAGGGTCAGGCTGACATTCATCAATGTCTAAAGATCAAAAGAAAATGAAAACAATCAAATATTTCTCCATAGACATTAATCCCAAGGGGTCAAAGACTAAGGAGCATAACTTTCCGCATAAAATGAAAAATATTTGAAATGTACTGACTTGTTTCACAGTTGATCCCTGTGTATCCAGCAACACATGCACAGATGTAGCTATCTATACCATCTGTACATATTCCTCCATTCTCACAAGGGTCAGGCTGACATTCATCAATGTCTAAAGATCAAAAGAAAATGAAAACAATCAAATATTTCTCCATAGAAATTAATTCCAAGGGGTCAAAGACTAAGAAGCATAACTTTCCATATAAAATGAAAAATATATTTGAAATGTACTGACTTGTTTCACAGTTGATCCCTGTGTATCCAGCAACACATGCACAGCTGTAGCTATTTATACCATCTGTACATATTCCTCCATTCTCACAAGGGTCAGGCTGACATTCATCAATGTCTAAAGATCAAAAGAAAATGAAAACAATCAAATATTTCTCCATAGAAATTAATTCCAAGGGGTCAAAGACTAAGAAGCATAACTTTCCATATAAAATGAAAAATATATTTGAAATGTACTGACTTGTTTCACAGTTGATCCCTGTGTATCCAGCAACACATGCACAGCTGTAGCTATTTATACCATCTGTACATATTCCTCCATTCTCACAAGGGTCAGGCTGACATTCATCAATGTCTAAAGATCAAAAGAAAATGAAAACATTCAAATATTTCTCCATAGACATTAATCCCAAGGGGTCAAAGACTAAGGAGCATAACTTTCCCCATAAAATGAAAAATATATTTGAAATGTACTGACCTGTTTCACAGTTGATCCCTGTGTATCCAGCAACACATGCACAGCTGTAGCTATCTATACCATCTGTACATATTCCTCCATTCTCACAAGGGTCAGGCTGACATTCATCAATGTCTAAAGATCAAAAGAAAATGAAAACAATCAAATATTTCTCCATAGACATTAATCCCAAGGGGTCAAAGACTAAGGAGGATAACTTTCCGCATAAAATGAAAAATATATTTGAAATGTACTGACTTGTTTCACAGTTGATCCCTGTGTATCCAGCAACACATGCACAGCTGTAGCTATCTATACCATCTGTACATATTCCTCCATTCTCACAAGGGTCAGGCTGACATTCATCAATGTCTAAAGATCAAAAGAAAATGAAAACAATCAAATATTTCTCCATAGAAATTAATTCCAAGGGGTCAAAGACTAAGAAGCATAACTTTCCATATAAAATGAAAAATATATTTGAAATGTACTGACTTGTTTCACAGTTGATCCCTGTGTATCCAGCAACACATGCACAGCTGTAGCTATTTATACCATCTGTACATATTCCTCCATTCTCACAAGGGTCAGGCTGACATTCATCAATGTCTAAAGATCAAAAGAAAATGAAAACATTCAAATATTTCTCCATAGACATTAATCCCAAGGGGTCAAAGACTAAGGAGCATAACTTTCCCCATAAAATGAAAAATATATTTGAAATGTACTGACCTGTTTCACAGTTGATCCCTGTGTATCCAGCAACACATGCACAGCTGTAGCTATCTATACCATCTGTACATATTCCTCCATTCTCACAAGGGTCAGGCTGACATTCATCAATGTCTAAAGATCAAAAGAAAATGAAAACAATCAAATATTTCTCCATAGACATTAATCCCAAGGGGTCAAAGACTAAGGAGGATAACTTTCCGCATAAAATGAAAAATATATTTGAAATTTACTGACTTGTTTCACAGTTGATCCCTGTGTATCCAGCAACACATGCACAGCTGTAGCTATCTATACCATCTGTACATATTCCTCCATTCTCACAAGGGTCAGGCTGACATTCATCAATGTCTAAAGATCAAAAGAAAATGAAAACAATCAAATATTTCTCCATAGACATTAATTCCAAGGGGTCAAAGACTAAGGAGCATAACTTTCCGCATAAAATGAAAAATATATTTGAAATGTACTGACTTGTTTCACAGTTGATCCCTGTGTATCCAGCAACACATGCACAGCTGTAGCTATCTATACCATCTGTACATATTCCTCCATTCTCACAAGGGTCAGGCTGACATTCATCAATGTCTAAAGATCAAAAGAAAATGAAAGCAATCAAATATTTCTCCATAGACATTAATCCCAAGGGGTCAAAGACTAAGGAGCATAACTTTCCGCATAAAATGAAAAATATTTGAAATGTACTGACTTGTTTCACAGTTGATCCCTGTGTATCCAGCAACACATGCACAGATGTAGCTATCTATACCATCTGTACATATTCCTCCATTCTCACAAGGGTCAGGCTGACATTCATCAATGTCTAAAGATCAAAAGAAAATGAAAACAATCAAATATTTCTCCATAGAAGTTAATTCCAAGGGGTCAAAGACTAAGAAGCATAACTTTCCATATACAATGAAAAATATATTTGAAATGTACTGACTTGTTTCACAGTTGATCCCTGTGTATCCAGCAACACATGCACAGCTGTAGCTATTTATACCATCTGTACATATTCCTCCATTCTCACAAGGGTCAGGCTGACATTCATCAATGTCTAAAGATCAAAAGAAAATGAAAACATTCAAATATTTCTCCATAGACATTAATCCCAAGGGGTCAAAGACTAAGGAGCATAACTTTCCCCATAAAATGAAAAATATATTTGAAATGTACTGACCTGTTTCACAGTTGATCCCTGTGTATCCAGCAACACATGCACAGCTGTAGCTATCTATACCATCTGTACATATTCCTCCATTCTCACAAGGGTCAGGCTGACATTCATCAATGTCTAAAGATCAAAAGAAAATGAAAACAATCAAATATTTCTCCATAGACATTAATCCCAAGGGGTCAAAGACTAAGGAGGATAACTTTCCGCATAAAATGAAAAATATATTTGAAATGTACTGACTTGTTTCACAGTTGATCCCTGTGTATCCAGCAACACATGCACAGCTGTAGCTATCTATACCATCTGTACATATTCCTCCATTCTCACAAGGGTCAGGCTGACATTCATCAATGTCTAAAGATCAAAAGAAAATGAAAACAATCAAATATTTCTCCATAGAAATTAATTCCAAGGGGTCAAAGACTAAGAAGCATAACTTTCCATATAAAATGAAAAATATATTTGAAATGTACTGACTTGTTTCACAGTTGATCCCTGTGTATCCAGCAACACATGCACAGCTGTAGCTATCTATACCATCTGTACATATTCCTCCATTCTCACAAGGGTCAGGCTGACATTCATCAATGTCTAAAGATCAAAAGAAAATGAAAACAATCAAATATTTCTCCATAGAAATTAATTCCAAGGGGTCAAAGACTAAGAAGCATAACTTTCCATATAAAATGAAAAATATATTTGAAATGTACTGACTTGTTTCACAGTTGATCCCTGTGTATCCAGCAACGCATGCACAGCTGTAGCTATTTATACCATCTGTACATATTCCTCCATTCTCACAAGGGTCAGGCTGACATTCATCAATGTCTAAAGATCAAAAGAAAATGAAAACATTCAAATATTTCTCCATAGACATTAATCCCAAGGGGTCAAAGACTAAGGAGCATAACTTTCCGCATAAAATGAAAAATATATTTGAAATGTACTGACTTGTTTCACAGTTGATCCCTGTGTATCCAGCAACACATGCACAGCTGTAGCTATCTATACCATCTGTACATATTCCTCCATTCTCACAAGGGTCAGGCTGACATTCATCAATGTCTAAAGATCAAAAGAAAATGAAAACAATCAAATATTTCTCCATAGACATTAATCCCAAGGGGTCAAAGACTAAGGAGCATAACTTTCCGCATAAAATGAAAAATATTTGAAATGTACTGACTTGTTTCACAGTTGATCCCTGTGTATCCAGCAACACATGCACAGCTGTAGCTATCTATACCATCTGTACATATTCCTCCATTCTCACAAGGGTCAGGCTGACATTCATCAATGTCTAAAGATCAAAAGAAAATGAAAACAATCAAATATTTCTCCATAGAAATTAATTCCAAGGGGTCAAAGACTAAGAAGCATAACTTTCCATATAAAATGAAAAATATATTTGAAATGTACTGACTTGTTTCACAGTTGATCCCTGTGTATCCAGCAACACATGCACAGCTGTAGCTATTTATACCATCTGTACATATTCCTCCATTCTCACAAGGGTCAGGCTGACATTCATCAATGTCTAAAGATCAAAAGAAAATGAAAACATTCAAATATTTCTCCATAGACATTAATCCCAAGGGGTCAAAGACTAAGGAGCATAACTTTCCCCATAAAATGAAAAATATATTTGAAATGTACTGACCTGTTTCACAGTTGATCCCTGTGTATCCAGCAACACATGCACAGCTGTAGCTATCTATACCATCTGTACATATTCCTCCATTCTCACAAGGGTCAGGCTGACATTCATCAATGTCTAAAGATCAAAAGAAAATGAAAACAATCAAATATTTCTCCATAGACATTAATCCCAAGGGGTCAAAGACTAAGGAGGATAACTTTCCGCATAAAATGAAAAATATATTTGAAATGTACTGACTTGTTTCACAGTTGATCCCTGTGTATCCAGCAACACATGCACAGCTGTAGCTATCTATACCATCTGTACATATTCCTCCATTCTCACAAGGGTCAGGCTGACATTCATCAATGTCTAAAGATCAAAAGAAAATGAAAACAATCAAATATTTCTCCATAGAAATTAATTCCAAGGGGTCAAAGACTAAGAAGCATAACTTTCCATATAAAATGAAAAATATATTTGAAATGTACTGACTTGTTTCACAGTTGATCCCTGTGTATCCAGCAACACATGCACAGCTGTAGCTATCTATACCATCTGTACATATTCCTCCATTCTCACAAGGGTCAGGCTGACATTCATCAATGTCTAAAGATCAAAAGAAAATGAAAACAATCAAATATTTCTCCATAGAAATTAATTCCAAGGGGTCAAAGACTAAGAAGCATAACTTTCCATATAAAATGAAAAATATATTTGAAATGTACTGACTTGTTTCACAGTTGATCCCTGTGTATCCAGCAACACATGCACAGCTGTAGCTATTTATACCATCTGTACATATTCCTCCATTCTCACAAGGGTCAGGCTGACATTCATCAATGTCTAAAGATCAAAAGAAAATGAAAACATTCAAATATTTCTCCATAGACATTAATCCCAAGGGGTCAAAGACTAAGGAGCATAACTTTCCCCATAAAATGAAAAATATATTTGAAATGTACTGACCTGTTTCACAGTTGATCCCTGTGTATCCAGCAACACATGCACAGCTGTAGCTATCTATACCATCTGTACATATTCCTCCATTCTCACAAGGGTCAGGCTGACATTCATCAATGTCTAAAGATCAAAAGAAAATGAAAACAATCAAATATTTCTCCATAGACATTAATTCCAAGGGGTCAAAGACTAAGGAGCATAACTTTCCGCATAAAATGAAAAATATATTTGAAATGTACTGACTTGTTTCACAGTTGATCCCTGTGTATCCAGCAACACATGCACAGCTGTAGCTATCTATACCATCTGTACATATTCCTCCATTCTCACAAGGGTCAGGCTGACATTCATCAATGTCTAAAGATCAAAAGAAAATGAAAACAATCAAATATTTCTCCATAGAAATTAATTCCAAGGGGTCAAAGACTAAGAAGCATAACTTTCCATATAAAATGAAAAATATATTTGAAATGTACTGACTTGTTTCACAGTTGATCCCTGTGTATCCAGCAACACATGCACAGCTGTAGCTATTTATACCATCTGTACATATTCCTCCATTCTCACAAGGGTCAGGCTGACATTCATCAATGTCTAAAGATCAAAAGAAAATGAAAACAATCAAATATTTCTCCATAGACATTAATCCCAAGGGGTCAAAGACTAAGGAGCATAACTTTCCGCATAAAATGAAAAATATTTGAAATGTACTGACTTGTTTCACAGTTGATCCCTGTGTATCCAGCAACACATGCACAGCTGTAGCTATCTATACCATCTGTACATATTCCTCCATTCTCACAAGGGTCAGGCTGACATTCATCAATGTCTAAAGATCAAAAGAAAATGAAAACAATCAAATATTTCTCCATAGACATTAATCCCAAGGGGTCAAAGACTGAGGAGCATAACTTTTCGCATAAAATGAAAAATATATTTGAAATGTACTGACCTGTTTCACAGTTGATCCCTGTGTATCCAGCAACACATGCACAGCTGTAGCTATCTATACCATCTGTACATATTCCTCCATTCTCACAAGGGTCAGGCTGACATTCATCAATGTCTAAAGATCAAAAGAAAATGAAAACAATCAAATATTTCTCCATAGACATTAATCCCAAGGGGTCAAAGACTAAGGAGCATAACTTTCCCCATAAAATGAAAAATATATTTGAAATGTACTGACCTGTTTCACAGTTGATCCCTGTGTATCCAGCAACACATGCACAGCTGTAGCTATCTATACCATCTGTACATATTCCTCCATTCTCACAAGGGTCAGGCTGACATTCATCAATGTCTAAAGATCAAAAGAAAATGAAAACAATCAAATATTTCTCCATAGACATTAATTCCAAGGGGTCAAAGACTAAGAAGCATAACTTTCCATATAAAATGAAAAATATATTTGAAATGTACTGACTTGTTTCACAGTTGATCCCTGTGTATCCAGCAACACATGCACAGCTGTAGCTATTTATACCATCTGTACATATTCCTCCATTCTCACAAGGGTCAGGCTGACATTCATCAATGTCTAAAGATCAAAAGAAAATGAAAACAATCAAATATTTCTCCATAGACATTAATCCCAAGGGGTCAAAGACTAAGGAGCACAACTTTCCCCATAAAATGAAAAATATATTTGAAATGTACTGACTTGTTTCACAGTTGATCCCTGTGTATCCAGCAACACATGCACAGCTGTAGCTATCTATACCATCTGTACATATTCCTCCATTCTCACAAGGGTCAGGCTGACATTCATCAATGTCTAAAGATCAAAAGAAAATGAAAACAATCAAATATTTCTCCATAGACATTAATCCCAAGGGGTCAAAGACTAAGGAGCATAACTTTCCGCATAAAATGAAAAATATATTTGAAATGTACTGACTTGTTTCACAGTTGATCCCTGTGTATCCAGCAACACATGCACAGCTGTAGCTATCTATACCATCTGTACATATTCCTCCATTCTCACAAGGGTCAGGCTGACATTCATCAATGTCTAAAGATCAAAAGAAAATGAAAACAATCAAATATTTCTCCATAGACATTTATCCAAAGGGGTCAAATACTAAGGAGCATAACTTTCCGTATAAAATGAAAAATATATTTGAATTGTACTGACTTGTTTCACAGTTGATCCCTGTGTATCCAGCAACACATGCACAGCTGTAGCTATTTATACCATCTGTACATATTCCTCCATTCTCACAAGGGTCAGGCTGACATTCATCAATGTCTAAAGATCAAAAGAAAATGAAAACAATCAAGTATTTCTCCATAGACATTAATCCCAAGGGGTCAAAGACTAAGGAGCATAACTTTCCCCATAAAATGTAAAATATATTTGAAATGTACTGACTTGTTTCACAGTTGATCCCTGTGTATCCAGCAACACATGCACAGCTGTAGCTATTTATACCATCTGTACATATTCCTCCATTCTCACAAGGGTCAGGCTGACATTCATCAATGTCTAAAGATCAAAAGAAAATGAAAACAATCAAATATTTCTCCATAGACATTAATCCCAAATTGTCAAAGACTGAGGAGCATACCTTTTCGCATAAAATGAAAAGAATATTTGAAATGTAATGACCTGTTTCACAGTTGATCCCTGTGTATCCAGCAACACATGCACAGCTGTAGCTATCTATACCATCTGTACATATTCCTCCATTCTCACAAGGGTCAGGCTGACATTCATCAATGTCTAAAGATCAAAAGAAAATGAAAACAATCAAATATTTCTCCATAGAAATTAATTCCAAGGGGTCAAAGACTAAGAAGCATAACTTTCCATATAAAATGAAAAATATATTTGAAATGTACTGACTTGTTTCACAGTTGATCCCTGTGTATCCAGCAACACATGCACAGCTGTAGCTATTTATACCATCTGTACATATTCCTCCATTCTCACAAGGGTCAGGCTGACATTCATCAATGTCTAAAGATCAAAAGAAAATGAAAACAATCAAATATTTCTCCATAGACATTAATCCCAAGGGGTCAAAGACTAAGGAGCACAACTTTCCGCATAAAATGAAAAATATTTGAAATGTACTGACTTGTTTCACAGTTGATCCCTGTGTATCCAGCAACACATGCACAGCTGTAGCTATCTATACCATCTGTACATATTCCTCCATTCTCACAAGGGTCAGGCTGACATTCATCAATGTCTAAAGATCAAAAGAAAATGAAAACAATCAAATATTTCTCCATAGAAATTAATTCCAAGGGGTCAAAGACTAAGAAGCATAACTTTCCATATAAAATGAAAAATATATTTGAAATGTACTGACTTGTTTCACAGTTGATCCCTGTGTATCCAGCAACACATGCACAGCTGTAGCTATTTATACCATCTGTACATATTCCTCCATTCTCACAAGGGTCAGGCTGACATTCATCAATGTCTAAAGATCAAAAGAAAATGAAAACTATCAAATATTTCTCCATAGACATTAATCCCAAGGGGTCAAAGACAAAGGAGCATAACTTTCCCCATAAAATGAAAAATATATTTGAAATGTACTGACTTGTTTCACAGTTGATCCCTGTGTATCCAGCAACACATGCACAGCTGTAGCTATCTATACCATCTGTACATATTCCTCCATTCTCACAAGGGTCAGGCTGACATTCATCAATGTCTAAAGATCAAAAGAAAATGAAAAGAATCAAATATTTCTCCATAGACATTAATCCCAAGGGGTCAAAGACTAAGGAGCATAACTTTCCGCATAAAATGAAAAATATATTTGAAATGTACTGACTTGTTTCACAGTTGATCCCTGTGTATCCAGCAACACATGCACAGCTGTAGCTATCTATACCATCTGTACATATTCCTCCATTCTCACAAGGGTCAGGCTGACATTCATCAATGTCTAAAGATCAAAAGAAAATGAAAACTATCAAATATTTCTCCATAGACATTAATCCCAAGGGGTCAAAGACAAAGGAGCATAACTTTCCGTATAAAATGAAAAATATATTTGAAATGTACTGACTTGTTTCACAGTTGATCCCTGTGTATCCAGCAACACATGCACAGCTGTAGCTATTTATACCATCTGTACATATTCCTCCATTCTCACAAGGGTCAGGCTGACATTCATCAATGTCTAAAGATCAAAAGAAAATGAAAACAATCAAGTATTTCTCCATAGACATTAATCCCAAGGGGTCAAAGACTAAGGAGCATAACTTTCCCCATAAAATGTAAAATATATTTGAAATGTACTGACTTGTTTCACAGTTGATCCCTGTGTATCCAGCAACACATGCACAGCTGTAGCTATTTATACCATCTGTACATATTCCTCCATTCTCACAAGGGTCAGGCTGACATTCATCAATGTCTAAAGATCAAAAGAAAATGAAAACAATCAAATATTTCTCCATAGAAATTAATTCCAAGGGGTCAAAGACTAAGAAGCATAACTTTCCATATAAAATGAAAAATATATTTGAAATGTACTGACTTGTTTCACAGTTGATCCCTGTGTATCCAGCAACACATGCACAGCTGTAGCTATTTATACCATCTGTACATATTCCTCCATTCTCACAAGGGTCAGGCTGACATTCATCAATGTCTAAAGATCAAAAGAAAATGAAAACAATCAAATATTTCTCCATAGACATTAATCCCAAGGGGTCAAAGACTAAGGAGCACAACTTTCCGCATAAAATGAAAAATATTTGAAATGTACTGACTTGTTTCACAGTTGATCCCTGTGTATCCAGCAACACATGCACAGCTGTAGCTATCTATACCATCTGTACATATTCCTCCATTCTCACAAGGGTCAGGCTGACATTCATCAATGTCTAAAGATCAAAAGAAAATGAAAACAATCAAATATTTCTCCATAGAAATTAATTCCAAGGGGTCAAAGACTAAGAAGCATAACTTTCCATATAAAATGAAAAATATATTTGAAATGTACTGACTTGTTTCACAGTTGATCCCTGTGTATCCAGCAACACATGCACAGCTGTAGCTATTTATACCATCTGTACATATTCCTCCATTCTCACAAGGGTCAGGCTGACATTCATCAATGTCTAAAGATCAAAAGAAAATGAAAACAATCAAATATTTCTCCATAGACATTAATCCCAAGGGGTCAAAGACTAAGGAGCACAACTTTCCGCATAAAATGAAAAATATTTGAAATGTACTGACTTGTTTCACAGTTGATCCCTGTGTATCCAGCAACACATGCACAGCTGTAGCTATCTATACCATCTGTACATATTCCTCCATTCTCACAAGGGTCAGGCTGACATTCATCAATGTCTAAAGATCAAAAGAAAATGAAAACAATCAAATATTTCTCCATAGAAATTAATTCCAAGGGGTCAAAGACTAAGAAGCATAACTTTCCATATAAAATGAAAAATATATTTGAAATGTACTGACTTGTTTCACAGTTGATCCCTGTGTATCCAGCAACACATGCACAGCTGTAGCTATTTATACCATCTGTACATATTCCTCCATTCTCACAAGGGTCAGGCTGACATTCATCAATGTCTAAAGATCAAAAGAAAATGAAAACTATCAAATATTTCTCCATAGACATTAATCCCAAGGGGTCAAAGACAAAGGAGCATAACTTTCCCCATAAAATGAAAAATATATTTGAAATGTACTGACTTGTTTCACAGTTGATCCCTGTGTATCCAGCAACACATGCACAGCTGTAGCTATCTATACCATCTGTACATATTCCTCCATTCTCACAAGGGTCAGGCTGACATTCATCAATGTCTAAAGATCAAAAGAAAATGAAAACAATCAAATATTTCTCCATAGACATTAATCCCAAGGGGTCAAAGACTAAGGAGCATAACTTTCCGCATAAAATGAAAAATATATTTGAAATGTACTGACTTGTTTCACAGTTGATCCCTGTGTATCCAGCAACACATGCACAGCTGTAGCTATCTATACCATCTGTACATATTCCTCCATTCTCACAAGGGTCAGGCTGACATTCATCAATGTCTAAAGATCAAAAGAAAATGAAAACAATCAAATATTTCTCCATAGACATTTATCCAAAGGGGTCAAATACTAAGGAGCATAACTTTCCGTATAAAATGAAAAATATATTTGAAATGTACTGACTTGTTTCACAGTTGATCCCTGTGTATCCAGCAACACATGCACAGCTGTAGCTATTTATACCATCTGTACATATTCCTCCATTCTCACAAGGGTCAGGCTGACATTCATCAATGTCTAAAGATCAAAAGAAAATGAAAACAATCAAGTATTTCTCCATAGACATTAATCCCAAGGGGTCAAAGACTAAGGAGCATAACTTTCCCCATAAAATGTAAAATATATTTGAAATGTACTGACTTGTTTCACAGTTGATCCCTGTGTATCCAGCAACACATGCACAGCTGTAGCTATTTATACCATCTGTACATATTCCTCCATTCTCACAAGGGTCAGGCTGACATTCATCAATGTCTAAAGATCAAAAGAAAATGAAAACAATCAAATATTTCTCCATAGACATTAATCCCAAATTGTCAAAGACTGAGGAGCATACCTTTTCGCATAAAATGAAAAGAATATTTGAAATGTAATGACCTGTTTCACAGTTGATCCCTGTGTATCCAGCAACACATGCACAGCTGTAGCTATCTATACCATCTGTACATATTCCTCCATTCTCACAAGGGTCAGGCTGACATTCATCAATGTCTAAAGATCAAAAGAAAATGAAAACAATCAAATATTTCTCCATAGAAATTAATTCCAAGGGGTCAAAGACTAAGAAGCATAACTTTCCATATAAAATGAAAAATATATTTGAAATGTACTGACTTGTTTCACAGTTGATCCCTGTGTATCCAGCAACACATGCACAGCTGTAGCTATTTATACCATCTGTACATATTCCTCCATTCTCACAAGGGTCAGGCTGACATTCATCAATGTCTAAAGATCAAAAGAAAATGAAAACAATCAAATATTTCTCCATAGACATTAATCCCAAGGGGTCAAAGACTAAGGAGCACAACTTTCCGCATAAAATGAAAAATATTTGAAATGTACTGACTTGTTTCACAGTTGATCCCTGTGTATCCAGCAACACATGCACAGCTGTAGCTATCTATACCATCTGTACATATTCCTCCATTCTCACAAGGGTCAGGCTGACATTCATCAATGTCTAAAGATCAAAAGAAAATGAAAACAATCAAATATTTCTCCATAGAAATTAATTCCAAGGGGTCAAAGACTAAGAAGCATAACTTTCCATATAAAATGAAAAATATATTTGAAATGTACTGACTTGTTTCACAGTTGATCCCTGTGTATCCAGCAACACATGCACAGCTGTAGCTATTTATACCATCTGTACATATTCCTCCATTCTCACAAGGGTCAGGCTGACATTCATCAATGTCTAAAGATCAAAAGAAAATGAAAACTATCAAATATTTCTCCATAGACATTAATCCCAAGGGGTCAAAGACAAAGGAGCATAACTTTCCCCATAAAATGAAAAATATATTTGAAATGTACTGACTTGTTTCACAGTTGATCCCTGTGTATCCAGCAACACATGCACAGCTGTAGCTATCTATACCATCTGTACATATTCCTCCATTCTCACAAGGGTCAGGCTGACATTCATCAATGTCTAAAGATCAAAAGAAAATGAAAACAATCAAATATTTCTCCATAGACATTAATCCCAAGGGGTCAAAGACTAAGGAGCATAACTTTCCGCATAAAATGAAAAATATATTTGAAATGTACTGACTTGTTTCACAGTTGATCCCTGTGTATCCAGCAACACATGCACAGCTGTAGCTATCTATACCATCTGAACATATTCCTCCATTCTCACAAGGGTCAGGCTGACATTCATCAATGTCTAAAGATCAAAAGAAAATGAAAACTATCAAATATTTCTCCATAGACATTAATCCCAAGGGGTCAAAGACAAAGGAGCATAACTTTCCGTATAAAATGAAAAATATATTTGAAATGTACTGACTTGTTTCACAGTTGATCCCTGTGTATCCAGCAACACATGCACAGCTGTAGCTATTTATACCATCTGTACATATTCCTCCATTCTCACAAGGGTCAGGCTGACATTCATCAATGTCTAAAGATCAAAAGAAAATGAAAACAATCAAGTATTTCTCCATAGACATTAATCCCAAGGGGTCAAAGACTAAGGAGCATAACTTTCCCCATAAAATGTAAAATATATTTGAAATGTACTGACTTGTTTCACAGTTGATCCCTGTGTATCCAGCAACACATGCACAGCTGTAGCTATTTATACCATCTGTACATATTCCTCCATTCTCACAAGGGTCAGGCTGACATTCATCAATGTCTAAAGATCAAAAGAAAATGAAAACAATCAAATATTTCTCCATAGAAATTAATTCCAAGGGGTCAAAGACTAAGAAGCATAACTTTCCATATAAAATGAAAAATATATTTGAAATGTACTGACTTGTTTCACAGTTGATCCCTGTGTATCCAGCAACACATGCACAGCTGTAGCTATTTATACCATCTGTACATATTCCTCCATTCTCACAAGGGTCAGGCTGACATTCATCAATGTCTAAAGATCAAAAGAAAATGAAAACAATCAAATATTTCTCCATAGACATTAATCCCAAGGGGTCAAAGACTAAGGAGCACAACTTTCCGCATAAAATGAAAAATATTTGAAATGTACTGACTTGTTTCACAGTTGATCCCTGTGTATCCAGCAACACATGCACAGCTGTAGCTATCTATACCATCTGTACATATTCCTCCATTCTCACAAGGGTCAGGCTGACATTCATCAATGTCTAAAGATCAAAAGAAAATGAAAACAATCAAATATTTCTCCATAGAAATTAATTCCAAGGGGTCAAAGACTAAGAAGCATAACTTTCCATATAAAATGAAAAATATATTTGAAATGTACTGACTTGTTTCACAGTTGATCCCTGTGTATCCAGCAACACATGCACAGCTGTAGCTATTTATACCATCTGTACATATTCCTCCATTCTCACAAGGGTCAGGCTGACATTCATCAATGTCTAAAGATCAAAAGAAAATGAAAACTATCAAATATTTCTCCATAGACATTAATCCCAAGGGGTCAAAGACAAAGGAGCATAACTTTCCCCATAAAATGAAAAATATATTTGAAATGTACTGACTTGTTTCACAGTTGATCCCTGTGTATCCAGCAACACATGCACAGCTGTAGCTATCTATACCATCTGTACATATTCCTCCATTCTCACAAGGGTCAGGCTGACATTCATCAATGTCTAAAGATCAAAAGAAAATGAAAACAATCAAATATTTCTCCATAGACATTAATCCCAAGGGGTCAAAGACTAAGGAGCATAACTTTCCGCATAAAATGAAAAATATATTTGAAATGTACTGACTTGTTTCACAGTTGATCCCTGTGTATCCAGCAACACATGCACAGCTGTAGCTATCTATACCATCTGTACATATTCCTCCATTCTCACAAGGGTCAGGCTGACATTCATCAATGTCTAAAGATCAAAAGAAAATGAAAACAATCAAATATTTCTCCATAGACATTTATCCAAAGGGGTCAAAGACTAAGGAGCATAACTTTCCGTATAAAATGAAAAATATATTTGAAATGTACTGACTTGTTTCACAGTTGATCCCTGTGTATCCAGCAACACATGCACAGCTGTAGCTATTTATACCATCTGTACATATTCCTCCATTCTCACAAGGGTCAGGCTGACATTCATCAATGTCTAAAGATCAAAAGAAAATGAAAACAATCAAGTATTTCTCCATAGACATTAATCCCAAGGGGTCAAAGACTAAGGAGCATAACTTTCCCCATAAAATGTAAAATATATTTGAAATGTACTGACTTGTTTCACAGTTGATCCCTGTGTATCCAGCAACACATGCACAGCTGTAGCTATCTATACCATCTGTACATATTCCTCCATTCTCACAAGGGTCAGGCTGACATTCATCAATGTCTAAAGATCAAAAGAAAATGAAAACAATCAAATATTTCTCCATAGAAATTAATTCCAAGGGGTCAAAGACTAAGAAGCATAACTTTCCATATAAAATGAAAAATATATTTGAAATGTACTGACTTGTTTCACAGTTGATCCCTGTGTATCCAGCAACACATGCACAGCTGTAGCTATTTATACCATCTGTACATATTCCTCCATTCTCACAAGGGTCAGGCTGACATTCATCAATGTCTAAAGATCAAAAGAAAATGAAAACTATCAAATATTTCTCCGTAGACATTAATCCCAAGGGGTCAAAGACAAAGGAGCATAACTTTCCCCATAAAATGAAAAATATATTTGAAATGTACTGACTTGTTTCACAGTTGATCCCTGTGTATCCAGCAACACATGCACAGCTGTAGCTATCTATACCATCTGTACATATTCCTCCATTCTCACAAGGGTCAGGCTGACATTCATCAATGTCTAAAGATCAAAAGAAAATGAAAACAATCAAATATTTCTCCATAGACATTAATCCCAAGGGGTCAAAGACTAAGGAGCATAACTTTCCGCATAAAATGAAAAATATATTTGAAATGTACTGACTTGTTTCACAGTTGATCCCTGTGTATCCAGCAACACATGCACAGCTGTAGCTATCTATACCATCTGTACATATTCCTCCATTCTCACAAGGGTCAGGCTGACATTCATCAATGTCTAAAGATCAAAAGAAAATGAAAACAATCAAATATTTCTCCATAGACATTTATCCAAAGGGGTCAAAGACTAAGGAGCATAACTTTCCGTATAAAATGAAAAATATATTTGAAATGTACTGACTTGTTTCACAGTTGATCCCTGTGTATCCAGCAACACATGCACAGCTGTAGCTATTTATACCATCTGTACATATTCCTCCATTCTCACAAGGGTCAGGCTGACATTCATCAATGTCTAAAGATCAAAAGAAAATGAAAACAATCAAGTATTTCTCCATAGACATTAATCCCAAGGGGTCAAAGACTAAGGAGCATAACTTTCCCCATAAAATGTAAAATATATTTGAAATGTACTGACTTGTTTCACAGTTGATCCCTGTGTATCCAGCAACACATGCACAGCTGTAGCTATCTATACCATCTGTACATATTCCTCCATTCTCACAAGGGTCAGGCTGACATTCATCAATGTCTAAAGATCAAAAGAAAATGAAAACAATCAAATATTTCTCCATAGAAATTAATTCCAAGGGGTCAAAGACTAAGAAGCATAACTTTCCATATAAAATGAAAAATATATTTGAAATGTACTGACTTGTTTCACAGTTGATCCCTGTGTATCCAGCAACACATGCACAGCTGTAGCTATTTAAACCATCTGTACATATTCCTCCATTCTCACAAGGGTCAGGCTGACATTCATCAATGTCTAAAGATCAAAAGAAAATGAAAACTATCAAATATTTCTCCATAGACATTAATCCCAAGGGGTCAAAGACAAAGGAGCATAACTTTCCCCATAAAATGAAAAATATATTTGAAATGTACTGACTTGTTTCACAGTTGATCCCTGTGTATCCAGCAACACATGCACAGCTGTAGCTATCTATACCATCTGTACATATTCCTCCATTCTCACAAGGGTCAGGCTGACATTCATCAATGTCTAAAGATCAAAAGAAAATGAAAACAATCAAATATTTCTCCATAGACATTAATCCCAAGGGGTCAAAGACTAAGGAGCATAACTTTCCGCATAAAATGAAAAATATATTTGAAATGTACTGACTTGTTTCACAGTTGATCCCTGTGTATCCAGCAACACATGCACAGCTGTAGCTATCTATACCATCTGTACATATTCCTCCATTCTCACAAGGGTCAGGCTGACATTCATCAATGTCTAAAGATCAAAAGAAAATGAAAACAATCAAATATTTCTCCATAGACATTTATCCAAAGGGGTCAAAGACTAAGGAGCATAACTTTCCGTATAAAATGAAAAATATATTTGAAATGTACTGACTTGTTTCACAGTTGATCCCTGTGTATCCAGCAACACATGCACAGCTGTAGCTATTTATACCATCTGTACATATTCCTCCATTCTCACAAGGGTCAGGCTGACATTCATCAATGTCTAAAGATCAAAAGAAAATGAAAACAATCAAATATTTCTCCATAGACATTAATCCCAAATTGTCAAAGACTGAGGAGCATACCTTTTCGCATAAAATGAAAAATATATTTGAAATGTAATGACCTGTTTCACAGTTGATCCCTGTGTATCCAGCAACACATGCACAGCTGTAGCTATCTATACCATCTGTACATATTCCTCCATTCTCACAAGGGTCAGGCTGACATTCATCAATGTCTAAAGATCAAAAGAAAATGAAAACAATCAAATATTTCTCCATAGACATTAATCCCAAGGGGTCAAAGACTAAGGAGCATAACTTTCCCCATAAAATGAAAAATATATTTGAAATGTACTGACCTGTTTCACAGTTGATCCCTGTGTATCCAGCAACACATGCACAGCTGTAGCTATCTATACCATCTGTACATATTCCTCCATTCTCACAAGGGTCAGGCTGACATTCATCAATGTCTAAAGATCAAAAGAAAATGAAAACAATCAAATATTTCTCCATAGACATTAATCCCAAGGGGTCAAAGACTAAGGAGGATAACTTTCCGCATAAAATGAAAAATATATTTGAAATTTACTGACTTGTTTCACAGTTGATCCCTGTGTATCCAGCAACACATGCACAGCTGTAGCTATCTATACCATCTGTACATATTCCTCCATTCTCACAAGGGTCAGGCTGACATTCATCAATGTCTAAAGATCAAAAGAAAATGAAAACAATCAAATATTTCTCCATAGAAATTAATTCCAAGGGGTCAAAGACTAAGGAGCATAACTTTCCGCATAAAATGAAAAATATATTTGAAATGTACTGACTTGTTTCACAGTTGATCCCTGTGTATCCAGCAACACATGCACAGCTGTAGCTATCTATACCATCTGTACATATTCCTCCATTCTCACAAGGGTCAGGCTGACATTCATCAATGTCTAAAGATCAAAAGAAAATGAAAACAATCAAATATTTCTCCATAGAAATTAATTCCAAGGGGTCAAAGACTAAGAAGCATAACTTTCCATATAAAATGAAAAATATATTTGAAATGTACTGACTTGTTTCACAGTTGATCCCTGTGTATCCAGCAACACATGCACAGCTGTAGCTATTTATACCATCTGTACATATTCCTCCATTCTCACAAGGGTCAGGCTGACATTCATCAATGTCTAAAGATCAAAAGAAAATGAAAACAATCAAATATTTCTCCATAGACATTAATCCCAAGGGGTCAAAGACTAAGGAGCATAACTTTCCGCATAAAATGAAAAATATTTGAAATGTACTGACTTGTTTCACAGTTGATCCCTGTGTATCCAGCAACACATGCACAGCTGTAGCTATCTATACCATCTGTACATATTCCTCCATTCTCACAAGGGTCAGGCTGACATTCATCGCATAAAATGAAAAATATATTTGAAATGTACTGACCTGTTTCACAGTTGATCCCTGTGTATCCAGCAACACATGCACAGCTGTAGCTATCTATACCATCTGTACATATTCCTCCATTCTCACAAGGGTCAGGCTGACATTCATCAATGTCTAAAGATCAAAAGAAAATGAAAACAATCAAATATTTCTCCATAGACATTAATCCCAAGGGGTCAAAGACTAAGGAGCATAACTTTCCCCATAAAATGAAAAATATATTTGAAATGTACTGACCTGTTTCACAGTTGATCCCTGTGTATCCAGCAACACATGCACAGCTGTAGCTATCTATACCATCTGTACATATTCCTCCATTCTCACAAGGGTCAGGCTGACATTCATCAATGTCTAAAGATCAAAAGAAAATGAAAACAATCAAATATTTCTCCATAGAAATTAATTCCAAGGGGTCAAAGACTAAGAAGCATAACTTTCCATATAAAATGAAAAATATATTTGAAATGTACTGACTTGTTTCACAGTTGATCCCTGTGTATCCAGCAACACATGCACAGCTGTAGCTATTTATACCATCTGTACATATTCCTCCATTCTCACAAGGGTCAGGCTGACATTCATCAATGTCTAAAGATCAAAAGAAAATGAAAACAATCAAATATTTCTCCATAGACATTAATCCCAAGGGGTCAAAGACTAAGGAGCATAACTTTCCGCATAAAATGAAAAATATTTGAAATGTACTGACTTGTTCCACAGTTGATCCCTGTGTATCCAGCAACACATGCACAGCTGTAGCTATCTATACCATCTGTACATATTCCTCCATTCTCACAAGGGTCAGGCTGACATTCATCAATGTCTAAAGATCAAAAGAAAATGAAAACAATCAAATATTTCTCCATAAACATTAATCCCAAGGGGTCAAAGACTGAGGAGCATAACTTTTCGCATAAAATGAAAAATATATTTGAAATGTACTGACCTGTTTCACAGTTGATCCCTGTGTATCCAGCAACACATGCACAGCTGTAGCTATCTATACCATCTGTACATATTCCTCCATTCTCACAAGGGTCAGGCTGACATTCATCAATGTCTAAAGATCAAAAGAAAATGAAAACAATCAAATATTTCTCCATAGAAATTAATTCCAAGGGGTCAAAGAGTAAGAAGCATAACTTTCCATATAAAATGAAAAATATATTTGAAATGTACTGACTTGTTTCACAGTTGATCCCTGTGTATCCAGCAACACATGCACAGCTGTAGCTATTTATACCATCTGTACATATTCCTCCATTCTCACAAGGGTCAGGCTGACATTCATCAATGTCTAAAGATCAAAAGAAAATGAAAACTATCAAATATTTCTCCATAGACATTAATCCCAAGGGGTCAAAGACAAAGGAGCATAACTTTCCCCATAAAATGAAAAATATATTTGAAATGTACTGACTTGTTTCACAGTTGATCCCTGTGTATCCAGCAACACATGCACAGCTGTAGCTATCTATAACATCTGTACATATTCCTCCATTCTCACAAGGGTCAGGCTGACATTCATCAATGTCTAAAGATCAAAAGAAAATGAAAACAATCAAATATTTCTCCATAGACATTAATCCCAAGGGGTCAAAGACTAAGGAGCATAACTTTCCGCATAAAATGAAAAATATATTTGAAATGTACTGACTTGTTTCACAGTTGATCCCTGTGTATCCAGCAACACATGCACAGCTGTAGCTATCTATACCATCTGTACATATTCCTCCATTCTCACAAGGGTCAGGCTGACATTCATCAATGTCTAAAGATCAAAAGAAAATGAAAACAATCAAATATTTCTCCATAGACATTTATCCAAAGGGGTCAAAGACTAAGGAGCATAACTTTCCGTATAAAATGAAAAATATATTTGAAATGTACTGACTTGTTTCACAGTTGATCCCTGTGTATCCAGCAACACATGCACAGCTGTAGCTATTTATACCATCTGTACATATTCCTCCATTCTCACAAGGGTCAGGCTGACATTCATCAATGTCTAAAGATCAAAAGAAAATGAAAACAATCAAATATTTCTCCATAGACATTAATCCCAAGGGGTCAAAGACTAAGGAGCATAACTTTCCCCATAAAATGTAAAATATATTTGAAATGTACTGACTTGTTTCACAGTTGATCCCTGTGTATCCAGCAACACATGCACAGCTGTAGCTATTTATACCATCTGTACATATTCCTCCATTCTCACAAGGGTCAGGCTGACATTCATCAATGTCTAAAGATCAAAAGAAAATGAAAACAATCAAATATTTCTCCATAGACATTAATCCCAAATTGTCAAAGACTGAGGAGCATACCTTTTCGCATAAAATGAAAAATATATTTGAAATGTAATGACCTGTTTCACAGTTGATCCCTGTGTATCCAGCAACACATGCACAGCTGTAGCTATATATACCATCTGTACATATTCCTCCATTCTCACAAGGGTCAGGCTGACATTCATCAATGTCTAAAGATCAAAAGAAATGAAAACAATCAAATATTTCTCCATAGACATTAATCCCAAGGGGTCAAAGACTAAGGAGCATAACTTTCCCCATAAAATGAAAAATATATTTGAAATGTACTGACCTGTTTCACAGTTGATCCCTGTGTATCCAGCAACACATGCACAGCTGTAGCTATCTATACCATCTGTACATATTCCTCCATTCTCACAAGGGTCAGGCTGACATTCATCAATGTCTAAAGATCAAAAGAAAATGAAAACAATCAAATATTTCTCCATAGACATTAATCCCAAGGGGTCAAAGACTAAGGAGGATAACTTTCCGCATAAAATGAAAAATATATTTGTAATTTACTGACTTGTTTCACAGTTGATCCCTGTGTATCCAGCAACACATGCACAGCTGTAGCTATCTATACCATCTGTACATATTCCTCCATTCTCACAAGGGTCAGGCTGACATTCATCAATGTCTAAAGATCAAAAGAAAATGAAAACAATCAAATATTTCTCCATAGAAATTAATTCCAAGGGGTCAAAGACTAAGAAGCATAACTTTCCATATAAAATGAAAAATATATTTGAAATGTACTGACTTGTTTCACAGTTGATCCCTGTGTATCCAGCAACACATGCACAGCTGTAGCTATTTATACCATCTGTACATATTCCTCCATTCTCACAAGGGTCAGGCTGACATTCATCAATGTCTAAAGATCAAAAGAAAATGAAAACTATCAAATATTTCTCCATAGACATTAATCCCAAGGGGTCAAAGACAAAGGAGCATAACTTTCCCCATAAAATGAAAAATATATTTGAAATGTACTGACTTGTTTCACAGTTGATCCCTGTGTATCCAGCAACACATGCACAGCTGTAGCTATCTATACCATCTGTACATATTCCTCCATTCTCACAAGGGTCAGGCTGACATTCATCAATGTCTAAAGATCAAAAGAAAATGAAAACAATCAAATATTTCTCCATAGACATTAATCCCAAGGGGTCAAAGACTAAGGAGCATAACTTTCCGCATAAAATGAAAAATATATTTGAAATGTACTGACTTGTTTCACAGTTGATCCCTGTGTATCCAGCAACACATGCACAGCTGTAGCTATCTATACCATCTGTACATATTCCTCCATTCTCACAAGGGTCAGGCTGACATTCATCAATGTCTAAAGATCAAAAGAAAATGAAAACAATCAAATATTTCTCCATAGACATTTATCCAAAGGGGTCAAAGACTAAGGAGCATAACTTTCCGTATAAAATGAAAAATATATTTGAAATGTACTGACTTGTTTCACAGTTGATCCCTGTGTATCCAGCAACACATGCACAGCTGTAGCTATTTATACCATCTGTACATATTCCTCCATTCTCACAAGGGTCAGGCTGACATTCATCAATGTCTAAAGATCAAAAGAAAATGAAAACAATCAAGTATTTCTCCATAGACATTAATCCCAAGGGGTCAAAGACTAAGGAGCATAACTTTCCCCATAAAATGTAAAATATATTTGAAATGTACTGACTTGTTTCACAGTTGATCCCTGTGTATCCAGCAACACATGCACAGCTGTAGCTATTTATACCATCTGTACATATTCCTCCATTCTCACAAGGGTCAGGCTGACATTCATCAATGTCTAAAGATCAAAAGAAAATGAAAACAATCAAATATTTCTCCATAGACATTAATCCCAAATTGTCAAAGACTGAGGAGCATACCTTTTCGCATAAAATGAAAAATATATTTGAAATGTAATGACCTGTTTCACAGTTGATCCCTGTGTATCCAGCAACACATGCACAGCTGTAGCTATCTATACCATCTGTACATAATCCTCCATTCTCACAAGGGTCAGGCTGACATTCATCAATGTCTAAAGATCAAAAGAAATGAAAACAATCAAATATTTCTCCATAGACATTAATTCCAAGGGGTCAAAGACTAAGGAGCATAACTTTCCGCATAAAATGAAAAATATATTTGAAATGTACTGACTTGTTTCACAGTTGATCCCTGTGTATCCAGCAACACATGCACAGCTGTAGCTATCTATACCATCTGTACATATTCCTCCATTCTCACAAGGGTCAGGCTGACATTCATCAATGTCTAAAGATCAAAAGAAAATGAAAACAATCAAATATTTCTCCATAGAAATTAATTCCAAGGGGTCAAAGACTAAGAAGCATAACTTTCCATATAAAATGAAAAATATATTTGAAATGTACTGACTTGTTTCACAGTTGATCCCTGTGTATCCAGCAACACATGCACATCTGTAGCTATTTATACCATCTGTACATATTCCTCCATTCTCACAAGGGTCAGGCTGACATTCATCAATGTCTAAAGATCAAAAGAAAATGAAAACAATCAAATATTTCTCCATAGACATTAATCCCAAGGGGTCAAAGACTAAGGAGCATAACTTTCCGCATAAAATGAAAAATATTTGAAATGTACTGACTTGTTTCACAGTTGATCCCTGTGTATCCAGCAACACATGCACAGCTGTAGCTATCTATACCATCTGTACATATTCCTCCATTCTCACAAGGGTCAGGCTGACATTCATCAATGTCTAAAGATCAAAAGAAAATGAAAACAATCAAATATTTCTCCATAGACATTAATCCCAAGGGGTCAAAGACTGAGGAGCATAACTTTTCGCATAAAATGAAAAATATATTTGAAATGTACTGACCTGTTTCACAGTTGATCCCTGTGTATCCAGCAACACATGCACAGCTGTAGCTATCTATACCATCTGTACATATTCCTCCATTCTCACAAGGGTCAGGCTGACATTCATCAATGTCTAAAGATCAAAAGAAAATGAAAACAATCAAATATTTCTCCATAGACATTAATCCCAAGGGGTCAAAGACTAAGGAGCATAACTTTCCCCATAAAATGAAAAATATATTTGAAATGTACTGACCTGTTTCACAGTTGATCCCTGTGTATCCAGCAACACATGCACATCTGTAGCTATCTATACCATCTGTACATATTCCTCCATTCTCACAAGGGTCAGGCTGACATTCATCAATGTCTAAAGATCAAAAGAAAATGAAAACAAACAAATATTTCTCCATAGACATTAATCCCAAGGGGTCAAAGACTAAGGAGGATAACTTTCCGCATAAAATGAAAAATATATTTGAAATGTACTGACTTGTTTCACAGTTGATCCCTGTGTATCCAGCAACACATGCACAGCTGTAGCTATCTATACCATCTGTACATATTCCTCCATTCTCACAAGGGTCAGGCTGACATTCATCAATGTCTAAAGATCAAAAGAAAATGAAAACAATCAAATATTTCTCCATAGAAATTAATTCCAAGGGGTCAAAGACTAAGAAGCATAACTTTCCATATAAAATGAAAAATATATTTGAAATGTACTGACTTGTTTCACAGTTGATCCCTGTGTATCCAGCAACACATGCACAGCTGTAGCTATTTATACCATCTGTACATATTCCTCCATTCTCACAAGGGTCAGGCTGACATTCATCAATGTCTAAAGATCAAAAGAAAATGAAAACAATCAAATATTTCTCCATAGACATTAATCCCAAGGGGTCAAAGACTAAGGAGCATAACTTTCCGCATAAAATGAAAAATATTTGAAATGTACTGACTTGTTCCACAGTTGATCCCTGTGTATCCAGCAACACATGCACAGCTGTAGCTATCTTTACCATCTGTACATATTCCTCCATTCTCACAAGGGTCAGGCTGACATTCATCAATGTCTAAAGATCAAAAGAAAATGAAAACAATCAAATATTTCTCCATAAACATTAATCCCAAGGGGTCAAAGACTGAGGAGCATAACTTTTCGCATAAAATGAAAAATATATTTGAAATGTACTGACCTGTTTCACAGTTGATCCCTGTGTATCCAGCAACACATGCACAGCTGTAGCTATCTATACCATCTGTACATATTCCTCCATTCTCACAAGGGTCAGGCTGACATTCATCAATGTCTAAAGATCAAAAGAAAATGAAAACAATCAAATATTTCTCCATAGACATTAATCCCAAGGGGTCAAAGACTAAGGAGCATAACTTTCCGCATAAAATGAAAAATATATTTGAAATGTACTGACTTGTTTCACAGTTGATCCCTGTGTATCCAGCAACACATGCACAGCTGTAGCTATCTATACCATCTGTACATATTCCTCCATTCTCACAAGGGTCAGGCTGACATTCATCAATGTCTAAAGATCAAAAGAAAATGAAAACAATCAAATATTTCTCCATAGAAATTAATTCCAAGGGGTCAAAGACTAAGAAGCATAACTTTCCATATAAAATGAAAAATATATTTGAAATGTACTGACTTGTTTCACAGTTGATCCCTGTGTATCCAGCAACACATGCACAGCTGTAGCTATTTATACCATCTGTACATATTCCTCCATTCTCACAAGGGTCAGGCTGACATTCATCAATGTCTAAAGATCAAAAGAAAATGAAAACTATCAAATATTTCTCCATAGACATTAATCCCAAGGGGTCAAAGACAAAGGAGCATAACTTTCCCCATAAAATGAAAAATATATTTGAAATGTACTGACTTGTTTCACAGTTGATCCCTGTGTATCCAGCAACACATGCACAGCTGTAGCTATCTATACCATCTGTACATATTCCTCCATTCTCACAAGGGTCAGGCTGACATTCATCAATGTCTAAAGATCAAAAGAAAATGAAAACAATCAAGTATTTCTCCATAGACATTAATCCCAAGGGGTCAAAGACTAAGGAGCATAACTTTCCCCATAAAATGTAAAATATATTTGAAATGTACTGACTTGTTTCACAGTTGATCCCTGTGTATCCAGCAACACATGCACAGCTGTAGCTATTTATACCATCTGTACATATTCCTCCATTCTCACAAGGGTCAGGCTGACATTCATCAATGTCTAAAGATCAAAAGAAAATGAAAACAATCAAATATTTCTCCATAGACATTAATCCCAAATTGTCAAAGACTGAGGAGCATACCTTTTCGCATAAAATGAAAAATATATTTGAAATGTAATGACCTGTTTCACAGTTGATCCCTGTGTATCCAGCAACACATGCACAGCTGTAGCTATCTATACCATCTGTACATATTCCTCCATTCTCACAAGGGTCAGGCTGACATTCATCAATGTCTAAAGATCAAAAGAAAATGAAAACAATCAAATATTTCTCCATAGACATTAATCCCAAGGGGTCAAAGACTAAGGAGGATAACTTTCCGCATAAAATGAAAAATATATTTGAAATTTACTGACTTGTTTCACAGTTGATCCCTGTGTATCCAGCAACACATGCACAGCTGTAGCTATCTATACCATCTGTACATATTCCTCCATTCTCACAAGGGTCAGGCTGACATTCATCAATGTCTAAAGATCAAAAGAAAATGAAAACAATCAAATATTTCTCCATAGAAATTAATTCCAAGGGGTCAAAGACTAAGGAGCATAACTTTCCGCATAAAATGAAAAATATATTTGAAATGTACTGACTTGTTTCACAGTTGATCCCTGTGTATCCAGCAACACATGCACAGCTGTAGCTATCTATACCATCTGTACATATTCCTCCATTCTCACAAGGGTCAAGCTGACATTCATCAATGTCTAAAGATCAAAAGAAAATGCAAACAATCAAATATTTCTCCATAGAAATTAATTCCAAGGGGTCAAAGACTAAGAAGCATAACTTTCCATATAAAATGAAAAATATATTTGAAATGTACTGACTTGTTTCACAGTTGATCCCTGTGTATCCAGCAACACATGCACAGCTGTAGCTATTTATACCATCTGTACATATTCCTCCATTCACACAAGGGTCAGGCTGACATTCATCAATGTCTAAAGATCAAAAGAAAATGAAAACAATCAAATATTTCTCCATAGACATTAATCCCAAGGGGTCAAAGACTAAGGAGCATAACTTTCCGCATAAAATGAAAAATATTTGAAATGTACTGACTTGTTTCACAGTTGATCCCTGTGTATCCAGCAACACATGCACAGCTGTAGCTATCTATACCATCTGTACATATTCCTCCATTCTCACAAGGGTCAGGCTGACATTCATCAATGTCTAAAGATCAAAAGAAAATGAAAACAATCAAATATTTCTCCATAGACATTAATCCCAAGGGGTCAAAGACTAAGGAGGATAACTTTCCGCATAAAATGAAAAATATATTTGAAATTTACTGACTTGTTTCACAGTTGATCCCTGTGTATCCGTCAACACATGCACAGATGTAGCTATCTATACCATCTGTACATATTCCTCCATTCTCACAAGGGTCAGGCTGACATTCATCAATGTCTAAAGATCAAAAGAAAATGAAAACAATCAAATATTTCTCCATAGAAATTAATTCCAAGGGGTCAAAGACTAAGGAGCATAACTTTCCGCATAAAATGAAAAATATATTTGAAATGTACTGACTTGTTTCACAGTTGATCCCTGTGTATCCAGCAACACATGCACAGCTGTAGCTATCTATACCATCTGTACATATTCCTCCATTCTCACAAGGGTCAGGCTGACATTCATCAATGTCTAAAGATCAAAAGAAAATGCAAACAATCAAATATTTCTCCATAGACATTAATCCCAAGGGGTCAAAGACTAAGGAGCATAACCTTCCGCATAAAATGAAAAATAAATTTGAAATGTACTGACTTGTTTCACAGTTGATCCCTGTGTATCCAGCAACACATGCACAGCTGTAGCTATCTATACCATCTGTACATATTCCTCCATTCTCACAAGGGTCAGGCTGACATTCATCAATGTCTAAAGATCAAAAGAAAATGAAAACAATCAAATATTTCTCCATAGACATTAATCCCAAGGGGTCAAAGACTATAAGGAGCATAACTTTCCGCATAAAATGAAAAATATATTTGAAATGTACTGACTTGTTTCACAGTTGATCCCTGTGTATCCAGCAACACATGCACAGCTGTAGCTATCTATACCATCTGTACATATTCCTCCATTCTCACAAGGGTCAGGCTGACATTCATCAATGTCTAAAGATCAAACGAAAATGAAAACAATCAAATATTTCTCCATAAAGACTAAGGAGGATAACTTTCCGCATAAAATGAAAAATATATTTGAAATGTACTGACTTGTTTCACAGTTGATCCCTGTGTATCCAGCAACACATGCACAGCTGTAGCTATTTATACCATCTGTACATATTCCTCCATTCTCACAAGGGTCAGGCTGACATTCATCAATGTCTAAAGATCAAAAGAAAATGAAAACAATCAAATATTTCTCCATAGAAATTAATTCCAAGGGGTCAAAGACTAAGAAGCATAACTTTCCATATAAAATGAAAAATATATTTGAAATGTACTGACTTGTTTCACAGTTGATCCCTGTGTATCCAGCAACACATGCACAGCTGTAGCTATCTATACCATCTGTACATATTCCTCCATTCTCACAAGGGTCAGGCTGACATTCATCAATGTCTAAAGATCAAAAGAAAATGAAAACAATCAAATATTTCTCCATAGAAATTAATTCCAAGGGGTCAAAGACTAAGAAGCATAACTTTCCATATAAAATGAAAAATATATTTGAAATGTACTGACTTGTTTCACAGTTGATCCCTGTGTATCCAGCAACACATGCACAGCTGTAGCTATTTATACCATCTGTACATATTCCTCCATTCTCACAAGGGTCAGGCTGACATTCATCAATGTCTAAAGATCAAAAGAAAATGAAAACAATCAAATATTTCTCCATAGACATTAATCCCAAATTGTCAAAGACTGAGGAGCATACCTTTTTGCATAAAATGAAAAATATATTTGAAATGTAATGACCTGTTTCACAGTTGATCCCTGTGTATCCAGCAACACATGCACAGCTGTAGCTATCTATACCATCTGTACATATTCCTCCATTCTCACAAGGGTCAGGCTGACATTCATCAATGTCTAAAGATCAAAAGAAAATGAAAACAATCAAATATTTCTCCATAAACATTAATCCCAAGGGGTCAAAGACTGAGGAGCATAACTTTTCGCATAAAATGAAAAATATATTTGAAATGTACTGACCTGTTTCACAGTTGATCCCTGTGTATCCAGCAACACATGCACAGCTGTAGCTATCTATACCATCTGTACATATTCCTCCATTCTCACAAGGGTCAGGCTGACATTCATCAATGTCTAAAGATCAAAAGAAAATGAAAACAATCAAATATTTCTCCATAGACATTAATCCCAAGGGGTCAAAGACTAAGGAGCATAACTTTCCCCATAAAATGAAAAATATATTTGAAATGTACTGACCTGTTTCACAGTTGATCCCTGTGTATCCAGCAACACATGCACAGCTGTAGCTATCTATACCATCTGTACATATTCCTCCATTCTCACAAGGGTCAGGCTGACATTCATCAATGTCTAAAGATCAAAAGAAAATGAAAACAATCAAATATTTCTCCATAGACATTAATTCCAAGGGGTCAAAGACTAAGGAGCATAACTTTCCGCATAAAATGAAAAATATATTTGAAATGTACTGACTTGTTTCACAGTTGATCCCTGTGTATCCAGCAACACATGCACAGCTGTAGCTATCTATACCATCTGTACATATTCCTCCATTCTCACAAGGGTCAGGCTGACATTCATCAATGTCTAAAGATCAAAAGAAAATGAAAACAATCAAATATTTCTCCATAGACATTAATTCCAAGGGGTCAAAGACTGAGGAGCATACCTTTTCGCATAAAATGAAAAATATATTTGAAATGTAATGACCTGTTTCACAGTTGATCCCTGTGTATCCAGCAACACATGCACAGCTGTAGCTATCTATACCATCTGTACATATTCCTCCATTCTCACAAGGGTCAGGCTGACATTCATCAATGTCTAAAGATCAAAAGAAAATGAAAACAATCAAATATTTCTCCATAGACATTAATCCCAAGGGGTCAAAGACTAAGGAGCATAACTTTCCCCATAAAATGAAAAATATATTTGAAATGTACTGACCTGTTTCACAGTTGATCCCTGTGTATCCAGCAACACATGCACAGCTGTAGCTATCTATACCATCTGTACATATTCCTCCATTCTCACAAGGGTCAGACTGACATTCATCAATGTCTAAAGATCAAAAGAAAATGAAAACAATCAAATATTTCTCCATAGACATTAATCCCAAGGGGTCAAAGACTAAGGAGGATAACTTTCCGCATAAAATGAAAAATATATTTGAAATTTACTGACTTGTTTCACAGTTGATCCCTGTGTATCCAGCAACACATGCACAGCTGTAGCTATCTATACCATCTGTACATATTCCTCCATTCTCACAAGGGTCAGGCTGACATTCATCAATGTCTAAAGATCAAAAGAAAATGAAAACAATCAAATATTTCTCCATAGACATTAATCCCAAGGGGTCAAAGACTAAGGAGCATAACTTTCCGCATAAAATGAAAAATATTTGAAATGTACTGACTTGTTTCACAGTTGATCCATGTGTATCCAGCAACACATGCACAGCTGTAGCTATCTATACCATCTGTACATATTCCTCCATTCTCACAAGGGTCAGGCTGACATTCATCAATGTCTCAAGATCAAAAGAAAATGAAACCAATCAAATATTTCTCCATAGACATTAATCCCAAGGAGTCAAAGACTGAGGAGCATAACTTTTCGCATAAAATGAAAAATATATTTGAAATGTACTGACCTGTTTCACAGTTGATCCCTGTGTATCCAGCAACACATGCACAGCTGTAGCTATCTATACCATCTGTACATATTCCTCCATTCTCACAAGGGTCAGGCTGACATTCATCAATGTCTAAAGATCAAAAGAAAATGAAAACAATCAAATATTTCTCCATAGACATTAATCCCAAGGGGTCAAAGACTAAGGAGCATAACTTTCCCCATAAAATGAAAAATATATTTGAAATGTACTGACCTGTTTCACAGTTGATCCCTGTGTATCCAGCAACACATGCACATCTGTAGCTATCTATACCATCTGTACATATTCCTCCATTCTCACAAGGGTCAGGCTGACATTCATCAATGTCTAAAGATCAAAAGAAAATGAAAACAATCAAATATTTCTCCATAGACATTAATCCCAAGGGGTCAAAGACTAAGGAGGATAACTTTCCGCATAAAATGAAAAATATATTTGAAATGTACTGACTTGTTTCACAGTTGATCCCTGTGTATCCAGCAACACATGCACAGCTGTAGCTATCTATACCATCTGTACATATTCCTCCATTCTCACAAGGGTCAGGCTGACATTCATCAATGTCTAAAGATCAAAAGAAAATGAAAACAATCAAATATTTCTCCATAGAAATTAATTCCAAGGGGTCAAAGACTAAGAAGCATAACTTTCCATATAAAATGAAAAATATATTTGAAATGTACTGACTTGTTTCACAGTTAATCCCTGTGTATCCAGCAACACATGCACAGCTGTAGCTATTTATACCATCTGTACATATTCCTCCATTCTCACAAGGGTCAGGCTGACATTCATCAATGTCTAAAGATCAAAAGAAAATGAAAACAATCAAACATTTCTCCATAGACATTAATCCCAAGGGGTCAAAGACTAAGGAGCATAACTTTCCGCATAAAATGAAAAATATTTGAAATGTACTGACTTGTTCCACAGTTGATCCCTGTGTATCCAGCAACACATGCACAGCTGTAGCTATCTATACCATCTGTACATATTCCTCCATTCTCACAAGGGTCAGGCTGACATTCATCAATGTCTAAAGATCAAAAGAAAATGAAAACAATCAAATATTTCTCCATAAACATTAATCCCAAGGGGTCAAAGACTGAGGAGCATAACTTTTCCCATAAAATGAAAAATATATTTGAAATGTACTGACTTGTTTCACAGTTGATCCCTGTGTATCCAGCAACACATGCACAGCTGTAGCTATCTATACCATCTGTACATATTCCTCCATTCTCACAAGGGTCAGGCTGACATTCATCAATGTCTAAAGATCAAAAGAAAATGAAAACAATCAAATATTTCTCCATAGACATTAATCCCAAGGGGTCAAAGACTAAAGAGCATAACTTTCCGCATAAAATGAAAAATATATTTGAAATGTACTGACTTGTTTCACAGTTGATCCCTGTGTATCCAGCAACACATGCACAGCTGTAGCTATCTATACCATCTGTACATATTCCTCCATTCTCACAAGGGTCAGGCTGACATTCATCAATGTCTAAAGATCAAAAGAAAATGAAAACAATCAAATATTTCTCCATAGACATTTATCCAAAGGGGTCAAAGACTAAGGAGCATAACTTTCCGTATAAAATGAAAAATATATTTGAAATGTACTGACTTGTTTCACAGTTGATCCCTGTGTATCCAGCAACACATGCACAGCTGTAGCTATTTATACCATCTGTACATATTCCTCCATTCTCACAAGGGTCAGGCTGACATTCATCAATGTCTAAAGATCAAAAGAAAATGAAAACAATCAAGTATTTCTCCATAGACATTAATCCCAAGGGGTCAAAGACTAAGGAGCATAACTTTCCCCATAAAATGTAAAATATATTTGAAATGTACTGACTTGTTTCACAGTTGATCCCTGTGTATCCAGCAACACATGCACAGCTGTAGCTATTTATACCATCTGTACATATTCCTCCATTCTCACAAGGGTCAGGCTGACATTCATCAATGTCTAAAGATCAAAAGAAAATGAAAACAATCAAATATTTCTCCATAGACATTAATCCCAAATTGTCAAAGACTGAGGAGCATACCTTTTTGCATAAAATGAAAAATATATTTGAAATGTAATGACCTGTTTCACAGTTGATCCCTGTGTATCCAGCAACACATGCACAGCTGTAGCTATCTATACCATCTGTACATATTCCTCCATTCTCACAAGGGTCAGGCTGACATTCATCAATGTCTAAAGATCAAAAGAAAATGAAAACAATCAAATATTTCTCCATAGACATTAATCCCAAATTGTCAAAGACTGAGGAGCATACCTTTTCGCATAAAATGAAAAATATATTTGAAATGTAATGACCTGTTTCACAGTTGATCCCTGTGTATCCAGCAACACATGCACAGCTGTAGCTATCTATACCATCTGTACATATTCCTCCATTCTCACAAGGGTCAGGCTGACATTCATCAATGTCTAAAGATCAAAAGAAAATGAAAACAATCAAATATTTCTCCATAGACATTAATCCCAAGGGGTCAAAGACTAAGGAGGATAACTTTCCGCATAAAATGAAAAATATATTTGAAATTTACTGACTTGTTTCACAGTTGATCCCTGTGTATCCAGCAACACATGCACAGCTGTAGCTATCTATACCATCTGTACATATTCCTCCATTCTCACAAGGGTCAGGCTGACATTCATCAATGTCTAAAGATCAAAAGAAAATGAAAACAATCAAATATTTCTCCATAGAAATTAATTCCAAGGGGTCAAAGACTAAGAAGCATAACTTTCCATATAAAATGAAAAATATATTTGAAATGTACTGACTTGTTTCACAGTTGATCCCTGTGTATCCAGCAACACATGCACAGCTGTAGCTATTTATACCATCTGTACATATTCCTCCATTCTCACAAGGGTCAGGCTGACATTCATCAATGTCTAAAGATCAAAAGAAAATGAAAACAATCAAATATTTCTCCATAGACATTAATCCCAAGGGGTCAAAGACTAAGGAGCATAACTTTCCACATAAAATGAAAAATATTTGAAATGTACTGACTTGTTTCACAGTTGATCCCTGTGTATCCAGCAACACATGCACAGCTGTAGCTATCTATACCATCTGTACATATTCCTCCATTCTCACAAGGGTCAGGCTGACATTCATCAATGTCTAAAGATCAAAAGAAAATGAAAACAATCAAATATTTCTCCATAAACATTAATCCCAAGGGGTCAAAGACTGAGGAGCATAACTTTTCGCATAAAATGAAAAATATATTTGAAATGTACTGACCTGTTTCACAGTTGATCCCTGTGTATCCAGCAACACATGCACAGCTGTAGCTATCTATACCATCTGTACATATTCCTCCATTCTCACAAGGGTCAGGCTGACATTCATCAATGTCTAAAGATCAAAAGAAAATGAAAACAATCAAATATTTCTCCATAGACATTAATCCCAAGGGGTCAAAGACTAAGGAGCATAACTTTCCCCATAAAATGAAAAATATATTTGAAATGTACTGACCTGTTTCACAGTTGATCCCTGTGTATCCAGCAACACATGCACAGCTGTAGCTATCTATACCATCTGTACATATTCCTCCATTCTCACAAGGGTCAGGCTGACATTCATCAATGTCTAAAGATCAAAAGAAAATGAAAACAATCAAATATTTCTCCATAGACATTAATCCCAAATTGTCAAAGACTGAGGAGCATACCTTTTCGCATAAAATGAAAAATATATTTGAAATGTAATGACCTGTTTCACAGTTGATCCCTGTGTATCCAGCAACACATGCACAGCTGTAGCTATCTATACCATCTGTACATATTCCTCCATTCTCACAAGGGTCAGGCTGACATTCATCAATGTCTAAAGATCAACAGAAAATGAAAACAATCAAATATTTCTCCATAGACATTAATCCCAAGGGGTCAAAGACTAAGGAGCATAACTTTCCCCATAAAATGAAAAATATATTTGAAATGTACTGACCTGTTTCACAGTTGATCCCTGTGTATCCAGCAACACATGCACAGCTGTAGCTATCTATACCATCTGTACATATTCCTCCATTCTCACAAGGGTCAGGCTGACATTCATCAATGTCTAAAGATCAAAAGAAAATGAAAACAATCAAATATTTCTCCATAGACATTATTCCCAAGGGGTCAAAGACTAAGGAGGATAACTTTCCGCATAAAATGAAAAATATATTTGAAATTTACTGACTTGTTTCACAGTTGATCCCTGTGTATCCAGCAACACATGCACAGCTGTAGCTATCTATACCATCTGTACATATTCCTCCATTCTCACAAGGGTCAGGCTGACATTCATCAATGTCTAAAGATCAAAAGAAAATGAAAACAATCAAATATTTCTCCATAGACATTAATCCCAAGGGGTCAAAGACTAAGGAGCATAACTTTCCCCATAAAATGAAAAATATATTTGAAATGTACTGACTTGTTTCACAGTTGATCCCTGTGTATCCAGCAACACATGCACAGCTGTAGCTATCTATACCATCTGTACATATTCCTCCATTCTCACAAGGGTCAGGCTGACATTCATCAATGTCTAAAGATCAAAAGAAAATGAAAACAATCAAATATTTCTCCATAGAAATTAATTCCAAGGGGTCAAAGACTAAGAAGCATAACTTTCCATATAAAATGAAAAATATATTTGAAATGTACTGACTTGTTTCACAGTTGATCCCTGTGTATCCAGCAACACATGCACAACTGTAGCTATTTATACCATCTGTACATATTCCTCCATTCTCACAAGGGTCAGGCTGACATTCATCAATGTCTAAAGATCAAAAGAAAATGAAAACTATCAAATATTTCTCCATAGACATTAATCCCAAGGGGTCAAAGACAAAGGAGCATAACTTTCCCCATAAAATGAAAAATATATTTGAAATGTACTGACTTGTTTCACAGTTGATCCCTGTGTATCCAGCAACACATGCACAGCTGTAGCTATCTATACCATCTGTACATATTCCTCCATTCTCACAAGGGTCAGGCTGACATTCATCAATGTCTAAAGATCAAAAAAAAATGAAAACAATCAAATATTTCTCCATAGACATTAATCCCAAGGGGTCAAAGACTAAGGAGCATAACTTTCCGCATAAAATGAAAAATATATTTGAAATGTACTGACTTGTTTCACAGTTGATCCCTGTGTATCCAGCAACACATGCACAGCTGTAGCTATCTATACCATCTGTACATATTCCTCCATTCTCACAAGGGTCAGGCTGACATTCATCAATGTCTAAAGATCAAAAGAAAATGAAAACAATCAAATATTTCTCCATAGACATTAATTCCAAGGGGTCAAAGACTAAGAAGCATAACTTTCCATATAAAATGAAAAATATATTTGAAATGTACTGACTTGTTTCACAGTCGATCCCTGTGTATCCAGCAAAACATGCACAGCTGTAGCTATTTATACCATCTGTACATATTCCTCCATTCTCACAAGGGTCAGGCTGACATTCATCAATGTCTAAAGATCAAAAGAAAATGAAAACTATCAAATATTTCTCCATAGACATTAATCCCAAGGGGTCAAAGACAAAGGAGCATAACTTTCCCCATAAAATGAAAAATATATTTGAAATGTACTGACTTGTTTCACAGTTGATCCCTGTGTATCCAGCAACACATGCACAGCTGTAGCTATCTATACCATCTGTACATATTCCTCCATTCTCACAAGGGTCAGGCTGACATTCATCAATGTCTAAAGATCAAAAGAAAATGAAAACAATCAAATATTTCTCCATAGACATTAATCCCAAGGGGTCAAAGACTAAGGAGCATAACTTTCCGCATAAAATGAAAAATATATTTGAAATGTACTGACTTGTTTCACAGTTGATCCCTGTGTATCCAGCACCACATGCACAGCTGTAGCTATCTATACCATCTGTACATATTCCTCCATTCTCACAAGGGTCAGGCTGACATTCATCAATGTCTAAAGATCAAAAGAAAATGAAAACAATCAAATATTTCTCCATAGACATTAATTCCAAGGGGTCAAAGACTAAGAAGCATAACTTTCCATATAAAATGAAAAATATATTTGAAATGTACTGACTTGTTTCACAGTTGATCCCTGTGTATCCAGCAACACATGCACAGCTGTAGCTATCTATACCATCTGTACATATTCCTCCATTCTCACAAGGGTCAGGCTGACATTCATCAATGTCTAAAGATCAAAAAAAAATGAAAACAATCAAATATTTCTCCAGAGACATTAATCCCAAGGGGTCAAAGACAAAGGAGCATAACTTTCCCCATAAAATGAAAAATATATTTGAAATGTACTGACTTGTTTCACAGTTGATCCCTGTGTATCCAGCAACACATGCACAGCTGTAGCTATCTATACCATCTGTACATATTCCTCCATTCTCACAAGGGTCAGGCTGACATTCATCAATGTCTAAAGATCAAAAGAAAATGAAAACAATCAAATATTTCTCCATAGACATTAATCCCAAGGGGTCAAAGACTAAGGAGCATAACTTTCCGCATAAAATGAAAAATATATTTGAAATGTACTGACTTGTTTCACAGTCGATCCCTGTGTATCCAGCAAAACATGCACAGCTGTAGCTATCTATACCATCTGTACATATTCCTCCATTCTCACAAGGGTCAGGCTGACATTCATCAATGTCTAAAGATCAAAAGAAAATGAAAGCAATCAAATATTTCTCCATAAAGACTAAGGAGCATAACTTTCCGCATAAAATGAAAAATATATTTGAAATGTACTGACTTGTTTCACAGTTGATCCCTGTGTATCCAGCAACACATGCACAGCTGTAGCTATCTATACCATCTGTACATATTCCTCCATTCTCACAAGGGTCAGGCTGACATTCATCAATGTCTAAAGATCAAAAGAAAATGAAAACAATCAAATATTTCTCCATAGACATTAATCCAAAGGGGTCAAGACAAAGGAGCATAACTTACCGCATAAAATGAAAAATATATTTGAAATGTACTGACTTGTTTCACAGTTGATCCCTGTGTATCCAGCAACACATGCACAGCTGTAGCTATCTATACCATCTGTACATATTCCTCCATTCTCACAAGGGCCAGGCTGACATTCATCAATGTCTAAAGATCAAAAGAAAATGAAAACAATCAAATATTTCTCCATAGACATTAATTCCAAGGGGTCAAAGAATAAAGGGTCAAAGACAGGGATCTTTTAAAAGATCAAAAAGATTTTCGCTCGTTGATTTACTCATTTCTGGATAAATACAGCATTTCAGGCGGAAAAATTTGAACGGTATGTTTCCATCACCACCATCTTCATACCCTGTAAGTTATACGTTAATCTGTGAACATTTCTGTTTTGGTGTCTTACCAAAGTATGATACTACCTTTAAGAATGATATGCATGTTACTATCTGTCTTAGCCCTTCGTGAAATCGAGCCCAGTGCTCTCAAGTCCAGTTTATACAGAATTTAGCCATCCTTTAAATTCCTTGTTCTACCCATCAAGCCTTTTTGTATGTGGTTGACTACTTGTATCTTGTCTACGACGCCTGTGAACTCAGATATACCGGTAGGTTCTTTATACAAAGAAACAGCCATTTGAAACAGCCATTTACGCTGTTAGGCAGTCAGTTTTTTGGGAGTGGATGTTTTTTTCAACAGTACCACACTCTTTCCACACTTCCTGTACCTAGGATCCAATGGCCTGTACTGCTGTATGACCATAGTTGGATAATTCTTGAACTGCCCTCATATCTGATTTTTCACAATCATGACCAACGTCTTACGTTAACGTCTTAATATAGAAAACTCCCGACATGGATTACCTATTTCGCAGTTGGTTCCTGTGTAGCCTGCAGCACAGGTGCAGCCGTAGACCATACAGCTGATAACGGAACACACTCCTCCATTCAAGCACGGGTTGGAACTGCAGACACTGAGACCTGCCAATGAAGGGTGCAGTAGATATCATTCCATCTCCCATTCTCTGCATCAAAGCAGTACAGAAACCAGGAGCATCAGGTCAAAATGAAATCCCCACAAAGGATTTTTTGTATTCTATTTTGTATTATTATAATAACAAATGGGGTATTAGGGAGACATGTTACATGTAGCATCTAAAAGTGGACATTAGGGAGACATGGGGACTTTTCGATGTCTCCCTAAGGTACCTTTTAGAGACATATTTTTTGGTGTCCATTTTTTAATAGAAGACAGAGAATGCTCTCGATATGAACACATGTCAATTTCAAGTTCATTGGTTTGGAAGATAGTTCGAATTAGGTAAGTAAAGTTTGTGCATGACCCTATGGGAAAGTCTCCCTAAGGTCCCATCCTCGGTTAATAATAATCATTATTATTATTCATTACCACACACCCCTCCATGTTTGTTTTACATACCTTATGTGTGACTTTACTTTGTTCTCATGTACTGACCAAATAAACAACCTCAAATCATCGGTATTCAAACTGTACCCATTTGATCACAATAGAATTTGGAGTATGAATTTTGGCATACCCTCCAATTCATCACAGGTGTGAAAAATGGTTTGAACAATTTTGTCACAGGGGCAGGAGGGGGGTTGAAACTAAGCCCCTGATAAGCCACTCACGTTGCAGTCCATTAAAAAGGAAGAAAAAGAGTTTTTACATCCATGGACAAAAGGCTTTTAATGCTTTAAAAAAAATCAATTTCAGGTATAGAAGAAGCTGTCATTGGACAATGGGAGACTTTGGAGAACCGGTCTACAAGTCAACAGCGCACGCAATTGTGAGCATGTGCGCGTTGATTTGCACGTGCGTACACGTCACGCTGTTGACTAGAAGACCGGCTCTCCAAAGTCTGCCATTGATTTGGTTGCTGGGATGCTCCAAGTAATTACTAGCTATCTTTACAGTCCAACACATTAGGAGAGATGTTTCAACCTCTGAACATTACCATTGCCACAAGAACCTGAAGAGTGCACCACCCTAATCTGTCCTTTGAAACCATGCATGTCATTTTTTGACAAATGTAAACAGCATGATTTATGTTGGAACAATACGGGCAATTCACAACAGTGCGCCACCATGAGTTTGTAATGCGTTAGCCAATCACAATGCGCGAAATTTATTGTGTCGACAAACTGCGCAAGTGGAAAGTTGCACAGTTTTTTGAAAAATTGGCTATTAAACACGTTGCAAACTCATGGTGGGACCCTATTGTGAAACGCCCATATTGTCAAAACTAATGGCGTCCATCTTAGAGCTGGGCCTAATTACCAGGTTAACATTGCAAAGTAATTGAAATGCAAATCTGTTGTACTGAAAGGTCTAATACCAGACAAATCTTTGAATCATATCTCTTGCATAGGATAGGTACTCTATGATTTTTTTGTTTTCTTTTCGTTTGGCGGGCAACACAATTTCTGTCTTTCAATATGTTTTGGCAAATGTACTGAACCCATTTCAGCTAGCCATTTCTCAAGGAACTTATT
Organism: Astropecten irregularis; assembly: GCA_963971285.1. Classification (NCBI taxonomy): domain Eukaryota; kingdom Metazoa; phylum Echinodermata; class Asteroidea; order Paxillosida; family Astropectinidae; genus Astropecten; species Astropecten irregularis. The sequence goes on along the minus strand of OZ020252.1, from coordinate 15,373,387 downwards.
AAAAACAGAGTTGACTCACCATCTCTTTTGCAAATGTAAAGCCGGGGGTTTGAACAATCGCCATCGTTCCATTTATCTTGATTAAACGAGCCGCAGTCTTCATTTCCTCCTTGATCGTTGGGTTCACCACTTGCCCAAAGTACTATATCCTGCATCAACCATGACGAACAGTTGGATACAACAGATGAGTATGTTTAGGAATCCTACCACTGCCGGACATGCCTTCTGTACATCCACTGACCGAATACATTTTCACCATATTAACTTTATTACATCTGCCAAAAGCCTAGACGGCTTACTGCTTAAAAGTATGAGGTAAAGTATTGCTCGTCTGAATAAACTGACTGATTTAAGCACATTCTGAGTATGCCTTGCCTGGGGTGCGTTCCACTCCAGCTAACTATGCGCACGGCGCAATGTGCGCCATCGTTTTCAAACCGGAACGTGCTGTTCGCAAAACACGCACACAACATTAACCTAACATAGCTAACGGTGTAGAGGAGGTGTTTGCTGAAGTTGGCTAACTACATTGAATGAAAGATGAAACGCAATACGCAACACATGTTCGCCATTTGTTGCGTGTGCGTTCCGCTACAAAATCCAAGCGTAACGCAAACGGCATGAACATGTTCGAGTATATTTGCGCAAGCGGAACGCACCCTTGGTTTGGTTTTTAATACCTAAAGTGAATGAATTTGTACATGGAAGTACTCTGCCTGCAAAAGGAAAACTTTGGTAGCACTAAAGATATTTTTTGGGCAGTGTCTTCACTCTTCAGTAACGTTCCATGTTAATGTATTTTCTTGTTGAACTGCCAGCTTGTTGAGTACCTCGTGTAATATGGACAGAGGACTCCAATGAATTATTTAATAGTACACTAATAATAATGATCAATAACTGACTTACCAAAGGACTGCCGTCACTCCATTCAAATTGACCTTCGTTAGCTCTGTCATTCAGACCATGCCACCAATTGCCTGATTCAGTCAGTTGCGCTGAGTGTACAATTACAATAATCATTAGTGACTCCATATAATATGCCAATATATTTGCAAAAAAGGGTAGGTTCTATACATACTGTTATATATAAATTTCCAATAATTTAGAAATGACTGTTATTCATATGAGAAACCAAAGCATTTTGTGTTTTAAACACCTTCAATCTTTTATCTTTCACAAATATCTGGGATAGTGTGTGTGTGATGGGGGAAACACTCACCCAGCAAAAAGTCTTGCTCATGCTGGCTGTGAATGCTGGTGAGGTGAGCCCCTTCATTCATGCACGCCATCTCAGCCTGTTGCCAAATCTTTGCTTTTTGGCCGTTGCCAAAAAACAGGTAGCAGGAACCACTGAAGGACAGCCAGCCATTTGGGCAGGAGGTAGCTGTAACACAAGAAAACAATTTCCGTTGTCAGACAACTTCTCAAGTTTGCTCTTCTACTGTCTTGTTGTTTCAAATATGCCTTCGACCCTGAGGGACTAAATCGCTTGTAATCTGGCTAAAGAGATCAAACCTGGGGCAAATTGTAAGGAGCCACTATGGTTCCATTATCTGGCAAACATGCAACAGGAATCCTTGCAGGCAGTACATGTACATGAAGGTTGTTTTGAGAAAGAGAGCCGTTCGGTTGGCTTGATCAGATTCAGAAGTGAGTAATCTCTCACACTTGTGTGGTTATAAAGTGCATACAGTGTACCATGTTCAGACAAATTGATCAATCCATAACATCATAAGCTTGTAGGCCTTGGGGAGAAGGGGTGCCAGCCAGCCAAGACAACTTGGGACTTGATCTGCGGGACATAAAGCTAGATAGGTTAGTTGGTACAGCACTGCTGTGATGGAACCTGGGAATTGGTGCGGCATGCCAACACAAGGAAGCAGAGGGTGGAGAGTCCTGACCACTCACCGATTTCACACTGGGCACCTCTCCAGCCATCGGCACAGGTGCAGGGTTCATTAGACCTGGAGCCAGGGCAGAGGCAATGTGCTGGATTATCCGTTGTTGCACAGTCCGCTGCAATATTGTCTGCCAATATCAAGATAATAACACAAGGTTGATCATACACATGGCTCTCTTAGGAGGTGATTTGGATCCAGCTACAGAAATTCTGAGACATTATAACTCGTGATTACTGTTGAAATTAGTTAATAATTTGACCAGAACAAAAAAAAGAAGTGAAATTCAGCTTTCAGCTCCCTATCGTTTATGAAATATTGACCAAACTGTGTAGTGACTCACCCATGTAGCAGAGTGGACCCATCCAGCCAGACTGACACGTACAAGCCGCACCACCACCAGAGCAGATGCAGTTTGGTGGATCACAAGTACCAGCGCAATTGGAGCCATGGTCAGCTTGAAAAGTCCATGTTATTTTTCCGTTAATAAAAACCCAGAAATATTCCAATTGATTATATACATGTATGTCAAACAAAAAACACTAATTAAGTTTTGACAGGAAAAATAACTTCATTGAAAATTGAACAAAGAAAAATTGACTGGAGCGGGACTGGAAACCGGCGACCTCCTGAATACCGTACAGGCGCTCTTCCAACTGAGCTATCCAGGCCTACGTTGGTGGTGACCAGGCACGGTTCTAGAGCCAAAATTTTTGGGGGGCTAGAAGAGCCATTATTTTTTGGGGGGGCTAGAGGACCCAATATTTTGGGTTCTTCTAACACTCGCTTCTGCTATGTCTTATTAGGGGTTGAAAAACATGCACATTATAGCCCACATGACGCGTTATGTAATTGGCGCTTAATAATCTTCAAGAATTTTTTTTCACTTGCATTTTTTTTAAGGGGGCTAGACAAAATTTTGGGGGCTACAGCCCCCCTAGCCCCCCCATAGAACCGCGCCTGTTGGTGACACAATTAGTCAATTATCTTTGTTCATTTGGCAGTCAGAAGCCATGAAACCACGCACACACTGCTATATCCCAAGGATCATTTGATTGATATGAGCAGCAATGCTGCAACCTGAGAACAGTACATGGGGGATCACTCAAAGAGGATATGGCTTTTTATTGAATATAATCATCAAATAACCACAAGGGAAACTGGTAGGAAAAATAACTAACGTCTTTGTGACAAATAAAGTTCTATCCTTCTTGAGGCTCACCTATGTCACAGTTGGCTCCCCTCCAACCCACAGCACAGGTGCAAGGGGCACCCCCTCCCGCACCGGTGCACGTCTCACAGTTTGCAGGAGATCCAGCTGATATGCAAGTGCTTCCATCCAGAGCTAAAGGAATCAATTAATCAAAGTCAATGACACCATTAACAGTTATGCAAAGAAGGTGTCAATTTAAGTTCTTTTGTGTGTGTGATTTTGTGAAAAGGTGGGACACAAAGGGAAGTCTCTCTTTAGGGACTGGATAAAATATCACGGCTTTGGCAATTGGCAGATAGAGTGCTGGTGTGCCATTTCAAAGGTCTCCACTTCACTTCCAGTCATAGTCCATTTTGTCAATCAGCACACTGCCAACAACCAAGGACTGGACCCTGATGATTTCCAGCCGACAGCATTTTGGTTGACAGATCAACACCGACGAGCAGGGCCAAGAGGGACAGGGGGAGGAATGACTTAATTAAAATGTGCCCGCCAACAGAATAAGCAGGGGACAGTACATGTAGGTTATCCTTAGTATGCAGCAACAAGAACAACCACAAAATAAAGGATATTTAAGGATGATACTGATCATGGGTTGGCTTTAGACCTGTCTAAACAGGTTTCTGTATGATCTAAATCTAGGCCAACAAAATCTGTGTCAAAAGGCAAACAGGACTGACAGAACTATGAGATTACACTTACGTTGAACACAGATGTAGCGATTCTGATCACTGCATGCCCCAGCCAGCCACGTATTTGTAAAACCACTACCAACAGAGTTAACAAAGGCACAGTTTACACCGTCAAAGGGAGCGCTAACAAGCCAGAAGAAGACATTCTAGAATATTACAAAAGCAAAGAAGCACGGGGAAGTTTCAGGAGAAACATTTCAATGGATATTACAATATTTCATAATATGTAAATGCTAACAATTCTTCGAGCATTCAAAACCAACAGTTTACTGCACCAAGAATGATCCCTTACCCGCCAAAACCCCATAGGCCTACATGAAACAACACCAACAATTAAAAAAATGCAGCCCCTTAACTCTTTGAGAAATTGCCACAAACTATCTATAAAGGCCAATCCTGGACTGGATACAATGATGATATCAGAACGGCTGGTGAGTACTTACTGCATCCCTTCCATTGCTCCAGACAAAGGCGTCATCTCCATTGGGATCGGACAATCCGAGCCACCACGATTCAAAAAAGGACGGTATAGTCAAAAGTTGCTCTGAAGGAAACAAAAGAAATGAGCTTCAATTATACAAATCAGCAAAATCTTATACATGTATGGACAATTGGACATGGTTCATATTCATTTGGGTCACTCCACACCTAACTAACCCCCGTTTCAGACAGACGTGCCAGGGTCGCGCCGAACTAAATAGTTTAGGAGCGACCTTAGGTCGACCCAATTCAGATTTTGGTTTCAGACAGGCGAACTTAATACATTGGAGTAGCCCTTAAACTGGGCCTACAAACAAACGAACAACTTGCGGCCATAGCAACAGCTCCGTAGAAGACTTTTGGGGCGGTGTTGTTTACGTTTCAGACTGTAGGGCCTATACGTTGTCGACTTGGTTGTTGCGAGGAAGAAATGGACATGAAGCATAATGTTCTTCGATTTTGACTGTTGTCATCGTTTATACACAACCGTCACGACTGGCCTTGTGGCCGTCATATTTTTTGTTTTTTACTATTAGGCCTAGCCCATCTTTGACTTTGCCTTTAAAATGATTAATTTTGTTATTTTTGTATACCTTGGCAAATGTCTATTGAAAATGCACCATATGATGAACGACCGGCAGACGATTTCCATGCCAAAAAGTTTTGTATGTATGCATTGTGGGATATCACTGCAGTTTTCTGCTCATTTGCATACATTTGCATTGAGTTCGGCTCATGACTAGAGCGACGTCTGAAACGATGTCGCTCTAGCGCAGTTCTTTCGACCCAGACCGTCGATCCTTCGGCATCAGGCGCGCCTGGTCACTCCTAATTGTTTCAGACGTCGAACTTTCTATGTACTTAATTCAAATCTTGCCTTTTAATTGGTTCGGCGCGACCCTGGCACGCCTGTCTGAAACGGGGGTAAGCTAGGCCTATTGCAGATGAGATTTCTGTATTTGCCGCCAGTGTGTTTCACAGATATAGACAAGCCTCTCAGCCTGTGTACAGATGTACTTTGCAGAATTTTAGGATACTAGCTGTGGTTAAAAGGTGTACTGTAGCATTGTGAGTTTCTGTGCCCGAACAAACACAGAATTGCAAGTGAAAACTAGACATTTAAGTGTTCGTGGACGAACACGGAGCTGTTCCGACTTAGCTCCGATGACGTCATGATGACGTCACGGTCATTTACAAAGCAGCGTGCATCTAAAGTTTCTAACAAAGCTTTTGCGAAAAGAATCATTACCATAGCTTTTGTCATTCTCAAGATATGCTGCAAACATAAATTATGCCTTTTGATGACGTCATAATGACGTCACAGTTAATTTCACAATAGCATGCAAATCTACAGGGTCTAACAAAGCTTTTAAAAAAAAGAACCAATACCGTAGCACTCACCGTTCTCGAGATATACTGCTAACCAAAAATTACCTTTTTTTTAAATGACGTCATGATGACGTCACTGTAAATTTCGGGGCAGCATGCACAACTACATGATGTAACAAAGGTTTTACAAAAAGAATCATTACCGTAGCACTTATCGTTCTCGAGATATGCTGCAAGTCATTGTTATTTAAAAATCATATATTTTTTTGCATCAATTAATGTACTTGCTATAAATGAGCAGCAGTAGAGTTAAATTTTGCTAAAAAGAAAGTTGGCTATATTCTGACTGCTGTAATAAATGTTGCATTTATTTCATGAATTGCCCTAACAATGTCAGATGTATTAGGTTGTTCTTTGTTTCCATTTGTGTCTTAATAAACTGCTCTCATTTCATTCTGCTAATGCATTACGTGTTTTTATCTAGTTTCTGTTAAATGAAGTAAAATTCTTTGACATTTCAATAATTAGACTGATGTTTGAGAGGAATGCCTTCTTTTAATTAAATCTGGATGCTTGGATCATCTGTTTGGAAAAAAAATTATTTAAGGAAGATGAAATCGCCATGCAATTAGAATATTGGCTCTTGCATCTGTAATAATGTATTTGGAACATGAATTTCTTGATGTACAACCTTAAGTCTTGTAGACTCTATTCTCCTTGGAATCTAATCTCTTGAATTTTGAATACAAAATGTTGATTCTTGGATCATGCATGGGGATACCGGTTTCATTTCATTTTGTGTGTATATTCCAAAAGAAAATAGTAGAGACATCAAAATAAACTATGCCTTTTAAGAAGAATAGTAAAGACATGGAAATAAGCTATGCCTTGTGGGATGACGCAGCGAATGTTAAAGGGTCCGGCCGTTGTATTGTGGTAACCCTGCAATCTTGAATCTCCAGTCTCCAACTCCAAGCAAGTTGGCCCATGTACATGACCCCGCTCATCAAGTATGATCATTTGAGCTTGCTCAGTTCCTGTGTTTGATATTAGTTGATTTTATTATCACGCTGGTAATAGAAGTATGTGTAAGAAGAATGAAGTCTAGCAAGAAATGATTCAAATTTAAATGGTAAGGAGATATTCAATTATTACAGACAGAAACAAAACAACATGTGCGCAAATTAGCTTTAAGGCAATGAAATATTGCAAGAGATGGAAATTTAATGGCTTAATTGTTATGCCCAATTGTTACATATACATGTAATTCAATGCTTGGCGGCGCCATACTAGACTGCGTTACGCGTAAGGTGTATTGATTCGATCCGTACGTAGGTACGGTACACAAAGCATGCGTATTATACCCCCATACTTTTTGAAAAAAAGCGATTAAGGCATAAATAACGAATTTTACGAATCAGTCTTTGATGGTTTCAAATGATATTAGCAGTAAAATGGAGTTAGAAGATTAAGTGCCGATTAGGGGTCTTTACGTTCTTTCAACAGTAACATCGGAACCCAGTACAGCATAGAGTAGCTCTAATCCTGAGGGTCTTGTTACGGTTGCCGGCGCGATTATTGAAAACTGTCTCTTTTTCGTTAAACGAACTAAACGTTCGCCCTAGTCAGCTCAAGCCATGACACAAAATTTGTGTTTTTTCTTACGTTTTGACGATGAGGGCTACATGACGAAGAATCAGGTTTTGTATATTTCACGTAGCTAAAGCATTAGGATGAAGTTATGAAACCGGGCTCCGATTTCACACTACATGTATATATCCAAACGAGGTTCTTTATACGTTCTTTAGGTAGGCCTACAACATTAATACAACGTACGTTTCAAACTTTTTTGAAACTAGCAACCTCCATAGTATGACCTTTGCACAGTACTTTCAACAGCCGTACTAACAGTTACGTGTTTGTATGCGCAAACATTGTTGCCGTGGCCCAACGGTGCCTGGCCATGCACTTGCTGGCCAGACTTTGACCTCTTAAAATAAACAATCCCAGCTGACAGGACATGGGGTTGTGCACAGCACTATACAGTACACACACACTATACATAATGGGCCCTCTTACGTAGGGCTTAAAAACAGCCAATTTCATGACGTCATGATGACGTAGCGGCCATTTTCGTGGCAGCATGCACAACTACAGGATGTAACAAAGCTTCTGGAAAAAGATTTATTTAAGTAGCATTTGTAATTCTCGAGATACGCTGCTAACAAAATTGTCTAATTAAAATGTTTAATGAGCTGTCACGTGCTTAATTAATGAAGAAATTTTACAACTCAGTGCAAGTATGATCCTTAGCTTATAAGCTTTCATATGATACCTCATCTAAGCTGATCAGAAGAAGCTAAGAAGAGATAAGCTGTTTACAAGCTTAGAGGGTGATAAAGAATAATAATAATAATAATAAAAATCTAAGCAAAAACTAAACCTGTTCCGACATCCGAAATGTCGGAACAGCTAATGAAAGTGCACATCATTTTGGATGTTCCAATTTGCACAGCGATTTGCCAGACTAGCCTGCTAGTTTATTTTGTCCAGCTTTAGTTTTAGAAGCTTAGATTTAAGATGCCTGTTTCACTAAGAAAATATCCTCACCATAGATGAATTGAATTTCCTGTTGGCTGTGAATGGAGGCCAGGTGGGCACCTTCACTCTGGCAGGCTGCTTCAGCCTCAGACCAAGTCTTCATGTCATTTAATACTAACTTGATGCATGTATTCTTCGGTGTAGGTCTCCAACCATCTGGACAGCAACATGCTTAAAGAAAGTCACAAACATCAAACATATGTAACAACTGTGCACGCCCCCTTATTGTCTACCATGCTGACATCCTATATCCTCACTTTACTCCAGGAAGAAAAACTTTAACACTGATCAGGCCAAGCCACTGAAAAGCCTGGCCAGGCCCAGGACTTCAGGCCCGAAATCCTCCTCTTGTCAGCCCTGAACTTCACTACAATAGCAAGTGCTTAAAATCATAAAAACATACACTGTATTGTGCCTACAACCCACCTACTGTACCTTAAAAACTTAATTGTCATTTGGCCTTCCAGCAGGGCTCAAAGTTAATACCAGTATGTGTACTATTTAGGTTTAACACTGCTATAGACCTACTGAACACTGCTCAGCTTTACCGAACATAACTATAACTATAAATCACTATGTAATAAACAACAGTTACCACAGACAATTTCTGTGGATTCCACAGTGTTCTTCGATTAAAGGTAATATAATCATACTTTGGTTTTTGTCAAAGAAATGCAGATTCTTGGGCAAAAATATCAAGGAAGATACAGTAATTAGTCATCTGTGAAAATTTCATGCTTTCTGGAATAAAATTAAAATTAGTCTGACTTTCTTTACACATTAGGGAATACAAATTAAACTAAATTGTGTGCTACTTCATGGTGTCAGTGACGTATTAATTGTACTCCATAAAAAAAAACACGAACAAAAATAAACATGGGATAACAATGAAACAGGATGCTTTTTCAGAATCAGGTTTTGAAAGACGGGGGCCTTCAAGTGTATCAGTTTTTGTACCTGTAGTAGATAACGACCATACCGTTGCCTGGGGCCACTTTCACGACCCTGCTTAGCACAAAAATTTGCTAAGCATGACATTTCTGTCTTAATAAAAAACAGGGTTAACAACCAAATTTCCACGTGTTGTGCATCACTTGTGATTGTTCTTTGGCTGTTGTTCACTGACCATAAATATCAAACAGAATTTGTAACTGTGGTTTGTTTTATTGGGCAAGACATTTTTGTGCTATAAGCACATTTTTGTGCGAAGCAGCGCCGTGAAATTGGCCCCAGGTTTGGATTGCATTAAGGACTTGCTCCAGTGGGCCAGTAGTATACACACACGCTAAACATGTTCCTGATGCATCATTCATGTATATTTTGGTCATAGTTGACGACCACCATTCCACAGATTATGGTGACAAATAATGTCGTAGTACAAAAGCACTGCAGCTAGCTTTCTACTTGGTTAAACATGTTAAAAGTATCAATTGGTTTAAAAAACACAGACCAAAAATGTCCACTTTCCAGACAAAAGAAAAAGAGAAAACTCAAACTACCGAATCTCAAATTGACAGAAGGCTTCTTCTCTGCAGGAATCTTCTGGAAATGATGTCCCCCGACAAAGATATAATTTTGATAAATAACAAGAGAAATGTTAATATGTACCTCCGGTAAATGCCAACAGAATAAGAATCCAGCTGAGTATCCCTGACTGATGAGGAAGAGGAGCCATCATTGGCCCTGGCTTGCTCATAAATGAAAGTTACTGAAGTATTTTTATGTTTATTCCTGGCTCGCTGGCTTTCTCAATTAAATCTCAATGTTAACAGCCAAGTTCATATGATTCTGATGTAACATGGTCACCCCTTTATCATCCTTGTAGCAGAGCGACAGTGCTGAATCTGGCAGCCAGGGAAAAGATCAGCAAACCTTATCAGACCTTCGTTTCTGATCACGCAACAAGCTCGTCATAGGTCCGTCTGTTCACCCCATCCCATTAGGCTGCCTTGTCCATGGTGGTTTTACTTAAATAAGAACTGACGAATCAGAATCCAGCACACAAGATTCGTCCCAGCCTTGCTTGGGGAATACAACATGAGCTTCTCATTTCAAGCCGGGCAATACATATTCATTCCCACATTCACGGTGACATTCAACATCAATAAGGCATTAATAACTTTCTTTTGTTGCTACTTTAACCTTGTATTGATCCTTTCTGAGTTAAACCCAAATAGAACTTGTATTCATATGGGGGACACACTCTGCTGATTTTGGGAGAAGCACGGTTGCTAATTCCAATATAATCTTTTGATTTACATGTATACTCACTACGTCACAACTAAAGTCACAGAGCAGGGTTGTTTGCACATTTTTACTTATCACAATGGAAATGCCATATCGTGGAATAATTACAAAATCAGCCGGATACTCTCCGCCATAAAGAACATTATGTATGCTCACTCCATGCACACTGCTGGATGTTTGAGATCAAACCTCCATCTCAGAAATTTGGGATTTTTCAGAAGTAGGGATTATGAGAAGGATTCTGAGAAGAATTCTGGCACTAATTTATTCATAGATTGGACTAATCATAGATAAGGGGTTTTAGCCAATCACAGCCAAGCACCCCAAACTTTTAACCAATCAGGTGATATGCAACAGTGAAGCATAGGAAATTTTGGAGGGAAGATGCACATATGTGTGTTATTCTGTCACAGCACATTGAGCAAGCTGGGTACTTTTTGCCCACCACCACCTCTTCGCCTGCCTTAAAGCAGGTTTCAGTTAAGATGGCGCTTTTCACAGGATGCGAAGACAGCCATCTCCTAATGCATGCAGGAATTGTATGTAACATATTCTTAGTGATAGGTTTTTGTTACAAGTTCACATTTTTACTGTTATTGATGTGAGTACTTAAGAAACACTCAGATTTGAAATTTGTAAGGGGCCAGCCACCCCCTTTTATGTACCAAAAAGGAAGTGTGTTTGCTGAATGTTCCATATAGTCCGTGGGCCGTGAGGCCAAATTCGCTTTAGTTTTTGAGTTACGTGACCATCATCACCGAATTTGTTCCCACTTGGCATGGATGTAGATCTGACATTACTGAACAAGAATTGATTTGTTCCCACGTCCAATTTGTGTTCACTAAAGAGAAATTTGCGATAGAAAATCGTCAAATTTTACGTACAGAAAAAACATAAGAATAAACAGCGCCCTCAATCGGTAGAAAGTAATTATCTACATAATAATACTATAGGAACTGCATACCCGTGCTCATTTTATTCCCGATGTAAAACTCTTTACTATGATTGGAAACTGATCAAACTTCAACGTAATTATTTCTAGGGACATTTTATTTGTCGTTTTAATTATGGGAAAATTAGGTGAATGCTGGATGGAAAATATGACACATGTTTTTGAAGATGTTTCTCCCAGCAAATTTCTAAATGATGAGGAATTAATAAACTGCTACAAATTGCTCATCAACCAAAATAGAGAGCCTAAAATAATCACGGACCGAGTTGACCTGAAACTTTATTGGGAATGCCTGACGTTTTGAACCTATTAGAATATTTAATCTAAATAAAATTACAATAAAAATATTTGATGACAAAGAAAACAAAACAATTATCACAATGAAGTTGAGACTTCAATAATAGTTGCATACATGACTTTATTCCCACAAAGGAATCTTTATTTCAAGCCACACACACTGTATGATCTCACATGATTTTGCTGTTAAAATATTTTGGTCCAAAATGCTTATTATAAGATGTATATTTCTTTTTTAGAAAACACTAACAGAAATATCTTGTCACGTATGATCAAAACTACAGTATTTTTTTATATTTTATAAGAAAAGAATTGACTAAGTTTTTCAATAATATTCTCTTGAGACTCAGATGGCCGATTAAGCTTAACCTTTCACATGGGTATTATTTCATGTGTACCCATGATGGATCAGTCAGTGAAAGTGACAGTGTGAAGTGTAAGTACATGTACTCTTTTTACCCTTTGCAATCATATATTTTACTTTTCACCCTACATGCAGCTCATTGCAAAAGCACACATAGCCAATGTATCCTAAGAAAATATATTATTTGGGGTATATTTAGTGTTATGAGCAAGATAATGTTATTATCATAATTGTTTAGAATATACATTTTTAACATCCTTCGTTGGAATTTCAGTCATATTTTTATTTCATTCTTTATCATTAATGCAATGTTTGTTTAGTGGTAAAGACTATTGTATGGAGCCCATCACAAAATGAAGTGGTGAAATCTCTGTTTTCGGAACAAATTTAAAGTCACAATAATAATTGAACAACATGCTACACATTTTACAAGTGTAGGGCCCGTCTTTTGTGTAAGACCATTGTTTTGCATAATGAATTTTTCATTGTTCGTGGTGGAAATTCTACATTTCAAAACAAAACAGTCATTAGAATAATTTCCCAGTGTTTTCAAAAATCGACTCTCATACATAACATAACAATGCCAAATTGCGACAGCAGTTTGCTGGGAGAAACATCTTCAAAAACATGTGTCATATTTTCCATCCAGCATTCACCTAATTTTCCCATAATTAAAACGACAAATAAAATGTCCCTAGAAATAATTACGTTGAAATTTGATCAGTTTCCAATCATAGTAAAGAGTTTTACATCGGGAATAAAATGAGCACGGGTACGGTATGCAGTTCCTATAGTATTATTATGTAGATAATTACTTTCTACCGATTGAGGGCGCTGTTTATTCTTATGTTTTTTCTGTACGTAAAATTTGACGATTTTCTATCGCAAATTTCTCTTTAGTGAACACAAATTGGACGTGGGAACAAATCAATTCTTGTTCAGTAATGTCAGATCTACATCCATGCCAAGTGGGAACAAATTCGGTGATGATGGTCACGAAACGAGCGAATAAAAGGCCACGGCCCACGGACTAATAGCACAACCTTGGCTTTCACCCACAAAATTGGATGACCAGATAATCTGGTATTGGCATGATTACTGCTGGCCCGGGAGCCAAATGATAATTGATGTAGGACTATGGGACCAGAGTGTTCATTGAATGTGTGGTTGATGTATTTGGGGCTAGTAGCCCCCATGCAGCTGATGCCAGCTTGCCCAAACAATTCAGTATCTGGCAAATAACTTGAAATAAATTATTTTAAGCTGTGGCAAGAAACACAAATATTATGTCTTCAGTTTCATTCATTACTGAGTCCGAGTATAAACATCAAATTAACCACAAGGGACACTGACTGGTTAATTTTAAGTCATTGAAAAGTGAACAAAGACAAATTGACTGGAGTGGGATTCGAATCAGCGACCTCCGGAACACTGTACCAGGGCCTCTACCAACTGAGCTATCCAGCCCTTCATGTATATTTGTGGTATCCCTAATACATGTAGTCAGTAATCTTCGTTCGTTTGGTTATCAGAAGCCATGAAACCACTCACATGTCATGTACTGCTATATCCAATGATCATTAAAGATGTACACACAGCATAAGCAATGCTGCAACCTGAGAAATAGTACATGGGGGATCACTCAAAGACAGGACGCAGCTTTTTAATCAATAATCATCAAATGGATAGCGCACACAATAGGACAGATACAGACAAGGCGATTTGGGACTTTGAACCCCTGCTGAGGGCGTTCACACCAAAGCCAGCCCCTACCACCAAACACTTTCTTGCCCAAGGACACAAACCAAGTTACAGCCCACAGTGGGAAGAGGAGCTGCTGCTAAGCCCCACTGAACATACTAGACTTACAATAGCAGCCAACAGTTTAGTGATGTGATAAACTGTAAGCACATATTGGGGCTATAGAGCAATATTAATCACTGATACGGCTGGGTGGTCTTTAAATTTACAAGTGGCTGTCTCTTCAAAAAACCATAAATCAATCTGATAATATTGTTCAATTTAACCACAAAATGGCAGGCACTTGAAACAGCTACAGTTCGTTCAAGGTTGGCGATTCAGTCCATAGAATCCGGATAATTGGTAAAATAGAAGAAAGGAAAGATCAATCGCTCTTGAAAAACAGCCATTGAAATATCTTTTCTGTGCATCACAAAAAAACAACTACGTCAGAAATTTCCTGTTTTGCCTTGTTGGGGCGTGCATTAATCAGAGCAGGATTAGCTGGTGTAGTCATGCAATGCGATCATGCTTTCAAAGGATAAACCATAAAATAACGTAACCAAATCTGTGACTAATGATAAAAGAATCCTTTCAAAGTGTATGGTAAAGGATGTCTTTGGCTGCCGCTCTTTGCACGCTATACATGTGAATGCACCTGGGCACATTGTTTACTTCGACAATACACAGGAAATGAGTACCAGTACTATATTGTACCGGTAAGTACTACTATTTGTGGTGACAGCCATTGTTATTAAAGTTTCCAGACACAGCAAAAAAAAAAAAACAAGCAATAATTGAGCAATTAGTAATGCCCAGTTAAAGGTAATTTCATACTTTTTTTGGTTTTTGTCACAAAAAAATGCAGATATTCATGGGCAGCAAAGAGTACAGTAACAGTCATCTGTGAAATTCCCAGTCCCATACAGTGCCAAATTTTCGTGAAAACAGTGAATAAAAATGCCCGGGATTTTTCATCTTCCGAAGATCATTAGTTCTAGTAAAGTCTTTTTTACTGTTTTCTGCATAAATACAGCATTTCAGGAAGATGATGGTATAAACATGTTTCTACCATCACCATCTTTACACATTGACTGTAAGTTATACGTAAACCTGTGAAGCTTTCTGTTTTTGGTATGCTACCAAAGTATGATAACTACCTTTAATACAAAAGCCCTAAATAAAAATACCCCAATAAATAAATCCCTTGCAGCTTTTACAAAAAAATTGCATTGTTTACAAGTTAATGGCCTCCATTAATCATCCTTTAACACAGCCTGAATTACTGCACCTGTGACAAAATTGGATTTTATGTATAGGCCTACAAGCTGCACCAAAAGATGTGTAAACACAGTTGAGGTTGCAAACTTAAGTACGTAAAATAATTTTTAGCAATTTTTGACTGCTATATTTGGGGAAGGTGAGAGTTTTGCCTCTCTTTTGCTCTTAGAAAATGAACAGTTGAGGTAAGGTGAGTTTTTCCACAAGATTCTAGGCACTAGAAGTGTAAAACAAGTAAGTACATTATGTAAACTGGAATGAATGATTTTCATGCAATCCAACATTTTTCATGATATATGCACATGTTCAGTACAGAATTGGTGTGGAAGTATAACTGTTCATAAAGTTAATCATCAAATAACCACAAGGGAAACTGACTGAAATTAAACTCATTGAAAAGTGAACAAAGAACAAAGAAAAATTGACTGGAGTGGGATTCAAACCGGCGACCTCAGGAGGTTCGAATCCCGCTCCAGTCGATTTTTCTTTGTTGACTTTTAAATGTTCATAAAGTTGATAATAATTCTAATCTGCCATTCTTCATTTTCAACAGTTTCTCTGAATTCTCCTGGAGATGGCCAGAGCATACGGCTGGAATGTCAAGTTAACCAGCTCTTTTCAGAGCCGACCACACAAACCAATGAACATCTGCCATTCATAGCTTTAAAATTATATGCTAGTCTCCATCCTGAAATTTGTTGGAACAATTCCAGCTGAAAATTGTAAACATGCTGACTGTAATTATAAAACCAGCTTATTGCTAAAATTGATGTCATTACAATTTTGAGTGACAGTTGACATTACTACTGTCTACTGGAGCTTAGCCCCCCCCCCCCCCCCCCCAACAAAAAAATTGTTTTGCTTCCGACTACATGGCATTTCCAAATACGGTACGTAGGTAGGGAATATGTTATTTTTTATTTTTTTGGTTTTTTGGTTTTTTTGTGGGGGGGGGTAATTTTTTGTGTACAAATCATATGGAGGCATGCGTGTAGTCAAGGCTTAGGCCTAATGATTTAAAACCTTTTTTCCATTTTTCCCCAGTAAAGTTTTTGGGGTTGCAGAACCGGAAGCAGTTTCTATTATTTATTTTTTGGGGCCTAATTTTGGTAATTTTTAACTACTGTGGCCTGTGATTGTTGATGAAAGTACACCTGGGGGGTGTTTTACTTTC
Source organism: Astropecten irregularis (assembly GCA_963971285.1). Taxonomy (NCBI): domain Eukaryota; kingdom Metazoa; phylum Echinodermata; class Asteroidea; order Paxillosida; family Astropectinidae; genus Astropecten; species Astropecten irregularis. The sequence goes on along the minus strand of OZ020252.1, from coordinate 15,357,119 downwards.
AGCGAGCGACTAAAACACTTAATTCTACAAACTGAATAGATCCAATAACCCAAGTCCATTCTCAAGGAATGCAAACAGTTAGCCCACGTATCCCTGGCTCAAAGTTCTACAGCCAATAACATGAACGTACATGTGACACAGTAGTATTGAGTAGTACCCCGACTTACAAGTTACAAGTGCAGAAGTACTAACTTAAGTCTGTACTTGATTGTAGCTACAACTGGGACTACAGTTGAAATTGGAACAACAGTTTGGACTACAGCACCCACCCCAAAGTATGACATACCGGTAATTGTGACTGGTGCAATGGTGTTTGCAAAATGAATCCATGCAAAATCACAATACAAAATCTTTGAGTTTCTCAAACCAAGGTACTATCACAACAAGGCATAATACTCCACACAAGAAAGACCTTCCTGGTTTTTCTTGTTTGTTTTTTTTTTAAAGGGAAACAACATTCTGATTATTAAGCAGGAAACTAATGGGATGGAAATCTGGGATATTTTCTTGCTGTGGATGAGAAACTATGAATTCTATGTAGCTTTACCTCATCATCCAAACTTCAAAAACAGTACTTTGCAAGTCATGCCCCCTCCGCAAGATTTGACAATTTTAATTTGCAAGGTAATATACAATCCTGCAGGTGGACTTATAAAAAGTATCAAATATTTTAAACAAAACGTTTTTTTAATTTGTATGCAAAACTCACCAAAAAAAGAAGAAAACTTTCCTACAGACAGACATGACATGTACCGGTACTAAATTAACCTGCAAAATGAATCCCCGAGATTGGTCAATTGGGAAAAGGCCTAATGAGGAGTGTAAATAGGCCTTCTTGATCAACATCAAATCCTGGGAAATGATCCACCCCTTGGGAAGGATTGGATCTGGTTCAGACTTTACGTGCAGGATCAAAATTTAAGTGTAATAACTAGACCTGTGTTTGTTGACAAACACTGAGCTGTTTCGCGTATGTTTTATAAATAATATGAAAAATAAACATGAACGCAATTGGCCCAGTACAGAAAAAAGCAAATCAGTGGTGCCCAGTTAAAGGTAATTTCATACTTTGGTTTTTGTCAAAGAAATGCAGATTCATGGGCAGCAAAGAGTACAGTAACAGTCATCTGTGAAATTCCCAGTCCCATACAGTGCAAAATTTTCGAGAAAACAGTGAATAAAAATGCCCAGGATTTTTCATTTTCCAAAGATCATTAGTTCTGGTAAAGTGTTTTTTACTGTTTCCTGCATTAATACAGCATTTCCATCTTTACACATTGACTGTAAGTTAAACCTGTGAAGCTTTCTGTTTTTGGTATGCTACCGAAGTATGATAACTACCTTTAATACAAAAGCCCTAAATAAAAATACCCCAATAAATAAATCCCTTGCAGCTTCTACAAAAAATTGCATTGTTTACAAGTTAATGGCCTCCATTAATCATCCTTTAACACAGCCTGAATTACTGCACCTGTGACAAAATTGGATTTTATGTATAGGCCTACAAGCTGCACCAAAAGATGTGTAAACACAGTTGAGGTTGCAAACTTAAGTACGTAAAATATTTTTTAGCAATGTTTGACTGCTATATTTGGGGAAGGTGAGAGTTTTGCCTCTCTTTTGCTCTTAGAAAATGAACAGTTGTAGTTGTGGTAAGGTGAGTTTTTCCACAAGGTTCTATTTTCAACTGTAGTCCCAGTTGCAGCTACAATCCAGCCAAGCCGAAAGTATGACATAATTGGGACTGGTGCAATGGTGTTTTCTTAATACTTTAGACTAAGAAAATGACAACAGATCCATACAAAATTGCAATAAAAAATCTTTGAGTGTCTTAAACCAAGGTACTGATCACAAAAAGGCATAATACTTGACACGAGAGATGAGACATCCCTTGTTTCTTTTTTCAAACAATGGAAGGGACATTCGATTATTAAGCAAGAAAGGTAATGGCATATGGAAATTGGGATATATTTTCTTACTGTGGATGAGAAACTATGAATTCTATGTTGCTCTATGTTTAAAGTTAAACGGAAATTTTGTGAACATTTCTGTTTGGGTATGTTACCAATCCTGTACTGTACCCTTTAACCCAAAATCCAGGGTTGTAACCTAGTACTTCCCCTTCCCCAAAACAGCAATAACAACATTTGGGTAATCCACTAATCCTTTGCCAGTAACACCCACTTTATACAAAAGACCTTTAAAAAAATAATGAAATAAAAACCATAATCGTGCCCCTAAGCCCTGCCAATACCAAATAATAGTAAACAATTAGTAATTACACAATGTACAAGTTTCCCATTCAGTTCCCCCTTCACTATGTATGATTTACTGATCTGTGACGATTGGAATTACGTACAGTGCACTATTTCCACCGTGACCATGCCAAGAGATCTCCCAGCGTGAAGGCAACTGACACTAGCCTATACACAGGAAAATAATAAGGCAAGAACTGACGGACATTGTCATTGACAGTGGAAAAAGAGTAGGCCTAGGCATGTAGGCTTATTAGCCCAAAACATCATACTGACTCATAGTCAGATCATGGCTCTCTTTTAAAATCTGTCTCTCTCATGTCTCTCTGCATCTAACGTTAGTCGCCATTCCACAGCCCTACTTCAACTTTACTTCTAGATTTAGAAGGCTACTCCGTAGCCTTCTAAATCTAGAAGTACTTCAACTTAGTTCAAGGCATGACTTAAACGTGCGAGGTCCAAAGGCAAAGAGCAGAGTTGTCACAAACTTTCAATTTCAATATCTTCTAAAATAAAGAACACTGGACAATTTCACTTTAACTTTCGTATTCCTCAGAGTCAGACTTTGACATTTCACACCTGGCCCCTTGAAAAGCATTGATCGTCTGTGGAACATTCAGTGAATTCACGTGTCAAGACAACTTTGGCCGAAGTTTGGCCAGGGCTCTTAGGCTACTTACCTCTTGATGTTTTGACGTGTCACAGGGACTCACAGCGTCCTTGCAATTATTTCTACCTCCATGGTATAACCATAACTCTGTCCAGAATGGTGTCAATGTCATTTCCGACCAAAGTAGGTTTCTCATTTTGGAGAATTTCATGATTTCAGCAGGTTTGTAACCATGGAATCCTGTCCAGTCACTTGTGACATTCGTATCATCCGCGGTGTCATAATTACAAAAGTCAAGGCGCCTGTATACAAACCCTTATTGAAAAGAATGTAACGAAGCCTGGGTACAAGACAAATAAAAACATAGGCTTTTCCAAACCTCGGCTCCGGCTCCGGCTCCGGCTCCGGCTCCATGAACGGTGAATCCATTCTAAAATAACGGGTATCAAAATAGAGGCTTTTGCATATACGGTTTAGTACACAGAGACGAAGCCGGAGCCTGAGCCGGAGCCGGAGCCGAGGTTTGGAAAAGGGCCTAGGTGGCGCTGTTTATACTGGCCTGGATCATTGATCTCCATCAATAGCCAGAGGCCAATTATTTCATAAAACTGTTAAGCACAAAAATTTGCTAAGCATGACATTTCTGTCTTCACAAAAACAGGGTTAACAACCAAATGTCCACCTTTTGTGTATCGCTTGTGATTGTTCCTTGGCTGTTGTTTGCTGACCATGAACATCAAATGGAATTTTCAATTGTGGTTTGTTTTATTGGGCGAGACATTTTTGTGCTAAGCATATTTTTGTGCTTAACAGTTTTATGAAATTGCCCCCTGGATAGAGTGTGCGCGATATCCGTAGTCAGATTGTACCGGTTCCATGGAGGATCCTTTTTACTGATTGGATTTGAGAATCATTGCACATTTTTTTTTATCATGAAAAAGTAGGCCTATATGGATTTTAAGAAGTCGTGATTGGGGTCACTCTGCATGTGCCTACCTGCCACACCGAAAATTAAAAATAACATTCGCCCGAAGAAAACAAAATGAAAAATACTGCGTCTGTTCCTAACTCCATGGCCCTACCGTATACCAAATCCAACTTTACCAAATTGGCAAATTTCTTCAAAAACTAAAGCACAAATTGTTACTCGTCATGAACATAATTAACTTCTCTACACCAACAATTATTTTAACAATGTATTTAAACAAAAACAATGGAAAACGGTCGTGAACTTGGCGCTCCAGCTATTGGACCCACTGTCCATAACCAAAACGGAGACGTGTAACCCAAACTTAAATCCATACCCCTAACCCGGCAATCCAAACTCCGGTGAATTTAAAGGTAATATCATACTTTGGTCTTTGTTAAAGAAATGTAGATTCATGGGCAAAAATATCAAGGAAGATACAGTAACAGTAATCTGTGAAAATTTCAGTCCCATCACACGGTGCATGCCCACGTTTTGAGAAAACAGTGAAAAACGCCCATAATATATTTCCATTCATTTTTAATCTTTTAAAGATCAACATTTTTTGGGGGGTCATCGGTTTTACTCTTTTCTGGATAAATACAGCATTTCAGACAGAAAGAATTTAACGGTATAATATGTTTCTACCATCACCATTATACCCTGTAAGTTGGGTAAATCTGAAAATGTCAGTTCCGGTTTGCTACCAAAGTATGATACCACCTTTAAACCCAAATCCAAATACCAACAATCTGATCTGACTGAGCGCTGTGATAGTTGATTGACCGAGAGTACGAGAGGCTTGGGGATATAACGCTTTTCGTCTAGATTCAAGTCATAAACCTGTTCTTTAGTTTCGTAATGTTTGCGAACTTAAGTTCAAAATGAAAAACACGGTATGCATATGCATAATCCCAGCAAAAGCAATTATAAGCTTCTGATTTATTATGCGTAATTTAATTAATTTTCTCTACAAATAGTTAACAATTAAATACTCTTCTGTTCTGGATCGGGATTTGGAGCAGCCACCGTTTACATAATGCATGTAAACTGCAGACTCGGCACTACTAAATTGCAGTCAACTGTCCAACGTTAATAACTTTACTCAAAGTAGGCACAAATTATAAATACTGAGGCTACAATTTCGCTAGAGCCACGTCTGGGATACCATATTACAATTTAGTAAACTTCTAAACAAGTACTGACCTCTCAAGAGATGCTATTTCTGCTCTTAAAGGTAGTATCATACTTTGGTAAGAAACCAAAACAGAAATTTTCACAGATTTACGTATAACTTTCAGGGTATGAAGATAGTGCTGGTATGTTTCGACCTGAAATGGTGTATTTATCCAGAAATGAGTAAAACAACGACCGAAAAGATAAATACTGTGGCCGTTTTTCACGATTTTCTCAAAAAGTGGGCACCGTATGGGATTGAAAGTTTCACAGATGACTGTGACTGTATTCTTTGACAAAAACCAAAGTATGATACTACCTTTAAATGCGGAGACCATTAATTATTTTCATCCGCAAAATAGAAGAGAGCGAGTCTAGTCGAGTCGAGTCCCGCCGAGAAGCGAGCAAAGTTTTGCGACCGCATCACACCTTACTGAACTAGATTCAACCACCCCAACGGCAGGAATATTTTGTGATCAGCCTTTGGTTAGAATTACGGAAAGTACAATTCCCACTTGAGGTTTTCCAAATATCAAATCTCCCTAATTCCTTAACAGAATGACATTAAATAAAGTGTGGAAGGAAAGGAGTTTTACCGGTCCTAAATTAGGGAGCGTATTTGCATTCTATTACATTATGCATGGTAGAGTAAATCGCTATATAAATCTTTGGTGTACATTACGCGTACGGTACAGAATGCACCTTACATAATTGCCCGTTCGTTGTGCACACATACACCGTGTGAACTTACGAAACCTCGGCTTGGGCTCAGGCATAATCCGTCCATTTTGAACTACCAGGGCCCTTTTCCAAACCTCGGCTCCGGCTCAGGCTCCAGCTCCATTTCTTGAGTCAATTTTAAAATAACGGGTATCAAAATAGAGACTTTTGGCTGTGGTTCGGAAGTAGATTCTATGGTTTGAAAGTGAAAACGGAGCTTCAGCTTCAATGAAAACCCACAACCTCTATTTTCAGCATATGGATGCCGGAGCCGGAGCTGGAGCCGGAGCCGGAGCCGGAGCCGGAGCCGGAGCCGGAGCCGGAGCCGGAGCCGGAGCCGGAGCCGGAGCCGAGGTTTGGAAAAGGTATCAAAATAGACGTTTTGGGTCCGGTTTTGAAGTAGATACTCTGTTTCGAACAAGAAAACGGAGCTTAAAGGTATAGTATCATACTTTGGTAAGAAACCCAAACAGAAATGTTCACAGATTTACGTATAACTTATAGGGTATGAAGATGGTGCTGATAGAAACATACCGTAAAAAATGTTCCGCCTGAAATGATGTAATTATCCATAAATTAGTAAAACAACGACCGAAAATCTTTTTGATCTTTTAAAAGATCAAAAATAAAAGAGAAAAGACTTAAGAAATACTGTGGCTGTTGTTCACTGTTTTCTCAAAAAGCGACACCGTATGGGACTGAATTTTTTGACAGATGACTGTTACTGCATCTGTCTTGATATTTTTGCTCATGAATTTGTTTGTATATTGTTTTGTATTTGTAAATTTGTATTCGTAAACCAAAGTATGATATTACCTTTAAACCTCCGAGGGATAAACCACAAAAAACCGGTATAGCCAGGTTACAGATGACGAGCCCGAGCCCGAGCCCGAGCCCGAGCCCGAGCCTGAGCCCAAGCCGTAGTTTCGTATTGAAAGGGCCACAGATCGAGTGGCATTCTGTGCAATACCATTATAATTATTGGCGAGGGCGCACTCGGCCGATTCCCTCTACATACAGAACATGCACGAATCCTATTTTAATACATCTGCCTTATGGTATTTTGATTCAACATTTAGAAGACTATTCCAACCAAACAGTTATAAATTACATATAAATTTCACCCCTTTATTACCTGTAATACATTGTATATAGAGGCCCCAATCAATATTTGTCGGACCTATAGATATATTTCTTTTCTTTGCAAACATTTAGTCAATTGTAAAACTTTATTTCTATTATATTTTTTATGTTTTCAATGAATTTATTCAAATTAAACTTTTCACTGTATAATTATCAGTTGCTGTAGACGGCGGCGGTAATAGCAACATTGAACAATTTCTATGGTAACACTTACTTACTGCAGCTTAGTTTTGTAAAGGGCTAAGAAAGAGAGAAAAAATTAATGAGCAGCTTCAAAGAAAAAGTAAAACGCGATCATTTTCAGCTGGTTGCTATGGGAACAGCACTTTACAGGGCTGTCAATAAAAATGCCTCACTGCAAAAATATGCATGGCAGACAAAAAGTACAATACATAATTATATTCAGAGTTGGTGGGATGGTACAATATATGCAAAAGACAATTATGGTATTTGCAGCCGATTTCACGAAATGATGCGTAACTTACGTAACGTACAAATGTTGCGTAAGTTTCGTAAAACGGCCATAACTTTGCAACCAAGGCAGAAAAAATGTTGCGTAAGTTACGCAACCAAATGTTGTGTACGCAACATTTAAAGTTTTGTGAAATTGGATGCAGCACTTCTAAAATATTGTAACAAAATAGCAAATCTTTAAGCAGCACTTACAATGAAACTTGGGGCCTAGACTTATTATAAAATTGATAATTATCAAATAACCAATATTGAATATTTATTGAATATAATCATGAAATAACCACAAGGGAAACTGACTGGATGAATTTTAAGTCATTGAAAAAAGAACAAAGAAAAATTGACTGGAGTGGGATTCGAACCAGCGACCTTTGGATTACCGTATCGGCTCTCTTGCCAACTTGGCTATCCAGTGCCGGTACAGTTTTCAGGTGGTTCGAATCCTGCTCCAGTAAAATTGATAATTGACAATCTTCGGGGCTTAAAAAAGCTCAGAGTTGACTACATGTATATTCAAGCATAGGGGTCTCTCCTTTCAGTTGCGATGCTATTGAGGCATTTTGTATTTCTGGTAAAATTTCTGGTAAAAACTCTCACATTTGTTGGTACCGGAGGAAGAATTTCTTTCATTTCAGTGGATGGCTTGCAGGAAGGAAGGAATTTCCTGCGATCCAAAGGAAAAGTTCCCTTTTAGCTTGCAGTATTGAACTTAGGAAGACAAGAAGAGCTTTCTTCTGCAATATTGCTGTCATCTTGCGCATGTAGACTTCAGTAGAGGGCTGCTTCAGAACTTCTTGTTCCGATGGCGCTGTCCTCTGTACTCCATCGGAAGTCTTTGTCGCTGAGACTGTCAGATGATGATGGGTCGTTGTAGTGGAGATTTGGAAAGACGAGACCACCGAACGGATTCCCCTCCTCACTCCCCGGAGGATTCTCACCGCTAACCAGCTGATTTTGGACAACCTGTCTGGGGAGCCAAAATTTCCTGCGGCCAACGACAGGATTGACAACGACGTGGCCGATAGCCGGACGATCTTCTTCCGGAGCCTGAGTAGGGCAGAGGTGAAAAGATCATTGAGATAAAATGAGTACAAACCCAAGTGTCAAAGACTTTTCAGGCCCACGGAATCATTTACTGCTGCTTCTGTTCCCAACGTGGATCAAAAATACCGTTACAAATATGGCCTCTATCTTGCCCTAACAACTGTGACTGACTTAGGCCCTCTTTAGTAGTCAATAATGAGAAAGGAGCAACACAAGTATTTCACTACTATTACAAGTATCAAACTTTTGCAAACTTTTGCTTATCAACCAAAAGAATTACCTTAAATATAAAGTGCTTAGAGCTAGGAAGGCCTGACATTTTGATCCTACTAGGATCTTTCTCTTTTCATAGCCCTTGCAAAAAGATCCTGCTATGAAACGAAACGAAACAAAACGTCAGGTCTAAGAATAAAATGACAATGAGAATGAGAGAAAGAAACAGACTCACCTCGTGATCGTAGCTGTGCAGAGATTCTCCTCCGGTTGCTATATAAGGCGTAAATACCTCAGGTTTGCTCAGTTCAGTGATGAAGATGGGATTGAAGATGTGCAGCCTTTTTCTGCGGTAGCGTCTTCTTCTCCGTCCACAGACCAAGACATACAAGCAGCAACAGCAGCAGGACAGCGTCAGCAAAGCTGACAGCACCCCGAGAATAACAAGTACCAAGACAGCAGGTGTAAGACCACCTGAAATATACAAACAAAACAGACAAATAATAATCAGTCACATTCATTTTGAAAATAAAGCAGCCTGAAATTCAGAGCACACCTTTACCTAACTGAAGCAATCTGCAAAATGTGAAACCAGTAAAAGATGAACCCTACTTTTGTTTCGAGTCCAACCGAAGAATGGAAAAAACATTTCTTTTTCTCACTATTTACTGTTTATGAATGAATGAATGAATGAATGAACGCCAAAATATTTAGACACTTTTTACGATTGTTCATTTATGGGACCCATTTGGAAACAGCAAAGTTGACCGACTGACTTGGTCTGGCAAAATGAAACTGGAAAATACTCCATTGGTTGATTGACTGGCAAAATAGAAACAAATTGGGAAAGAAACAAATTCTTTCGGTTGTGCTTTTACAGAACCAAACCCTTATACTGCTTGGTATGTTTCAAAACAGTGAAGCAGTGTTGGAAATAAGGTTTGGTGAGGGCAAGGCCAATTTTCCATTGCAAGGGGCACTTCCATTGGAAAATTACAATGTCTATGGAAACATTTGAAGGGGGCACCAAGGCCAAGAACCAGGGCAAAGAAGGCCATGGCCTCCGTGGCCTCTGTTTATTTCCTAGCTTGGTGAAGTCATGTTAAGTGGTGTGAAATCGTGTGCAGGGATGGTACAGAATTGGTAAGGCAAAATACACTTCATGATCACAGATTCACATAAAACTTACACAGTATAATGGTGATGATAGGAGAAAACATCCCATGAAATGTTTTTGTCTGAAATGCCATATTTGTTGAGAAATAAATGAAACTATTTTCCGATCGGAATAAATCGCTTCAAAGCGTTTTATTCATTCGTTGAAATGTGTACAGTTCTCTGTACATGGGTTTTCACTATTTTCTCGTGACCCAGATGGCTGATTGACCTCAAACTTCTACAGGTTTGTCAGTTAAGGTATATGATGGATTACATAATGTGCTTTCACTGTCAGCAACGGTTTTGTCGCAAAAACCAGTTCTGTACCATCCCTTTAAATATCCTGGCAGTAGTACCTGATGCTGTATCACTTGGACGCACGGTGAGAGATGACACCGTAACCACGGAAACAAAAGGATTATCGCGATTTACTCCGGGCCCTGGTTGAAGCTGGCTATCACAGTGAGCACCTATAAACCCAGCCGCACATCTGAATAAAATCAAGGCAAGTTACGAAAAATATAAATTTTTGAGTATTCATTTCACTAACAAGTCCAACCAAATGTTATTGCATCCGCCATTCAAAGTTGTTGTTTCCATGGTGGAAATTAACACTGTGTAGCTGAAAGATTGATACCCATGAAGAGCTAACCAAAACCCCAGAGGCCTTTATTCTTGCAGCAGGCCCAGACAGCAAGTCAGCATCTCTACCTTTCAATCAACCTGCTTTTTAGTAAAGCCCCCTTGTCTTGACGCAAGTCTCCTTTACAATAGCGCTCCGCACTTGCGCTAAAAATAGCACCGGATCTCAGACAAACAACCATGCAAACGTGTGTGCGCGTCCATGTACATGTACGCTATGTGTGTGAGACAGTGTTTGACTGACATCCTGGGATTTTGTGACGTCATTAGTGCGGAGGGCTATTCACCGTTCGGTAGTTACCTGCAAGTGTACGTCAGGCGTGGATACTGGCCGGAAATATCACAGGTCCCACCGTTCTGGCAGTAGTCAGATGGACAAGCAGTGGTGGAATCTAGCAAAGAAACAAGGAATCTGGGTTGTAATGTAAGTCCATAGAATCTCCCCAAATGCAAGGGGATTTTCTACTCTATTAGGACAAAACTCACCTTCGAAACCTGCAAATGCATTTCCAAATGTGCGTGTGCAACCGCTGAAAATAACGAAAGACCATGACGTCACCCCACACACACACACTGCATGACACAGACCTCAGCCCCGAGATCGCCCCTTTTTTCCTCTTATAATTGAAGAGTCATATATTTAGGGAGGGATATGGTATCGAAGGTGAGTATTTTCCTACTAGAATAGATAATCCCCTTGCATTTGGGTAGATTCTATTACAGAAAATACGTCACCTTTGATACCTACAAAATGCAGAGTAGCACAGGCGCGGAAAGAGTGAAGCATGGGCAGGAGAATGCAGTGTGTGTGCTTGAATCAGGAGAATAGTGTAAGTGTAAGCAGCCATGATTACGTTCAGAAGCTCAGTTGAAAGATGGGGCAGAACTCTATGGTAACCACAAAGTCAATGCTGTGAGAGTCGAGTCCGGTCTTGGACTCGAGACCGGACAAGAGGCCGGACTTGGTCTCGGACTTTGACTCGGAGGTTCATGACTGACCGGACTCGGACACAGCACTGGCAAATGTTACAGGCTCAAATACAGCTTGTTTTGCCCAAAGAAGACTAGACAAATGAAAGCAGCCTCTAGGTTACTGTACTGGTGCTCTACCAACTAAGTTATCCTGCCATGGTTGTTGGTACCCTGATGAAAGCCTCCCCCCCTTTCAGATGCGCCATATGAAATATTGGTGTTCATTTCATAGTGTCCAGTGCCTCCCCTTGAAATATGAAAGTACTCCTCAGTATTCAATTGACCCTAGTGATGCCACTAGAGAATGCTGATTGCAGATCATCCAAAGATGCACAAGTGTTGTGGAACTTGGACTATCAGCTTGAAAGTTTTGAATTGACTTACCCTGAACACTGAGGGGGTCCATGTGCAGCGATGTTAAACCATCTGTCAGGGGCCGGCTGGAAGACAAGAGCATTAGCATTTCCATGATGTCAGCTGCCGTCAAATCAGAGTCGTCAGGAATCATGATGACGCCAGTGAAAACCGGGAAGGTGTCGTTTGTGAACAGGATGCCGTGAACGTTGTCTATGCCTAATGCTGCAGAGAGTTCCAACAGAACCTGTATCAGAGATTAGGCAATGGCAATCAGGATGGATGGTTCACAATTCATCCCATTCATTTTAATAGGAGACACTTAGTCTGACTTCTGCCACTGTAGCTGGGTGGATCTGGACTTTAAGGTTGAATACATGATTGGTAAAAATCACAGAACAGCACTCACACTTTGTCTAATCCAACATGAACATAAAATATCACACCTGTGAAAATTTGAGCTCAATCGGACATCGTCATGAGAAAATAGCGAAAATCCGACTCAATTTTTCTTATTAAATATAAAGAGTGGATTTGTTTGACTAATTTCTGGATAAACATTCTAACTCAGGCGGAAATATTTTAAGGGTATGTGTCTACCAGACATACCTTGAAAGTTATACGTAAATCTGTGAACATTTCTGTTTGGGTATGTTACCGACCCTGTACTGTACCTTTAAAGAATGTGGGATCTATAGAGGTGTTTGAACTATGCAATACTTAAAAAAGGCTATGTGTACTCAGAACATGTAGGATGTTAGGATGCCTGCGAGCAAATTACCTGATACTGAAAACAACAATGTTGATGTGAACTAAACAACGTTTTTTTATCCATACCTACATAGCTAAATGGCAGCCTATTTTGGGAGGTAACACAGATTTAGAAGATGCATTTGTTTCCACAAAATAAATGTCTGCTTACCACAGAGGCCACCAAGGATAAGTCATTCTGCGAAGCCACAGAGTTTGGGTTGTCATATTCGGGTTTGAACTCAAACGGATTGCCATTCATTCCCTCCACACTCAACATGATGGCCACTGGTCTGAAGCCTGGAAAATAAACCAGTGAAACAATCAATAATCTGGTTCACTCTACCAGTATGACCTGAAATATGACATCTGGTTCACTCTATCAATATGACCTGAAATATGACATCTGGTTCACTCCATCGGTATGACCTGAAATATGACATCTGGTTCACTCTATCAGTATGACCTGATATATGACATCTGGTTCAATCTACCAGTATGACCTAAAATATGACATCTGGTTCACTCTATAAGTATGACCTGAAAAATGACATCTGGTTCACTCGATCAGTATGACCTGAAATATGACATCTGATAATTCACTTTATCGCTGGGGTAGGATTGTTCAATGCTGTCCAAGTTATATCAGCAAGAGCTGTATTGTGTTCTATTCCTAAACAAAACTAAAGAGAAAAATTCCCTCAAAGATGGACGGAACAAATACTGAGTGCAGCACCTATACACTGACACAAAATGACCCCAGTATAGTACCTGGACTTACCCTTCTGTGTGCAGGAGTTTGTTGCATTATTGTACAGGTAGCCGTCCAGTTCACGGCATGCACACGTATATCCCGGCAGAGACTGACTGGGGTGTGGTCTGCAATACTGACCATCATCCCAGGAACACAGACCAGAATTTCCAATGCACGGATCTCTCCCTGGCCCTGTGAAATGACAAACCCAAGAAAAGTCAGCGGGAAAAAAAATAGCTTACATAATCCAATAATAATTGATGCTCAAGAAACAATAATTCCTTGTTTCAATGCACTCCTTCATGTCACAGAGAAACTATCATAGTCAATGTTGTCTCTACTTAAAGGTAGTATCATACTTTGGTAAGAAACCAAAACAGAAATGTTCACAGATTTACGTATAACTTACAGGGTATGGAGATGGTGGTGGTAGAAACATACCATAAAAATTGTTCCGCCTGAAATGGTGTATTTATCCAGAAATTAGTAAAACAACGACCAAAAATCTTTTTTGACCTTTAAAAATAAAAGAGAAAAGACTTAAGAAATACTGTGGCCGTTTTTAACGATTTTCTCAAAAAGTGGGCACCATATGGGACTGAAATTTTGACAGATGACTGTTACTCTATCTGTCTTGATATTTTTGTCCATGAATCTGTATTTCTTTGATAAAAACCAAAGTATGATATTACCTTTCAAGTAAATGGATAAAAACTCCTCGACCAATCAATCTACAATCAGCTCTTTCACAAGCAAATTAAAAAAAAAAAACTAGTTGCAACTGTGTCTTCCTTGTGTTTTCAAGGCTTTGCTGTGAATATACCTGCAATCAGCCGTTATATGGTATCGAAATGTTCTGTAGGAAAATAAATGCACTGAACTATGACAACTCACGTTCACACAAGACTCCAACCCAACTGGAACCACACAGGCATTGACATTTCTCAACATCCAGAATCCCTCCATTTTGGCAGCTTGTTAAATAACAACCTGTGAAAGAGAGAGAGAGAGTTCAAAGGATAGGATATTGCAGTTTAACATTGAAATTGGAATAAAGATTAACAGGGGTGGAATAGATAGAATGTGCAAGGGAAGGATGCTTAACTTACTTTGAAAGGAAGTCAAAATACAACTCAGTCCAAATTTGAAAGACTGAATAGAATGATCCAGGAATTATTTTAAAGGTATTATCATACTTTGGTTTTTGTCAAAGAAATACAGATTCATGGGGAAAAATATCAAGGAAGATACAGTAAAAGTAATCTGTGAAAATTTCAGTCCCATACGATGCCAACTTTTTGAGAAAACAGTAAAAAACGGCCACAGTATTTCTTAAGTCTTTTCTCTTTTATTTTTGATCTTTTAAAAGATCAAAAAGATTTTCGGTTGTTGTTTTATTAATTTCTGGATAAAAACACCATTTCAGGCGGAAATATTTTAACGGTAGGTTTCTACTAGCATCATCTTCATACTCTGAAAGTTATATGTAAATCTGTGAACATTTCTGTTTTGGTATCTTGCCAAAGTATGATGCTACCAAAAACATTTTTGAAACAGATAATTATGAAAAAAATATCAATAAAAGATAAAAGGACCATACCAGTTATAGTAACTGGTGACTCCAAATTGAGTGTAGACTGCCCATCAGTCAATAGTCCATTACTGCGAGCATGAGATGCTAAGACATCAGTGATTGCTTCCTCAGTTAAACCTGAATCGAATGGAACCCGTGCATCACCATTGAATACAACTGCACCATCTGAAGATACTGACACCATGCCAGTGATGGATTGAACCTCTTTGGTTGTTGCATTCCGGCCAAGTTCACTAAGAATCTGAAAGTAAAATACAACAATTAAGAAGACATGTATAACTTGTCATATGGAAAGAATTTAACCAAAAAAGCAACAGCTTAGAGACAACTTACTTCAAAATACTGAAAAAAGGGTGCAAAATTTAACTTACAACTCTTGCCACAAGTTCAGACAGCTCTCTGTTAGCTGCTGAGGTGGGATCGTTCAAGTCTGAAGAATCAAGAGCAGAGCCATTCACACCAACCACAAGCAGTTCAAAGCTGATTAATTTTGTACCTGAAAATCAAGAAACCAAACTTAGTAAGCAATGTATAATAATAAGTGAAAAAAATAACATTGAATCTTTCCAATTGGCTATCAGACACGAAACCAAAACAATGCATGATGCTAAAGAAAGTTGGAAAGAGAAGCCATACTAGTTGTCATACCTCGTGATTCCAAATTGAGTGTAGACTGCCCATCAGTCAAGAGTCCATTACTGAGGGTATGAGATGCTAAGACATCAGTGATTGCTTCCTCAGTTAAACCTGAAGCAAATGGAACCCGTGCATCACCCTTGAATACAACTGTACCATCTGAAGATACTGACACCATGCCAGTGATGGATTGAACCTCTTTGGTTGTTGCATTCCGGCCAAGTTCACTAAGAATCTGAAAGTATAATACAACAATTAAGAAGACATGTATAACCTGACATAAGGAAATAATTTCACAAACAAACCAAGAGCTTACAGACAACTTCCTTCAAAATACTGAAAAAGGGAGTAAAAATTAACTTACAACTCTTGCTACAAGTTCAGACAGCTCTCTGTTAGCTGCAGAGGTGGGATCATTCAAGTCTGAAGAATCAAGAGCAGAGCCATTCACACCAACCACAAGCAGTTGAAAGCTGATTAATTTTGTACCTGAAAATCAAGAAACCAAACTTGGTAAGCAATGTATAATAATAAAATTGAGTGTAGACTGCCCATCAGTCAATAGTCCATTACTGCGAGTATGAGATGCCAAGACTTCATTGATTGCTTGCTCAGTTAAACCTGAATCGAATGGAACCTGTGCATCACCATTGAATATAACTGCACCATCTGAAGATACTGACACCATCCCAGTGATAGATTGAACCTCTTTGGTGGTTGCATTCCGGCCAAGTTCACTTAGAATCTGAAAGTAAAATACAACAATTAAGAAGACATGTATCACATGACATATGGAAAGAATTTAACCAAAAAAGCAACAGCTTACAGACAACTTACTTCAAAATACTGAAAAAAGGGTTCAAAAATTTACTTACAACTCTTGCCACAAGTTCAGACAGCTCTCTGTTAGCTGCTGAGGTGGGATCGTTCAAGTCTGAAGAATCAAGAGCAGAGCCATTCACACCAACCACAAGCAGTTCAAAGCTGATTAATTTTGTACCTGAAAATCAAGAAACCAAACTTAGTAAGCAATGTATAATAATAAGTGAAAAAAATAGCATTGAATCTTTCCAATTGGCTATCAGACACGAAACCAAAACAATGCATGATGCTAAAGAAAGTTGGAAAGAGAAGCCATACTAGTTGTCATACCTCGTGACTCCAAATTGAGTGTAGACTGCCCATCAGTCAAGAGTCCATTACTGAGGGTATGAGATGCTAAGACATCAGTGATTGCTTTCTCAGTTAAACCTGAAGCAAATGGAACCTGTGCATCACCCTTGAATACAACTGCACCATCTGAAGATACTGACACCATGCCAGTGATGGATTGAACATCTTTGGTTGTTGCATTCCGGCCAAGTTCACTAAGAATCTGAAAGTATAATACAACAATTAAGAAGACATGTATAACCTGACATAAGGAAATAATTTCACAAACAAACCAAGAGCTTACAGACAACTTCCTTCAAAATACTGAAAAAGGGAGTAAAAATTAACTTACAACTCTTGCTACAAGTTCAGACAGCTCTCTGTTAGCTGCAGAGGTGGGATCATTCAAGTCTGAAGAATCAAGAGCAGAGCCATTCACACCAACCACAAGCAGTTGAAAGCTGATTAATTTTGTACCTGAAAATCAAGAAACCAAACTTGGTAAGCAATGTATAATAATAATAAGTCATAGGAATAGCGTTGAATCTTTCAAATTTACTATAAGACATGAAACCAAAATAATGCATGAAGCTAAAGAAAGTTGGAAAGAGATGCCTTATTAGTTGTCATACCTTGTGACTCCAAATTGAGTGTAGACTGCCCATCAGTCAATAGTCCATTACTGCGAGTATGAGATGCCAAGACTTCATTGATTGCTTGCTCAGTTAAACCTGAATCGAATGGAACCTGTGCATCACCATTGAATATAACTGCACCATCTGAAGATACTGACACCATCCCAGTGATAGATTGAACCTCTTTGGTGGTTGCATTCCGGCCAAGTTCACTTAGAATCTGAAAGTAAAATACAACAATTAAGAAGACATGTATAACTTGTCATATGGAAAGAATTTAACCAAAAAAGCAACAGCTTAGAGACAACTTACTTCAAAATACTGAAAAAAGGGTGCACAAATTTACTTACAACTCTTGCCACAAGTTCAGACAGCTCTCTGTTAGCTGCTGAGGTGGGATCGTTCAAGTCTGAAGAATCAAGAGCAGAGCCATTCACACCAACCACAAGCAGTTCAAAGCTGATTAATTTTGTACCTGAAAATCAAGAAACCAAACTTAGTAAGCAATGTATAATAATAAGTGAACAAAATAGCATTGAATCTTTCCAATTGGCTATCAGACACGAAACCAAAACAATGCATGATGCTAAAGAAAGTTGGAAAGAGAAGCCATACTAGTTGTCATACCTCGTGACTCCA
Organism: Astropecten irregularis; assembly: GCA_963971285.1. NCBI lineage: Eukaryota > Metazoa > Echinodermata > Asteroidea > Paxillosida > Astropectinidae > Astropecten > Astropecten irregularis. Next base: position 15,339,234 of record OZ020252.1, on the reverse strand, counting down.
AATTGAGTGTAGACTGCCCATCAGTCAATAGTCCATTACTGCGTGTATGAGATGCTAAGACTTCAGTGATTGCTTCCTCAGTTAAACCTGAAGCAAATGGAACCCGTGCATCACCCTTGAATACAACTGCACCATCTGAAGATACTGACACCATGCCAGTGATGGATTGAACATCTTTGGTTGTTGCATTCCGGCCAAGTTCACTTAGAATCTGAAAGTAAAATACAACAATTAAGAAGACATGTATCACATGACATATGGAAAGAATTTAACCAAAAAAGCAACAGCTTACAGACAACTTACTTCAAAATACTGAAAAAGGGAGTAAAAATTTACTTACAACTCTTGCTACAAGTTCAGACAGCTCTCTGTTAGCTGCTGAGGTGGGATCGTTCAAGTCTGAAGAATCAAGAGCAGAGCCATTCACACCAACCACAAGCAGTTCAAAGCTGATTAATTTTGTACCTGAAAATCAAGAAACCAAACTTAGTAAGCAATGTATAATAATAAGTGAAAAAAATAGCATTGAATCTTTCCAATTGGCTATCAGACACGAAACCAAAACAATGCATGATGCTAAAGAAAGTTGGAAAGAGAAGCCATACTAGTTGTCATACCTCGTGACTCCAAATTGAGTGTAGACTGCCCATCAGTCAATAGTCCATTACTGCGTGTATGAGATGCTAAGACTTCAGAGATTGCTTCCTCAGTTAAACCTGAATCAAATGGAACCCGTGCATCACCCTTGAATACAACTGCACCATCTGAAGATACTGACACCATGCCAGTGATGGATTGAACCTCGTTGGTGGTTGCACTCCGACCAAGTTCACTAAGAATCTGAAAGTAAAATACAACAATTACGAAGACATGTATCACATGACATATGGAAAGAATTTAACCAAAAAAGCAACAGCTTACAGACAACTTCCTTCAAAATACTGAAAAAGGGTGCAAAAATTAACTTACAACTCTTGCCACAAGTTCAGACAGCTCTCTGTTAGCTGCTGAGGTGGGATCGTTCAAGTCTGAAGAATCAAGAGCAGAGCCATTCACACCAACCACAAGCAGTTCAAAGCTGATTAATTTTGTACCTGAAAATCAAGAAACCAAACTTAGTAAGCAATGTATAATGATAAGTGAACAAAATAGCATTGAATCTTTCCAATTGGCTATCAGACACGAAACCAAAACAATGCATGATGCAAAAGAAAGTTGGAAAGAGAAGCCATACTAATTGATATACCTCGTGACTCCAAATTGAGTGTAGACTGCCCATCAGTCAATAGTCCATTACTGCGTGTATGAGATGCTAAGACTTCAGTGATTGCTTCCTCAGTTAAACCTGAATCAAATGGAACCCGTGCATCACCCTTGAATACAACTGCACCATCTGAAGATACTGACACCATGCCAGTGATGGATTGAACCTCGTTGGTGGTTGCATTCCGACCAAGTTCACTAAGAATCTGAAAGTAAAATACAACAATTACGAAGACATGTATCACATGACATATGGAAAGAATTTAACCAAAAAAGCAACAGCTTACAGACAACTTCCTTCAAAATACTGAAAAAGGGTGCAAAAATTAACTTACAACTCTTGCCACAAGTTCAGACAGCTCTCTGTTAGCTGCTGAGGTGGGATCGTTCAAGTCTGAAGAATCAAGAGCAGAGCCATTCACACCAACCACAAGCAGTTCAAAGCTGATTAATTTTGTACCTGAAAATCAAGAAACCAAACTTAGTAAGCAATGTATAATAATAGGTGAACAAAATAGCATTGAATCTTTCCAATTGGCTATCAGACACGAAACCAAAACAATGCATGATGCTAAAGAAAGTTGGAAAGAGAAGCCATACTAATTGATATACCTCGTGACTCCAAATTGAGTGTAGACTGCCCATCAGTCAATAGTCCATTACTGCGTGTATGAGATGCTAAGACTTCAGTGATTGCTTCCTCAGTTAAACCTGAATCAAATGGAACCCGTGCATCACCCTTGAATACAACTGCACCATCTGAAGATACTGACACCATGCCAGTGATGGATTGAACCTCGTTGGTGGTTGCATTCCGACCAAGTTCACTAAGAATCTGAAAGTAAAATACAACAATTACGAAGACATGTATCACATGACATATGGAAAGAATTTAACCAAAAAAGCAACAGCTTACAGACAACTTCCTTCAAAATACTGAAAAAGGGTGCAAAAATCAACTTACAACTCTTGCCACAAGCTCAGACAGCTCTCTGTTAGCTGCTGAGGTGGGATCGTTCAAGTCTGAAGAATCAAGAGCAGAGCCATTCAAACCAACCACAAGCAGTTCAAAGTTGATCAATCTTGGAGCTGAAAAGCAACCAACCAAAGTGGGTAAGAAACCTATAACAACATGTCCTATAAATAGCATCGTTTCTTTTCAATTGGTTATTAGAAATGAAACCAAAGCAATGCATGAAGCTAAAAGGAAATTTGAAAGAGCCATTCAAACCAACCACAAACAGTTCAAAGTTGATCAATCTTGGAGCTGAAAAGCAAACAACCAAAGTGGGTAAGAAACCTATAACAACATGTCCTATAAATAGCATCGTTTCTTTTCAATTGGTTATTAGAAATGAAACCAAAGCAATGCATGAAGCTAAAAGGAAATTTAAAAAAAAAATCCACATAGATTGACATACTTGGTGATTCCAAATTCAGCGTAGACTGCCCATCAGTCAATAGTCCATTACTGAGGGTATGAGATGCTAAGACATCAGTGATTGTTTCATCAGTTACAGCTGAATCAAATGGAACCTGTGCATCACCCTTGAATAAAACTGAACCATCTGAAGTTACTGACACCGCGCCAGTGATGGATTGAACCTCATTGGTGGTTGCATTCCGGCGAAGTTCACTAAGAATCTGAAAGAAAAATACAACAATTACAATAACATGTATAAGCTGAAAGGTGGAAAGATTTCAACCTAAAAAGCAGCAGCTTACAGACAACTTCCTTCAAAATACTGAGATGGAAGGGCAATTAACTTACAACTCTAGCTACAAGTTCAGACAGCTCTTTGTTGGCTACGGAGTTGGGATCGTTCAAGTCTGAAGAATCAAGAGCAGAGCCATTCAAACCAACCACAAGCAGTTCAAAGTTGATCAATCTTGGAGCTGAAAAGCAACCAACCAAAGTGGGTAAGAAACCTATAACAACATGTCCTATAAATAGCATCGATTCTTTTCAATTGGTTATTAGAAATGAAACCAAAGCAATGCATGAAGCTAAAAGGAAATTTGAAAGAGCCATTCAAACCAACCACAAGCAGTTCAAAGTTGATCAATCTTGGAGCTGAAAAGCAACCAACCAAAGTGGGTAAGAAACTTATAACAACATGTCCTATAAATAGCATCGATTTTTTTCAATTGGTTATTAGAAATGAAACCAAAGCAATGCATGAAGCTAAAATGAAATTTGAAAGAGAATCCACATAGATTGACATACTTGGTGATTCCAAATTCAGCGTAGACTGCCCATCAGTCAATAGTCCATTACTGAGGGTATGAGATGCTAAGACATCAGTGATTGTTTCATCAGTTACAGCTGAATCAAATGGAACCTGTGCATCACCCTTGAATAAAACTGCACCATCTGAAGTTACTGACACCGCGCCAGTGATGGATTGAACCTCGTTGGTGGTTGCATTCCGGCCAAGTTCATTAAGAATCTGAAAGAAAAATACCACACTTACAATAACATGTATAAGCTAAAGGTGGAAAGATTTCAACCCAAAAAGCAGCAGCTTACAGACAACTTCCTTCAAAATAATGAGAAAAGAATGGCAAATAACTTACAACTCTTGCCACAAGTTCAGACAGCTCTTTGTTGGCTACAGAGTTGGGATCGTTCAAGTCTGTAGAATCAAGAGCAGAGCCATTCAAACCAACCACAAGCAGTTCAAAGTTGATCAATCTTGGAGCTGAAAAGCAACCAACCAGAGTGGGTAAGAAACCTATAACAACATGTCCTATAAATAGCATTGATTCTTTTCAATTGGTTATTAGAAATGAAACCAAAGCAATGCATGAAGCTAAAAGGAAATTTGAAAGAGAATCCACATAGATTGACATACTTGGTGATTCCAAGTTCAGGGTAGACTGCCCATCAGTCAATAGTCCATTACTGAGGGTATGAGATGCTAAGACATCAGTGATTGTTTCATCAGTTACAGCTGAATCAAATGGAACCTGTGCATCACCCTTGAATAAAACTGAACCATCTGAAGTTACTGACACCGCGCCAGTGATGGATTGAACCTCGTTGGTGGTTGCATTCCGGCCAAGTTCACTAAGAATCTGAAAGAAAAATACAACAATTACAATAACATGTATAAGCTGAAAGGTGGAAAGATTTCATCCCAAAAAGCAGCAGCTTACAGACAACTTCCTTCAAAATACTGAGATGGAAGGGCAATTAACTTACAACTCTAGCTACAAGTTCAGACAGCTCTTTGTTGGCTGCGGAGTTGGGATCGTTCAAGTCTGAAGAATCAAGAGCAGAGCCATTCAAACCAACCACAAGCAGTTCAAAGTTGATCAATCTTGGAGCTGAAAAGCAACCAACCAAAGTGGGTAAGAAACCTATAACAACATGTCCTATAAATAGCATCGATTCTTTTCAATTGGTTATTAGAAATGAAAGCAAAGCAATGCATGAAGCTAAAAGGAAATTTGAAAGAGAATCCACATAGATTGACATACTTGGTGATTCCAAATTCAGCGTAGACTGCCCATCAGTCAATAGTCCATTACTGAGGGTATGAGATGCTAAGACATCAGTGATTGTTTCATCAGTTACAGCTGAATCAAATGGAACCTGTGCATCACCCTTGAATAAAACTGCACCATCTGAAGTTACTGACACGGCGCCAGTGATGGATTGAACCTCGTTGGTGGTTGCATTCCGGCCAAGTTCACTAAGAATCTGAAAGAAAAATACAACAATTACAATAACATGTATAAGCTGAAAGGTGGAAAGATTTCATCCCAAAAAGCAGCAGCTTAAAGACAACTTCCTTCAAAATACTGAGATGGAAGGGCAATTAACTTACAACTCTAGCTACAAGTTCAGACAGCTCTTTGTTGGCTGCGGAGTTGGGATCGTTCAAGTCTGAAGAATCAAGAGCAGAGCCATTCAAACCAACCACAAGCAGTTCAAAGTTGATCAATCTTGGAGCTGAAAAGCAACCAACCAAAGTGGGTAAGAAACCTATAACAACATGTCCTATAAATAGCATCGATTCTTTTCAATTGGTTATTAGAAATGAAAGCAAAGCAATGCATGAAGCTAAAAGGAAATTTGAAAGAGAATCCACATAGATTGACATACTTGGTGACTCCAAATTCAGCGTAGACTGCCCATCAGTCAATAGTCCATTACTGAGGGTATGAGATGCTAAGACATCAGTGATTGTTTCATCAGTTACAGCTGAATCAAATGGAACCTGTGCATCACCCTTGAATAAAACTGCACCATCTGAAGTTACTGACACCGCGCCAGTGATGGATTGAACCTCGTTGGTGGTTGCATTCCGGCCAAGTTCACTAAGAATCTGAAAGAAAAATACAAAAATTACAATAACATGTATAAGCTGAAAGGTGGAAAGATTTCAACCTAAAAAGCAGCAGCTTACAGACAACTTCCTTCAAAATACTGAGATGGAAGGGCAATTAACTTACAACTCTAGCTACAAGTTCAGACAGCTCTTTGTTGGCTGCGGAGTTGGGATCGTTCAAGTCTGAAGAATCAAGAGCAGAGCCATTCAAACCAACCACAAGCAGTTCAAAGTTGATCAATCTTGGAGCTGAAAAGCAACCAACCAAAGTGGGTAAGAAACTTATAACAACATGTCCTATAAATAGCATCGATTCTTTTCACTTGGTTATTAGAAATGAAAGCAAAGCAATGCATGAAGCTAAAAGGAAATTTGAAAGAGAATCCACATAGATTGACATACTTGGTGATTCCAAATTCAGCGTAGACTGCCCATCAGTCAATAGTCCATTACTGAGGGTATGAGATGCTAAGACATCAGTGATTGTTTCATCAGTTACAGCTGAATCAAATGGAACCTGTGCATCTCCCTTGAATAAAACTGCACCATCTGAAGTTACTGACACCGCGCCAGTGATGGATTGAACCTCGTTGGTGGTTGCATTCCGGCCAAGTTCACTAAGAATCTGAAAGAAAAATACAAAAATTACAATAACATGTATAAGCTGAAAGGTGGAAAGATTTCAACCCAAAAAGCAGCAGCTTACAGACAACTTCCTTCAAAATAATGAGAAAAGAATGGCAAATAACTTACAACTCTTGCCACAAGTTCAGACAGCTCTTTGTTGGCTACAGAGTTGGGATCGTTCAAGTCTGAAGAATCAAGAGCAGAGCCATTCAAACCAACCACAAGCAGTTCAAAGTTGATCAATCTTGGAGCTGAAAAGCAACCAACCAGAGTGGGTAAGAAACCTATAACAACATGTCCTATAAATAGCATTGATTCTTTTCAATTGGCTATTAGAAATGAAACCAAAGCAATGCATGAAGCTAAAAGGAAATTTGAAAGAGAATCCACATAGATTGACATACTTGGTGATTCCAAGTTCAGGGTAGACTGCCCATCAGTCAATAGTCCATTACTGAGGGTATGAGATGCTAAGACATCAGTGATTGTTTCATCAGTTACAGCTGAATCAAATGGAACCTGTGCATCACCCTTGAATAAAACTGAACCATCTGAAGTTACTGACACCGCGCCAGTGATGGATTGAACCTCGTTGGTGGTTGCATTCCGGCCAAGTTCACTAAGAATCTGAAAGAAAAATACAACAATTACAATAACATGTATAAGCTGAAAGATGGAAAGATTTCATCCCAAAAAGCAGCAGCTTAAAGACAACTTCCTTCAAAATACTGAGATGGAAGGGCAATTAACTTACAACTCTAGCTACAAGTTCAAACAGCTCTTTGTTGGCTGCGGAGTTGGGATCGTTCAAGTCTGAAGAATCAAGAGCAGAGCCATTCAAACCAACCACAAGCAGTTCAAAGTTGATCAATCTTGGAGCTGAAAAGCAACCAACCAAAGTGGGTAAGAAACCTATAACAACATGTCCTATAAATAGCATCGATTCTTTTCAATTGGTTATTAGAAATGAAAGCAAAGCAATGCATGAAGCTAAAAGGAAATTTGAAAGAGAATCCACATAGATTGACATACTTGGTGATTCCAAATTCAGCGTAGACTGCCCATCAGTCAATAGTCCATTACTGAGGGTATGAGATGCTAAGACATCAGTGATTGTTTCATCAGTTACAGCTGAATCAAATGGAACCTGTGCATCACCCTTGAATAAAACTGCACCATCTGAAGTTACTGACACCGCGCCAGTGATGGATTGAACCTCGTTGGTGGTTGCATTCCGGCCAAGTTCACTAAGAATCTGAAAGAAAAATACAACAATTACAATAACATGTATAAGCTGAAAGGTGGAAAGATTTCAACCTAAAAAGCAGCAGCTTACAGACAACTTCCTTCAAAATACTGAGATGGAAGGGCAATTAACTTACAACTCTAGCTACAATTTCAGACAGCTCTTTGTTGGCTGCGGAGTTGGGATCGTTCAAGTCTGAAGAATCAAGAGCAGAGCCATTCAAACCAACCACAAGCAGTTCAAAGTTGATCAATCTTGGAGCTGAAAAGCAACCAACCAAAGTGGGTAAGAAACTTATAACAACATGTCCTATAAATAGCATCGATTCTTTTCACTTGGTTATTAGAAATGAAACCAAAGCAATGCATGAAGGTAAAAGGAAATTTGAAAGAGAATCCACATAGATTGACATACTTGGTGATTCCAAATTCAGCGTAGACTGCCCATCAGTCAATAGTCCATTACTGAGGGTATGAGATGCTAAGACATCAGTGATTGTTTCATCAGTTACAGCTGAATCAAATGGAACCTGTGCATCACCCTTGAATAAAACTGCACCATCTGAAGTTACTGACACCGCGCCAGTGATGGATTGAACCTCGTTGGTGGTTGCATTCCGGCCAAGTTCACTAAGAATCTGAAAGAAAAATACAACAATTACAATAACATGTATAAGCTGTAAGGTGGAAAGATTTCAACCCAAAAAGCAGCAGCTTACAGACAACTTCCTTCAAAATAATGAGAAAAGAATGGCAAATAACTTACAACTCTTGCTACAAGTTCAGACAGCTCTTTGTTGGCTGCGGAGTTGGGATCGTTCAAGTCTGAAGAATCAAGAGCAGAGCCATTCAAACCAACCACAAGCAGTTCAAAGTTGATCAATCTTGGAGCTGAAAAGCAACCAACCAAAGTGGGTAAGAAACCTATAACAACATGTCCTATAAATAGCATCGATTCTTTTCAATTGGTTATTAGAAATGAAACCAAAGCAATGCATGAAGGTAAAAGGAAATTTGAAAGAGAATCCACATAGATTGACATACTTGGTGATTCCAAATTCAGCGTAGACTGCCCATCAGTCAATAGTCCATTACTGAGGGTATGAGATGCTAAGACATCAGTGATTGTTTCATCAGTTACAGCTGAATCAAATGGAACCTGTGCATCACCCTTGAATAAAACTGCACCATCTGAAGTTACTGACACCGCGCCAGTGATGGATTGAACCTCGTTGGTGGTTGCATTCCGGCCAAGTTCACTAAGAATCTGAAAGAAAAATACAAAAAATACAATAACATGTATAAGCTGAAAGGTGGAAAGATTTCAACCTAAAAAGCAGCAGCTTACAGACAACTTCCTTCAAAATAATGAGAAAAGAATGGCAAATAACTTACAACTCTTGCCACAAGTTCAGACAGCTCTTTGTTGGCTACAGAGTTGGGATCGTTCAAGTCTGAAGAATCAAGAGCAGAGCCATTCAAACCAACCACAAGCAGTTCAAAGTTGATCAATCTTGGAGCTGAAAAGCAACCAACCAGAGTGGGTAAGAAACCTATAACAACATGTCCTATAAATAGCATCGATTCTTTTCAATTGGTTATTAGAAATGAAACCAAAGCAATGCATGAAGGTAAAAGGAAATTTGAAAGAGAATCCACATAGATTGACATACTTGGTGATTCCAAATTCAGCGTAGACTGCCCATCAGTCAATAGTCCATTACTGAGGGTATGAGATGCTAAGACATCAGTGATTGTTTCATCAGTTACAGCTGAATCGAATGGAACCTGTGCATCACCCTTGAATAAAACTGCACCATCTGAAGTTACTGACACCGCGCCAGTGATGGATTGAACCTCGTTGGTGGTTGCATTCCGGCCAAGTTCACTAAGAATCTGAAAGAAAAATACAACAATTACAATAACATGTATAAGCTGAAAGGTGGAAAGATTTCAACCTAAAAAGCAGCAGCTTACAGACAACTTCCTTCAAAATACTGAGATGGAAGGGCAATTAACTTACAACTCTAGCTACAAGTTCAGACAGCTCTTTGTTGGCTACGGAGTTGGGATCGTTCAAGTCTGAAGAATCAAGAGCAGAGCCATTCAAACCAACCACAAGCAGTTCAAAGTTGATCAATCTTGGAGCTGAAAAGCAACCAACCAAAGTGGGTAAGAAACCTATAACAACATGTCCTATAAATAGCATCGTTTCTTTTCAATTGGTTATTAGAAATGAAACCAAAGCAATGCATGAAGGTAAAAGGAAATTTGAAAGAGAATCCACATAGATTGACATACTTGGTGATTCCAAATTCAGCGTAGACTGCCCATCAGTCAATAGTCCATTACTGAGGGTATGAGATGCTAAGACATCAGTGATTGTTTCATCAGTTACAGCTGAATCAAATGGAACCTGTGCATCACCCTTGAATAAAACTGCACCATCTGAAGTTACTGACACCGCGCCAGTGATGGATTGAACCTCGTTGGTGGTTGCATTCCGGCCAAGTTCACTAAGAATCTGAAAGAAAAATACAACAATTACAATAACATGTATAAGCTGTAAGGTGGAAAGATTTCAACCCAAAAAGCAGCAGCTTAAAGACAACTTCCTTCAAAATAATGAGAAAAGAATGGCAAATAACTTACAACTCTTGCCACAAGTTCAGACAGCTCTTTGTTGGCTGCGGAGTTGGGATCGTTCAAGTCTGAAGAATCAAGAGCAGAGCCATTCAAACCAACCACAAGCAGTTCAAAGTTGATCAATCTTGGAGCTGAAAAGCAACCAACCAAAGTGGGTAAGAAACCTATAACAACATGTCCTATAAATAGCATCGATTCTTTTCAATTGGTTATTAGAAATGAAAGCAAAGCAATGCATGAAGCTAAAAGGAAATTTGAAAGAGAATCCACATAGATTGACATACTTGGTGATTCCAAATTCAGCGTAGACTGCCCATCAGTCAATAGTCCATTACTGAGGGTATGAGATGCTAAGACATCAGTGATTGTTTCATCAGTTACAGCTGAATCAAATGGAACCTGTGCATCTCCCTTGAATAAAACTGCACCATCTGAAGTTACTGACACCGCGCCAGTGATGGATTGAACCTCGTTGGTGGTTGCATTCCGGCCAAGTTCACTAAGAATCTGAAAGAAAAATACAAAAATTACAATAACATGTATAAGCTGAAAGGTGGAAAGATTTCAACCCAAAAAGCAGCAGCTTACAGACAACTTCCTTCAAAATAATGAGAAAAGAATGGCAAATAACTTACAACTCTTGCCACAAGTTCAGACAGCTCTTTGTTGGCTACAGAGTTGGGATCGTTCAAGTCTGAAGAATCAAGAGCAGAGCCATTCAAACCAACCACAAGCAGTTCAAAGTTGATCAATCTTGGAGCTGAAAAGCAACCAACCAGAGTGGGTAAGAAACCTATAACAACATGTCCTATAAATAGCATTGATTCTTTTCAATTGGCTATTAGAAATGAAACCAAAGCAATGCATGAAGCTAAAAGGAAATTTGAAAGAGAATCCACATAGATTGACATACTTGGTGATTCCAAGTTCAGGGTAGACTGCCCATCAGTCAATAGTCCATTACTGAGGGTATGAGATGCTAAGACATCAGTGATTGTTTCATCAGTTACAGCTGAATCAAATGGAACCTGTGCATCACCCTTGAATAAAACTGAACCATCTGAAGTTACTGACACCGCGCCAGTGATGGATTGAACCTCGTTGGTGGTTGCATTCCGGCCAAGTTCACTAAGAATCTGAAAGAAAAATACAACAATTACAATAACATGTATAAGCTGAAAGGTGGAAAGATTTCATCCCAAAAAGCAGCAGCTTAAAGACAACTTCCTTCAAAATACTGAGATGGAAGGGCAATTAACTTACAACTCTAGCTACAAGTTCAGACAGCTCTTTGTTGGCTGCGGAGTTGGGATCGTTCAAGTCTGAAGAATCAAGAGCAGAGCCATTCAAACCAACCACAAGCAGTTCAAAGTTGATCAATCTTGGAGCTGAAAAGCAACCAACCAAAGTGGGTAAGAAACCTATAACAACATGTCCTATAAATAGCATCGATTCTTTTCAATTGGTTATTAGAAATGAAAGCAAAGCAATGCATGAAGCTTAAAGGAAATTTGAAAGAGAATCCACATAGATTGACATACTTGGTGATTCCAAATTCAGCGTAGACTGCCCATCAGTCAATAGTCCATTACTGAGGGTATGAGATGCTAAGACATCAGTGATTGTTTCATCAGTTACAGCTGAATCGAATGGAACCTGTGCATCACCCTTGAATAAAACTGCACCATCTGAAGTTACTGACACCGCGCCAGTGATGGATTGAACCTCGTTGGTGGTTGCATTCCGGCCAAGTTCACTAAGAATCTGAAAGAAAAATACAACAATTACAATAACATGTATAAGCTGAAAGGTGGAAAGATTTCAACCTAAAAAGCAGCAGCTTACAGACAACTTCCTTCAAAATACTGAGATGGAAGGGCAATTAACTTACAACTCTAGCTACAAGTTCAGACAGCTCTTTGTTGGCTACGGAGTTGGGATCGTTCAAGTCTGAAGAATCAAGAGCAGAGCCATTCAAACCAACCACAAGCAGTTCAAAGTTGATCAATCTTGGAGCTGAAAAGCAACCAACCAAAGTGGGTAAGAAACCTATAACAACATGTCCTATAAATAGCATCGTTTCTTTTCAATTGGTTATTAGAAATGAAACCAAAGCAATGCATGAAGGTAAAAGGAAATTTGAAAGAGAATCCACATAGATTGACATACTTGGTGATTCCAAATTCAGCGTAGACTGCCCATCAGTCAATAGTCCATTACTGAGGGTATGAGATGCTAAGACATCAGTGATTGTTTCATCAGTTACAGCTGAATCAAATGGAACCTGTGCATCACCCTTGAATAAAACTGCACCATCTGAAGTTACTGACACCGCGCCAGTGATGGATTGAACCTCGTTGGTGGTTGCATTCCGGCCAAGTTCACTAAGAATCTGAAAGAAAAATACAACAATTACAATAACATGTATAAGCTGTAAGGTGGAAAGATTTCAACCCAAAAAGCAGCAGCTTAAAGACAACTTCCTTCAAAATAATGAGAAAAGAATGGCAAATAACTTACAACTCTTGCCACAAGTTCAGACAGCTCTTTGTTGGCTGCGGAGTTGGGATCGTTCAAGTCTGAAGAATCAAGAGCAGAGCCATTCAAACCAACCACAAGCAGTTCAAAGTTGATCAATCTTGGAGCTGAAAAGCAACCAACCAAAGTGGGTAAGAAACCTATAACAACATGTCCTATAAATAGCATCGATTCTTTTCAATTGGTTATTAGAAATGAAAGCAAAGCAATGCATGAAGCTAAAAGGAAATTTGAAAGAGAATCCACATAGATTGACATACTTGGTGATTCCAAATTCAGCGTAGACTGCCCATCAGTCAATAGTCCATTACTGAGGGTATGAGATGCTAAGACATCAGTGATTGTTTCATCAGTTACAGCTGAATCAAATGGAACCTGTGCATCTCCCTTGAATAAAACTGCACCATCTGAAGTTACTGACACCGCGCCAGTGATGGATTGAACCTCGTTGGTGGTTGCATTCCGGCCAAGTTCACTAAGAATCTGAAAGAAAAATACAAAAATTACAATAACATGTATAAGCTGAAAGGTGGAAAGATTTCAACCCAAAAAGCAGCAGCTTACAGACAACTTCCTTCAAAATAATGAGAAAAGAATGGCAAATAACTTACAACTCTTGCCACAAGTTCAGACAGCTCTTTGTTGGCTACAGAGTTGGGATCGTTCAAGTCTGAAGAATCAAGAGCAGAGCCATTCAAACCAACCACAAGCAGTTCAAAGTTGATCAATCTTGGAGCTGAAAAGCAACCAACCAGAGTGGGTAAGAAACCTATAACAACATGTCCTATAAATAGCATTGATTCTTTTCAATTGGCTATTAGAAATGAAACCAAAGCAATGCATGAAGCTAAAAGGAAATTTGAAAGAGAATCCACATAGATTGACATACTTGGTGATTCCAAGTTCAGGGTAGACTGCCCATCAGTCAATAGTCCATTACTGAGGGTATGAGATGCTAAGACATCAGTGATTGTTTCATCAGTTACAGCTGAATCAAATGGAACCTGTGCATCACCCTTGAATAAAACTGAACCATCTGAAGTTACTGACACCGCGCCAGTGATGGATTGAACCTCGTTGGTGGTTGCATTCCGGCCAAGTTCACTAAGAATCTGAAAGAAAAATACAACAATTACAATAACATGTATAAGCTGAAAGGTGGAAAGATTTCATCCCAAAAAGCAGCAGCTTAAAGACAACTTCCTTCAAAATACTGAGATGGAAGGGCAATTAACTTACAACTCTAGCTACAAGTTCAGACAGCTCTTTGTTGGCTGCGGAGTTGGGATCGTTCAAGTCTGAAGAATCAAGAGCAGAGCCATTCAAACCAACCACAAGCAGTTCAAAGTTGATCAATCTTGGAGCTGAAAAGCAACCAACCAAAGTGGGTAAGAAACCTATAACAACATGTCCTATAAATAGCATCGATTCTTTTCAATTGGTTATTAGAAATGAAAGCAAAGCAATGCATGAAGCTAAAAGGAAATTTGAAAGAGAATCCACATAGATTGACATACTTGGTGATTCCAAATTCAGCGTAGACTGCCCATCAGTCAATAGTCCATTACTGAGGGTATGAGATGCTAAGACATCAGTGATTGTTTCATCAGTTACAGCTGAATCAAATGGAACCTGTGCATCACCCTTGAATAAAACTGCACCATCTGAAGTTACTGACACCGCGCCAGTGATGGATTGAACCTCGTTGGTGGTTGCATTCCGGCCAAGTTCACTAAGAATCTGAAAGAAAAATACAACAATTACAATAACATGTATAAGCTGTAAGGTGGAAAGATTTCAACCCAAAAAGCAGCAGCTTACAGACAACTTCCTTCAAAATAATGAGAAAAGAATGGCAAATAACTTACAACTCTTGCTACAAGTTCAGACAGCTCTTTGTTGGCTGCGGAGTTGGGATCGTTCAAGTCTGAAGAATCAAGAGCAGAGCCATTCAAACCAACCACAAGCAGTTCAAAGTTGATCAATCTTGGAGCTGAAAAGCAACCAACCAAAGTGGGTAAGAAACCTATAACAACATGTCCTATAAATAGCATCGATTCTTTTCAATTGGTTATTAGAAATGAAAGCAAAGCAATGCATGAAGCTTAAAGGAAATTTGAAAGAGAATCCACATAGATTGACATACTTGGTGATTCCAAATTCAGCGTAGACTGCCCATCAGTCAATAGTCCATTACTGAGGGTATGAGATGCTAAGACATCAGTGATTGTTTCATCAGTTACAGCTGAATCAAATGGAACCTGTGCATCACCCTTGAATAAAACTGCACCATCTGAAGTTACTGACACCGCGCCAGTGATGGATTGAACCTCGTTGGTGGTTGCATTCCGGCCAAGTTCACTAAGAATCTGAAAGAAAAATACAAAAATTACAATAACATGTATAAGCTGAAAGGTGGAAAGATTTCAACCTAAAAAGCAGCAGCTTACAGACAACTTCCTTCAAAATACTGAGATGGAAGGGCAATTAACTTACAACTCTAGCTACAAGTTCAGACAGCTCTTTGTTGGCTGCGGAGTTGGGATCGTTCAAGTCTGAAGAATCAAGAGCAGAGCCATTCAAACCAACCACAAGCAGTTCAAAGTTGATCAATCTTGGAGCTGAAAAGCAACCAACCAAAGTGGGTAAGAAACTTATAACAACATGTCCTATAAATAGCATCGATTCTTTTCACTTGGTTATTAGAAATGAAACCAAAGCAATGCATGAAGGTAAAAGGAAATTTGAAAGAGAATCCACATAGATTGACATACTTGGTGATTCCAAATTCAGCGTAGACTGCCCATCAGTCAATAGTCCATTACTGAGGGTATGAGATGCTAAGACATCAGTGATTGTTTCATCAGTTACAGCTGAATCAAATGGAACCTGTGCATCACCCTTGAATAAAACTGCACCATCTGAAGTTACTGACACCGCGCCAGTGATGGATTGAACCTCGTTGGTGGTTGCATTCCGGCCAAGTTCACTAAGAATCTGAAAGAAAAATACAACAATTACAATAACATGTATAAGCTGTAAGGTGGAAAGATTTCAACCCAAAAAGCAGCAGCTTACAGACAACTTCCTTCAAAATAATGAGAAAAGAATGGCAAATAACTTACAACTCTTGCTACAAGTTCAGACAGCTCTTTGTTGGCTGCGGAGTTGGGATCGTTCAAGTCTGAAGAATCAAGAGCAGAGCCATTCAAACCAACCACAAGCAGTTCAAAGTTGATCAATCTTGGAGCTGAAAAGCAACCAACCAAAGTGGGTAAGAAACCTATAACAACATGTCCTATAAATAGCATCGATTCTTTTCAATTGGTTATTAGAAATGAAACCAAAGCAATGCATGAAGGTAAAAGGAAATTTGAAAGAGAATCCACATAGATTGACATACTTGGTGATTCCAAATTCAGCGTAGACTGCCCATCAGTCAATAGTCCATTACTGAGGGTATGAGATGCTAAGACATCAGTGATTGTTTCATCAGTTACAGCTGAATCAAATGGAACCTGTGCATCACCCTTAAATAAAACTGCACCATCTGAAGTTACTGACACCGCGCCAGTGATGGATTGAACCTCGTTGGTGGTTGCATTCCGGCCAAGTTCACTAAGAATCTGAAAGAAAAATACAAAAAATACAATAACATGTATAAGCTGAAAGGTGGAAAGATTTCAACCCAAAAAGCAGCAGCTTACAGACAACTTCCTTCAAAATAATGAGAAAAGAATGGCAAATAACTTACAACTCTTGCCACAAGTTCAGACAGCTCTTTGTTGGCTACAGAGTTGGGATCGTTCAAGTCTGAAGAATCAAGAGCAGAGCCATTCAAACCAACCACAAGCAGTTCAAAGTTGATCAATCTTGGAGCTGAAAAGCAACCAACCAGAGTGGGTAAGAAACCTATAACAACATGTCCTATAAATAGCATCGATTCTTTTCAATTGGTTATTAGAAATGAAACCAAAGCAATGCATGAAGGTAAAAGGAAATTTGAAAGAGAATCCACATAGATTGACATACTTGGTGATTCCAAATTCAGCGTAGACTGCCCATCAGTCAATAGTCCATTACTGAGGGTATGAGATGCTAAGACATCAGTGATTGTTTCATCAGTTACAGCTGAATCGAATGGAACCTGTGCATCACCCTTGAATAAAACTGCACCATCTGAAGTTACTGACACCGCGCCAGTGATGGATTGAACCTCGTTGGTGGTTGCATTCCGGCCAAGTTCACTAAGAATCTGAAAGAAAAATACAACAATTACAATAACATGTATAAGCTGAAAGGTGGAAAGATTTCAACCTAAAAAGCAGCAGCTTACAGACAACTTCCTTCAAAATACTGAGATGGAAGGGCAATTAACTTACAACTCTAGCTACAAGTTCAGACAGCTCTTTGTTGGCTACGGAGTTGGGATCGTTCAAGTCTGAAGAATCAAGAGCAGAGCCATTCAAACCAACCACAAGCAGTTCAAAGTTGATCAATCTTGGAGCTGAAAAGCAACCAACCAAAGTGGGTAAGAAACCTATAACAACATGTCCTATAAATAGCATCGTTTCTTTTCAATTGGTTATTAGAAATGAAACCAAAGCAATGCATGAAGGTAAAAGGAAATTTGAAAGAGAATCCACATAGATTGACATACTTGGTGATTCCAAATTCAGCGTAGACTGCCCATCAGTCA
Source organism: Astropecten irregularis (assembly GCA_963971285.1). Classification (NCBI taxonomy): domain Eukaryota; kingdom Metazoa; phylum Echinodermata; class Asteroidea; order Paxillosida; family Astropectinidae; genus Astropecten; species Astropecten irregularis. The sequence continues at coordinate 15,321,879 of OZ020252.1, read as the reverse complement.
ATAGTCCATTACTGAGGGTATGAGATGCTAAGACATCAGTGATTGTTTCATCAGTTACAGCTGAATCAAATGGAACCTGTGCATCACCCTTGAATAAAACTGCACCATCTGAAGTTACTGACACCGCGCCAGTGATGGATTGAACCTCGTTGGTGGTTGCATTCCGGCCAAGTTCACTAAGAATCTGAAAGAAAAATACAACAATTACAATAACATGTATAAGCTGTAAGGTGGAAAGATTTAAACCCAAAAAGCAGCAGCTTAAAGACAACTTCCTTCAAAATAATGAGAAAAGAATGGCAAATAACTTACAACTCTTGCCACAAGTTCAGACAGCTCTTTGTTGGCTGCGGAGTTGGGATCGTTCAAGTCTGAAGAATCAAGAGCAGAGCCATTCAAACCAACCACAAGCAGTTCAAAGTTGATCAATCTTGGAGCTGAAAAGCAACCAACCAAAGTGGGTAAGAAACCTATAACAACATGTCCTATAAATAGCATCGATTCTTTTCAATTGGTTATTAGAAATGAAACCAAAGCAATGCATGAAGGTAAAAGGAAATTTGAAAGAGAATCCACATAGATTGACATACTTGGTGATTCCAAATTCAGCGTAGACTGCCCATCAGTCAATAGTCCATTACTGAGGGTATGAGATGCTAAGACATCAGTGATTGTTTCATCAGTTACAGCTGAATCAAATGGAACCTGTGCATCACCCTTGAATAAAACTGCACCATCTGAAGTTACTGACACCGCGCCAGTGATGGATTGAACCTCGTTGGTGGTTGCATTCCGGCCAAGTTCACTAAGAATCTGAAAGAAAAATACAACAATTACAATAACATGTATAAGCTGAAAGGTGGAAAGATTTCAACCCAAAAAGCAGCAGCTTACAGACAACTTCCTTCAAAATAATGAGAAAAGAATGGCAATTAACTTACAACTCTAGCTACAAGTTCAGACAGCTCTTTGTTGGCTGCGGAGTTGGGATCGTTCAAGTCTGAAGAATCAAGAGCAGAGCCATTCAAACCAACCACAAGCAGTTCAAAGTTGATCAATCTTGGAGCTGAAAAGCAACCAACCAAAGTGGGTAAGAAACCTATAACAACATGTCCTATAAATAGCATCGATTCTTTTCAATTGGTTATTAGAAATGAAACAAAAGCAATGCATGAAGCTAAAAGGAAATTTGAAAGAGAATCCACATAGATTGACATACTTGGTGATTCCAAATTCAGCGTAGACTGCCCATCAGTCAATAGTCCATTACTGAGGGTATGAGATGCTAAGACATCAGTGATTGTTTCATCAGTTACAGCTGAATCAAATGGAACCTGTGCATCTCCCTTGAATAAAACTGCACCATCTGAAGTTACTGACACCGCGCCAGTGATGGATTGAACCTCGTTGGTGGTTGCATTCCGGCCAAGTTCACTAAGAATCTGAAAGAAAAATACAACAATTACAATAACATGTATAAACTGAAAGGTGGAAAGATTTCAACCCAAAAAGCAGCAGCTTACAGACAACTTCCTTCAAAATAATGAGAAAAGAATGGCAAATAACTTACAACTCTTGCAACAAGTTCAGACACCTCTTTGTTGGCTACAGAGTTGGGATCGTTCAAGTCTGAAGAATCAAGAGCAGAGCCATTCAAACCAACCACAAGCAGTTCAAAGTTGATCAATCTTGGAGCTGAAAAGCAACCAACCAAAGTGGGTAAGAAACTTATAACAACAAGTCCTATGATAACATTAATTCTTTTCAATGGGCTATTAGAAATGAAAGCAGTGCAAATGAAACTTGAGGTTCTATGTCTGTCTGGAACAGAACATAGGGCTTTTTCCGGAATTTTCTTTAAAAAGATAAAAAATAAAAGAGAAAAAGACAGAAATACTGTGGCCGTTTTCACTGTTTTCTCACACCGTATGGGACTGAAATTTTCACAGATGACTGTTACTGTATCTTTCTTGATATTTTTGCCCACGAATCTGAATTTCTTGGATAAAAACCAAGTATGATATTTTTTAAGGCTGGAAAAGCAAAATTTATCATGTTCACAGGTGACATTTAGAAACTAGAACAACAAATTTGTCTTAGCTCGCTGCAGCCTTGCGTGCAGTTACAGAAACGATAGCAAATTAAAAAAATATATACAACGGCAGAATGAAGCACAAGAATTCCTATCTAAATGTATTAACCTCAGTAATGCAACCAAGCTTGGAATTGCAAGCCCTGTATGCACAATATGTGATTTGATGTTTAACATGTAGACACACCCCCCACACCCCTACAATTAAGAGACAAAATCATTGAAATGTTTAAACATCAGGAAAAGCTTCAATATTTTTCATTAAGGATAATAACAACATCATTTTGGACAACATAAACCCCCCCCCCCCCCCCCCCCCCCCCCGAAAAAAAAATAAAAAAATAAAATGTAAACAATAGAAAAAACTTCAACATTTTTAAATAATATAATTTCTAAAAAAAAAATTATTGATAATAATGATTACAACATTATCTAGGACAACAGACCAATGGCATGAGATTGAAACTGTGTAAGACATAAAAAATTGAACTTGAAGGAAATATTAAAAAACTTTAACATGTCACGCGGACGGACGGATGGAAATCGGTATTACATAGAGACTCGCACTGCATCACAGAAGCTCAACCATAAAAATAATTATAAAGAAAGACCATCCCTAATGTCAAAGTGGAAAATTGACCAAAAAAATCAAAATCCTAGCTTGTACTAATTTTTAATTAAGAGCTACAGTACTTCCGGTTTGAAGAGAAGTAGAGGTCGCAAAGATCGTGAAATGTTCCATAAAGAAAGACCTTCCCTAACATTGACATTTGGTGAAAGAATCATGATCCTAGCTCTTTATACCACATTTGAATGATATTTATAAATACAGCATTTCAGGAGGAACAATTTCAATGGTATCACCATCTAAGCTATATGTAAATCTGTGAAGATTTCTGTTTTGGTATGCTACCAAAGTGTGATAGTACCTTAAATGGCAAAAATGGCCTGCAGAAAATGTGTACAAAGTCTACGTGCTTGGGGCCGGGGGGAACAAACAAAGTTGACAAATAAGTTAGAACAAACGAAAAGGCTTTCCTGCACCTATGTGAAAAAAAAACAAAAATCATGCTGGGATTCGAACCCACAACCTCCTTGCAAGTGCAGATGCCATACCACTAGGCCACCAAGCTAGCAGGGGTCATGGTTAATTGAGGTATCCGCAGGGATATTAGAGTAGATTCACACCGATGTTAAAAGAATTGATGACTGCTTAATGAAAGAACCCTTCGGCTGTTCTCCTCATCAGTCCAAATAAAGAACACATCAGAAATGCACCGCCAACAGGGGCCAATTTCATGGAGCTGCTAAGCACAACAAAATTGCTTAGCACAAAAATATGTTGCCCAATGAAACAAACTACTGTTAAAAATTCCATTTGATTTTCAATGGTCAGCGAACAACAGCCAAAGACCAATCTTAAAAGACATACACAGCAAATCTGGTTGTTAATCCTGTTTTTAATAAGATACATTTTACGGTTAGCACAAGAATTTGCTAACTGTCAAGTCAAAGCTTCAAGATTAGTACAAACAAAAATCATCAGATGTTTCTACAAATTCTATACAAATATGAACAGAACATGAAATAAGAAATAAAAAATATCACATCTGAAAAAAAAACTTACCTGTTTCACAGTTTTTGGTCCATGTGTATCCAGCAACACATGTACAGTTGTAGCTATCTATACCATCAGTACAACTTCCTCCATTCTCACAAGGGTAAGACGCACATTCATCAATGTCTAAAGATGAAAATATAAAAAACTACAACAATGAAATGTTTCTCAAAAGACATCAATTTCAAAGGTTCAGGGATGAATGAGCATAATTTTCCATATGAAATAAAAAATAATATAGTAGACAGTATTTGAAATGAAAATACCTGTTTCACAGTTGGTCCCTGTGTATCCATCAACACATGTACAGTTGTAGCTATCTATACCATCAGTACAACTTCCTCCATTCTCACAAGGGTCAGATGCACATTCATCAATGTCTAAATATCAAAAAATTGAAAAATTAAACAATCAAATGTTTCTCAACAGACATACATTTCAACGGTGCACGGATGAATGAACATAATTTTCCATATGAAATGAAAAAAAATATATAAGACAGTATTTGAAATAGAAATACCTGTTTCACAGTTGGTCCCTGTGTATCCAGCAACACATGTACAGTTGTAGCTATCTATACCATCAGTACAACTTCCTCCATTCTCACAGGGGTCAGACGCACATTCATCAATGTCTTAAGATGAAAATATTGAAAAATTAAACAACCAAATGTTTCTAAAAAGAAAATCAATTTCGAAGGTTCAGGCATGAATGAGCTAACTTTTCCATATGAAATGAAAAATAATATAGTAGAGTAGACAGTATTTGAAATGTACATACCTGTTTCACAGTTGGTCCCTGTGTATCCAGCAACACAGGTACAGTTGTAGCTATCTATACCATCAGTACAACTTCCTCCATTCTCACAAGGGTCAGACGCACATTCATCAATGTCTAAAGATGAAAATATTGACAAATTAAACAACCAAATGTTTCAAAAAAAAAAAAACAATTTCGAAGGTTCAGGGATGAATGAGCATAATTTTCCATATGAAATGAAAAAAAATATAGAAGACAGTATTTGAAATGAAAATACCTGTTTCACAGTTGGTCCCTGTGTATCCAGCAACACAGGTACAGTTGTAGCTATCTATACCATCAGTACAACTTCCTCCATTCTCACAAGGGTCAGACGCACATTCATCAATGTCTAAAGATGAAAATATTGACAAATTAAACAAACAAATGTTTCACAAAAAACAAAACAATTTCGAAGGTTCAGGGATGAATGAGCATAATTTTTCATATGAAATGAAAAATAATATAGTAGACAGTATTTGAAATGAAAATACCTGTTTCACAGTTGGTCCCTGTGTATCCAGCAACACAGGTACAGTTGTAGCTATCTATACCATCAGTACAACTTCCTCCATTCTCACAAGGGTCAGACGCACATTCATCAATGTCTAAAGATGAAAATATTGAAAAATTAAACAACCAAATGTTTCAAAAAAAAAAAATCAATTTCGAAGGTTAAGGGATGAATGAGAATAATTTTTCATATGAAATGAAAAATAATACAGAAGCCAGTATTTGAAATGAAAATACCTGTTTCACAGTTGGTCCCTGTGTATCCAGCAACACATGTACAGTTGTAGCTATCTATACCATCAGTACAACTTCCTCCATTCTCACAAGGGTCAGACGAACATTCATCAATGTCTTAAGATCAAAATAAAGAAAAACAATCAAACATTTATCAAAAGACATCAATTTCAAGGGTTCAGGGATGAATGAGCAAACTTTTCCATATGAAATTAAAAATAATATAGTACATGTATACAGAATTTGAAATATAAATACCTGTTTCACAGTTGGTCCCTGTGTATCCAGCAACACATGTACAGTTGTGGCTATCTATACGATCAGTACAACTTCCTCCATTCTCACAAGGGTAAGATGCACATTCATCAATGTCTAAATATCAAAATATTGAAAAATTAAACAACCAAATGTTTCTAAAACAAAAATCAATTTCGAAGGTTCAGGGATGAATGAGCATAATTTTCCAAATGAAATGAAAAATAATATAGTAGACAGTATTTGAAATGAAAATACCTGTTTCACAGTTGGTCCCTGTGTATCCAGCAACACATGTACAGTTGTAGCTATCTATACCATCAGTACAACTTCCTCCATTCTCACAAGGGTCAGATGCACATTCATCAATGTCTAAATATCAAAAAATTGAAAAATTAAACAATCAAATGTTTCTCAACAGACATACATTTCAACGGTGCACGGATGAATGAACATAATTTTCCATATGAAATGAAAAATAATATAGTAGACAGTATTTGAAATGAAAATACCTGTTTCACAGTTGGTCCCTGTGTATCCAGCAACACATGTACAGTTGTAGCTATCTATACCATCAGTACAACTTCCTCCATTCTCACAAGGGTCAGACGCACATTCATCAATGTCTAAATATCAAAATATTGAAAAATTAAACAATCAAATGTTTCTCAAAAGACATCAATTTCAATGGTGCATGGATGAATGAACATAATTTTCCATATGAAATGAAAAATAATAGATCACACAGTATTTGAAATGTAAATACCTGTTTCACAGTTGGTCCCTGTGTATCCAGCAACACATGTACAGTTGTAGCTATCTATACCATCAGTACAACTTCCTCCATTCTCACAAGGGTCAGACGCACATTCATCAATGTCTAAATATCAAAATATTGAAAAATTAAACAATCAAATGTTTCTCAACAGATATAAATTTCAACGGTGCACGGATGAATGAACATAATTTTCAATATGACATTAAAAAAAATATAGTAGACAGTATTTGAAATGTACATACCTGTTTCACAGTTGGTTCCTGTGTATCCAGCAACACATGTACAGTTGTAGCTATCTATACCATCAGTACAACTTCCTCCATTCTCACATGGGTCAGACGCACATTCATCTATGTCTAAAGATGAAAATATGGAAAAATTAAACAACCAAATGTTTCTAAAACAAAAATCAATTTCGAAGGTTCAGGGATGAATGAGCATAATTTTCCATATGAAATGAAAAAAAATATAGAAGACAGTATTTGAAATGAAAATACCTGTTTCACAGTTGGTCCCTGTGTATCCAGCAACACAGGTACAGTTGTAGCTATCTATACCATCAGTACAACTTCCTCCATTCTCACAAGGGTCAGACGCACATTCATCAATGTCTAAAGATGAAAATATTGACAAATTAAACAATAAATGTTTCAAAAAAAACAAAACAACTTTGAAGGATCAGGGATGAATGAGCATAATTTTTCATATGAAATGAAAAATAATATAGTGGACAGTATTTGAAATGAAAATACCTGTTTCACAGTTGGTCCCTGTGTATCCAGCAACACATGTACAGTTGTAGCTATCTATACCATCAGTACAACTTCCTCCATTCTCACAAGGGTCAGACGCACATTCATCAATGTCTAAAAATGAAAATATTGAAAAATTAAACAACCAAATGTTTCAAAAAAAGAAAATCAATTTCGAAGGTTAAGGGATGAATGAGAATAATTTTTCATATGAAATGAAAAATAATACAGAAGCCAGCATTTGAAATGAAAATACCTGTTTCACAGTTGGTCCCTGTGTATCCAGCAACACATGTACAGTTGTAGCTATCTATACCATCAGTACAACTTCCTCCATTCTCACAAGGGTCAGACGAACATTCATCAATGTCTTAAGATCAAAATAAAGAAAAACAATCAAACATTTATCAAAAGACATCAATTTCAAGGGTTCAGGGATGAATGAGCAAACTTTTCCATATGAAATTAAAAATAATATAGTACATGTATACAGAATTTGAAATATAAACACCTGTTTCACAGTTGGTCCCTGTGTATCCAGCAACACATGTACAGTTGTAGCTATCTATACCATCAGTACAACTTCCTCCATTCTCACAAGGGTAAGATGCACATTCATCAATGTCTAAATATCAAAATATTGAACAATTAAACAATGAAATGTTTCTCAACAGACATAAATTTCAACGGTGCACGGATGAATGAACATAATTTTCCATATGAAATGAAAAATAATATAGTAGACAGTTTTTGAAATGAAAATACCTGTTTCACAGTTGGTCCCTGTGTATCCAGCAACACATGTACAGTTGTAGCTATCTATACCATCAGTACAACTTCCTCCATTCTCACAAGGGTCAGAGGCACATTCATCAATGTCTAAAGATGAAAATATTGAAAAATTAAACAACCAAATGTTTCCAAAAAGAAAATCAATTTCGAAGGTTCAGGCATGAATGAGCAAACTTTTCCATATGAAATGAAAAATAATATAGTAGACAGTATTTGAAATGAAAATACCTGTTTCACAGTTGGTCCCTGTGTATCCAGCAACACATGTACAGTTGTAGCTATCTATACCATCAGTACAACTTCCTCCATTCTCACAAGGGTCAGACGCACATTCATCTATGTCTAAAGATGAAAATATTGAAAAATTAAACAACCAAATGTTTCTAAAAAAAAAAAAATCAATTTCGAATGTTCAGGGATTAATGAGCATAAATTTTTCATATGAAATGAAAAATAATATAGTAGACACTATTTGAAATAAAAATACCTGTTTCACAGTTGGTCCCTGTGTATACAGCAACACATGTACAGTTGTAGCTATCTATACCATCAGTACAACTTCCTCCATTCTCACAAGGGTCAGATGCACATTCATCAATGTCTAAATATCAAAAAATTGAAAAATTAAACAATCAAATGTTTCTCAACAGACATACATTTCAACGGTGCACAGATGAATGAACATAATTTTCCATATGAAATGAAAAATAATATAGTAGACAGTATTTGAAATGAAAATACCTGTTTCACAGTTGGTCCCTGTGTATCCAGCAACACATGTACAGTTGTAGCTATCTATACCATCAGTACAACTTCCTCCATTCTCACAAGGGTCAGATGCACATTCATCAATGTCTGAATATCAAAAAATTGAAAAATTAAACAATCAAATGTTTCTCAACAGACATACATTTCAACGGTGCACAGATGAATGAACATAATTTTCCATATGAAATGATAAATAATATAGTAGACAGTATTTGAAATGTACATACCTGTTTCACAGTTGGTTCCTGTGTATCCAGCAGCACATGTACAGTTGTAGCTATCTATACCATCAGTACAACTTCCTCCATTCTCACAAGGGTCAGACGCACATTCATCTATGTCTAAAGATGAAAATATTGAAAAATTTAACAACCAAATGTTTCTAAAACAAAAATCAATTTCGAAGGTTCAGGGATGAATGAGCATAATTTTCCATATGAAATGAAAAATAATATAGTAGACAGTTTTTGAAATGAAAATACCTGTTTCACAGTTGGTCCCTGTGTATCCAGCAACACATGTACAGTTGTAGCTATCTATACCATCAGTACAACTTCCTCCATTCTCACAAGGGTCAGACACACATTCATCAATGTCTAAAGATGAAAATATTGAAAAATTAAACAACCAAATGTTTCTAAAAAGAAAATCAATTTCGAAGGTTCAGGCATGAATGAGCAAACTTTTCCATATGAAATGAAAAATAATATAGTAGACAGTATTTGAAATGAAAATACCTGTTTCACAGTTGGTCCCTGTGTATCCAGCAACACATGTACAGTTGTAGCTATCTATACCATCAGTACAACTTCCTCCATTCTCACAAGGGTCAGACGCACATTCATCTATGTCTAAAGATGAAAATATTGAAAAATTAAACAACCAAATGTTTCTAAAAAAAAAAAAATCAATTTCGAATGTTCAGGGATTAATGAGCATAAATTTTTCATATGAAATGAAAAATAATATAGTAGACACTATTTGAAATGAAAATACCTGTTTCACAGTTGGTCCCTGTGTATACAGCAACACATGTACAGTTGTAGCTATCTATACCATCAGTACAACTTCCTCCATTCTCACAAGGGTCAGATGCACATTCATCAATGTCTGAATATCAAAAAATTGAAAAATTAAACAATCAAATGTTTCTCAACAGACATACATTTCAACGGTGCACAGATGAATGAACATAATTTTCCATATGAAATGAAAAATAATATAGTAGACAGTATTTGAAATGAAAATACCTGTTTCACAGTTGGTCCCTGTGTATCCAGCAACACATGTACAGTTGTAGCTATCTATACCATCAGTACAACTTCCTCCATTCTCACAAGGGTCAGATGCACATTCATCAATGTCTGAATATCAAAAAATTGAAAAATTAAACAATCAAATGTTTCTCAACAGACATACATTTCAACGGTGCACAGATGAATGAACATAATTTTCCATATGAAATGATAAATAATATAGTAGACAGTATTTGAAATGTACATACCTGTTTCACAGTTGGTTCCTGTGTATCCAGCAGCACATGTACAGTTGTAGCTATCTATACCATCAGTACAACTTCCTCCATTCTCACAAGGGTCAGACGCACATTCATCTATGTCTAAAGATGAAAATATTGAAAAATTAAACAACCAAATGTTTCTAAAACAAAAATCAATTTCGAAGGTTCAGGGATGAATGAGCATAATTTTCCATATGAAATGAAAAATAATATAGTAGACAGTTTTTGAAATGAAAATACCTGTTTCACAGTTGGTCCCTGTGTATCCAGCAACACATGTACAGTTGTAGCTATCTATACCATCAGTACAACTTCCTCCATTCTCACAAGGGTCAGACGCACATTCATCTATGTCTAAAGATGAAAATATTGAAAAATTAAACAACCAAATGTTTCTAAAACAAAAATCAATTTCGAAGGTTCAGGGATGAATGAGCATAATTTTCCATATGAAATGAAAAATAATATAGTAGACAGTTTTTGAAATGAAAATACCTGTTTCACAGTTGGTCCCTGTGTATCCAGCAACACACGTACAGTTGTAGCTATCTATACCATCAGTACAACTTCCTCCATTCTCACAAGGGTCAGACGCACATTCATCAATGTCTAAAGATGAAAATATTGAAAAATTAAACAATCAAACGTTTCTCAAAATACATCAATTTCAAGGGTTCAGGGATGAATGAGCAAACTTTTCCATATGAAATAAAAAATAATATAGTAGACAGTATTTGAAATGTACATACCTGTTTCACAGTTGGTCCCTGTGTATCCAGCAACACATGTGCAGTTGTAGCTATCTATACCATCAGTACAACTTCCTCCATTCTCACAAGGGTCAGACGCACATTCATCAATGTCTAAAGATGAAAATATTGAAAAATTAAACAATCAAACGTTTCTCAAAATACATCAATTTCAAGGGTTCAGGGATGAATGAGCAAACTTTTCCATATGAAATAAAAAATAATATAGTAGACAGTATTTGAAATGTACATACCTGTTTCACAGTTGGTCCCTGTGTATCCAGCAACACATGTGCAGTTGTAGCTATCTATACCATCAGTACAACTTCCTCCATTCTCACAAGGGTCAGACGCACATTCATCAATGTCTAAAGATGAAAATATTGACAAATTAAACAACCAAATGTTTCAAAAAAAACCAAAACAATTTCGAAGGTTCAGGGATGAATGAGCATAATTTTTCATATGAAATGAAAAATAATATAGTAGACAGTATTTAAAATGAAAATACCTGTTTCACAGTTGGTCCCTGTGTATCCAGCAACACATGTACAGTTGTAGCTATCTATACCATCAGTACAACTTCCTCCATTCTCACAAGGGTCAGACGCACATTCATCAATGTCTAAAGATGAAAATATTGAAAAATTAAACAATCAAACGTTTCTCAAAATACATCAATTTCAAGGGTTCAGGGATGAATGAGCAAACTTTTCCATATGAAAAAAAAAATAATATAGTAGACAGTATTTGAAATGTACATACCTGTTTCACAGTTGGTCCCTGTGTATCCAGCAACACATGTGCAGTTGTAGCTATCTATACCATCAGTACAACTTCCTCCATTCTCACAAGGGTCAGACGCACATTCATCTATGTCTAAAGATGGAAATATTGAAAAATTAAACAACCAAATGTTTCTAAAAAAAAAAAAATCAATTTCGAATGTTCAGGGATTAATGAGCATAAATTTTTCATATGAAATGAAAAATAATATAGTAGACACTATTTGAAATGAAAATACCTGTTTCACAGTTGGTCCCTGTGTATACAGCAACACATGTACAGTTGTAGCTATCTATACCATCAGTACAACTTCCTCCATTCTCACAAGGGTCAGATGCACATTCATCAATGTCTGAATATCAAAAAATTGAAAAATTAAACAATCAAATGTTTCTCAACAGACATACATTTCAACGGTGCACAGATGAATGAACATAATTTTCCATATGAAATGAAAAATAATATAGTAGACAGTATTTGAAATGAAAATACCTGTTTCACAGTTGGTCCCTGTGTATCCAGCAACACATGTACAGTTGTAGCTATCTATACCATCAGTACAACTTCCTCCATTCTCACAAGGGTCAGATGCACATTCATCAATGTCTGAATATCAAAAAATTGAAAAATTAAACAATCAAATGTTTCTCAACAGACATACATTTCAACGGTGCACAGATGAATGAACATAATTTTCCATATGAAATGATAAATAATATAGTAGACAGTATTTGAAATGTACATACCTGTTTCACAGTTGGTTCCTGTGTATCCAGCAGCACATGTACAGTTGTAGCTATCTATACCATCAGTACAACTTCCTCCATTCTCACAAGGGTCAGACGCACATTCATCTATGTCTAAAGATGAAAATATTGAAAAATTAAACAACCAAATGTTTCTAAAACAAAAATCAATTTGGAAGGTTCAGGGATGAATGAGCATAATTTTCCATATGAAATGAAAAATAATATAGTAGACAGTTTTTGAAATGAAAATACCTGTTTCACAGTTGGTCCCTGTGTATCCAGCAACACATGTACAGTTGTAGCTATCTATACCATCAGTACAACTTCCTCCATTCTCACAAGGGTCAGACGCACATTCATCAATGTCTAAAGATGAAAATATTGAAAAATTAAACAACCAAATGTTTCTAAAAAGAAAATCAATTTCGAAGGTTCAGGCATGAATGAGCAAACTTTTCCATATGAAATGAAAAATAATATAGAAGACAGTATTTGAAATGAAAATACCTGTTTCACAGTTGGTCCCTGTGTATCCAGCAACACATGTACAGTTGTAGCTATCTATACCATCAGTACAACTTCCTCCATTTTCACAAGGGTCAGAGGCACATTCATCAATGTCTAAAGATGAAAATATTGAAAAATTAAACAATCAAACGTTTCTCAAAATACATCAATTTCAAGGGTTCAGGGATGAATGAGCAAACTTTTCCATATGAAATAAAAAATAATATAGTAGACAGTATTTGAAATGTACATACCTGTTTCACAGTTGGTCCCTGTGTATCCAGCAACACATGTGCAGTTGTAGCTATCTATACCATCAGTACAACTTCCTCCATTCTCACAAGGGTCAGACGCACATTCATCAATGTCTAAAGATGAAAATATTGACAAATTAAACAACCAAATGTTTAAAAAAAAAACAAAACAATTTCGAAGGTTCAGGGATGAATGAGCATAATTTTTCATATGAAATGAAAAATAATATAGTAGACAGTATTTAAAATGAAAATACCTGTTTCACAGTTGGTCCCTGTGTATCCAGCAACACATGTACAGTTGTAGCTATCTATACCATCAGTACAACTTCCTCCATTCTCACAAGGGTCAGACGCACATTCATCAATGTCTAAAGATGAAAATATTGAAAAATTAAACAATCAAACGTTTCTCAAAATACATCAATTTCAAGGGTTCAGGGATGAATGAGCAAACTTTTCCATATGAAAAAAAAAATAATATAGTAGACAGTATTTGAAATGTACATACCTGTTTCACAGTTGGTCCCTGTGTATCCAGCAACACATGTGCAGTTGTAGCTATCTATACCATCAGTACAACTTCCTCCATTCTCACAAGGGTCAGACGCACATTCATCTATGTCTAAAGATGGAAATATTGAAAAATTAAACAACCAAATGTTTCAAAAAAATAAAAAATCAATTTCGAATGTTCAGGGATTAATGAGCATAAATTTTTCATATGAAATGAAAAATAATATAGTAGACACTATTTGAAATGAAAATACCTGTTTCACAGTTGGTCCCTGTGTATACAGCAACACATGTACAGTTGTAGCTATCTATACCATCAGTACAACTTCCTCCATTCTCACAAGGGTCAGATGCACATTCATCAATGTCTGAATATCAAAAAATTGAAAAATTAAACAATCAAATGTTTCTCAACAGACATACATTTCAACGGTGCACAGATGAATGAACATAATTTTCCATATGAAATGAAAAATAATATAGTAGACAGTATTTGAAATGAAAATACCTGTTTCACAGTTGGTCCCTGTGTATCCAGCAACACATGTACAGTTGTAGCTATCTATACCATCAGTACAACTTCCTCCATTCTCACAAGGGTCAGATGCACATTCATCAATGTCTGAATATCAAAAAATTGAAAAATTAAACAATCAAATGTTTCTCAACAGACATACATTTCAACGGTGCACAGATGAATGAACATAATTTTCCATATGAAATGATAAATAATATAGTAGACAGTATTTGAAATGTACATACCTGTTTCACAGTTGGTTCCTGTGTATCCAGCAGCACATGTACAGTTGTAGCTATCTATACCATCAGTACAACTTCCTCCATTCTCACAAGGGTCAGACGCACATTCATCTATGTCTAAAGATGAAAATATTGAAAAATTAAACAACCAAATGTTTCTAAAACAAAAATCAATTTGGAAGGTTCAGGGATGAATGAGCATTATTTTCCATATGAAATGAAAAATAATATAGTAGACAGTTTTTGAAATGAAAATACCTGTTTCACAGTTGGTCCCTGTGTATCCAGCAACACATGTACAGTTGTAGCTATCTATAACATCAGTACAACTTCCTCCATTCTCACAAGGGTCAGACGCACATTCATCAATGTCTAAAGATGAAAATATTGAAAAATTAAACAACCAAATGTTTCTAAAAAGAAAATCAATTTCGAAGGTTCAGGCATGAATGAGCAAACTTTTCCATATGAAATGAAAAATAATATAGAAGACAGTATTTGAAATGAAAATACCTGTTTCACAGTTGGTCCCTGTGTATCCAGCAACACATGTACAGTTGTAGCTATCTATACCATCAGTACAACTTCCTCCATTCTCACAAGGGTCAGAGGCACATTCATCAATGTCTAAAGATGAAAATATTGAAAAATTAAACAATCAAACGTTTCTCAAAATACATCAATTTCAAGGGTTCAGGGATGAATGAGCAAACTTTTCCATATGAAATAAAAAATAATATAGTAGACAGTATTTGAAATGTACATACCTGTTTCACAGTTGGTCCCTGTGTATCCAGCAACACATGTGCAGTTGCAGCTATCTATACCATCAGTACAACTTCCTCCATTCTCACAAGGGTCAGACGCACATTCATCAATGTCTAAAGATAAAAAATATTGACAAATTAAACAACCAAATGTTTAAAAAAAAAAAAAAACAATTTCGAAGGTTCAGGGATGAATGAGCATAATTTTTCATATGAAATGAAAAATAATATAGTAGACAGTATTTAAAATGAAAATACCTGTTTCACAGTTGGTCCCTGTGTATCCAGCAACACATGTACAGTTGTAGCTATCTATACCATCAGTACAACTTCCTCCATTCTCACAAGGGTCAGACGCACATTCATCAATGTCTAAAGATGAAAATATTGAAAAATTAAACAATCAAGCGTTTCTCAAAATACATCAATTTCAAGGGTTCAGGGATGAATGAGCAAACTTTTCCATATGAAAAAAAAAATAATATAGTAGACAGTATTTGAAATGTACATACCTGTTTCACAGTTGGTCCCTGTGTATCCAGCAACACATGTGCAGTTGTAGCTATCTATACCATCAGTACAACTTCCTCCATTCTCACAAGGGTCAGACGCACATTCATCTATGTCTAAAGATGGAAATATTGAAAAATTAAACAACCAAATGTTTCTAAAAAAAAAAAAATCAATTTCGAATGTTCAGGGATGAATGAGCATAAATTTTTCATATGAAATGAAAAATAATATAGTAGACACTATTTGAAATGAAAATACCTGTTTCACAGTTGGTCCCTGTGTATCCAGCAACACATGTACAGTTGTAGCTATCTATACCATCAGTACAACTTCCTCCATTCTCACAAGGGTCAGATGCACATTCATCAATGTCTGAATATCAAAAAATTGAAAAATTAAACAATCAAATGTTTCTCAACAGACATACATTTCAACGGTGCACAGATGAATGAACATAATTTTCCATATGAAATGAAAAATAATATAGTAGACAGTATTTGAAATGAAAATACCTGTTTCACAGTTGGTCCCTGTGTATCCAGCAACACATGTACAGTTGTAGCTATCTATACCATCAGTACAACTTGCTCCATTCTCACAAGGGTCAGATGCACATTCATTAATGTCTAAATATCAAAAAATCAAAAAATTAAACAATCAAATGTTTTTCAACAGACATACATTTCAACGGTGCACGGATGAATGAACATTATTTTCCATATGAAATGAAAAATAATATAGTAGACAGTATTTGAAATGTATATACCTGTTTCACAGTTGATCCCTGTGTATCCAGCAACACATGTACAGTTGTAGCTATCTATACCATCAGTACATATTCCTCCATTCTCACAAAGGTCAGGCTGACATTCATCAATGTCTAAACATCAAAAGAAAATGAAAACAATCAAATATTTCTCCATAGACATTAATTCCAAGGGGTCAAAGACTAAGGAGCATAACTTTACCCATCAAATGAAAAATATATTTGAAATGTACTGACCTGTTTTACAGTTGATCCCTGTGTATCCAGCAACACATGCACAGCTGTAGCTATCTATACCATCTGTACATATTCCTCCATTCTCACAAGGGTCAGACTGACATTCATCAATGTCTAAAGATCAATTTATTTGAATTGTATTTGAAATGTACATACCTGTTTTACAGTTGGTTCCTGTGTATCCAGCAACACATGTACAGTTGTAGCTATCTATACCAGCAGTACAACTTCCTCCATTCTCACAAGGGTCAGACGCACATTCATCAATGTCTAAATATCAAAATGTCGAAAAATTAAATAATAAAATGTTTCTCAAAAGACATAAATTTCAATGGTGCATGGATGAATGAACATAATTGTTAATATGAAATGAAAAATAATATAGTAGACAGTATTTGAAATGTACATACCTGTTTCACAGTTGGCTCCTGTGTATCCAGCAACACATGTACAATTGTAGCTATCTATACCATCAGTACAACTTCCTCCATTCTCACAAGGGTCAGACGCACATTCATTTATGTCTAAAGATGAAAATATTGAAAAATTAAACAACCAAATGTTAAAAAAAAAAAAATCAATTTCGAGGGTTCAGGGATAAATGAGCATAATTTTCCACATGAAATGAAAATAATATAGTAGACAGTATTTGAAATGAAAATACCTGTTTCACAGTTGGTCCCTGTGTATCCAGCAACACATGTACAGTTGTAGCTATCTATACCATCAGTACAACTTCCTCCATTCTCACAAGGGTCAGATGCACAATCATTAATGTCTAATGATCAAAAGGAATTAAAAACACTCGATTATTGCTCAATGGACATAAATTTCAAGGGAAGATGAACGCACAAAATTTTTTATAAAAGGCAGAATCACATTCATTTGACCTAATTTTTGAAAAATTATGAAACAACATTGAATATTTCTTTGAAAAGATTTTAAAGAAATTCGCGCTATTGATGATGTTATGCAATGACCAGTCAGATTTAAATTTTTTTTTAATTTCCACATTCTTTCTACCCCTGTCCTAGGATTCGATGGGCTGTATTGTTGAATGAGATAATTCGACTAAACAAGGAATACCTGTTTCACAGTTGGTTCCTGTGTAGCCTGCAGCACAGGTGCAGTTGTAGAGCATACAGCTGATTGCAGAGCACTCCCCTTCATTCAAGCATGGGTTGGAACTGCAGACATCCTCTGCATTAAAGCAGTACAGAAGTCAGGAGCACCAGGTCAAAGTTTGGTACTGCATTATTATTCATTATTATTCATTACCACACATACCCACCCAACCACAAACATTATGTGGACTATTCTCTGGTTTCATGTACTGACCAAATGGACATCATGAACCACTGGTATTCGAACTTTACCCATTTTTTCATGATGAAATTTGGATCAAATATCCCCTGAATGATAAACAGCTAATAGCCTCCATCTTAATTACCAAACTAACATTGCTATTGACTATTTGAAATGTAAATCTTTTGCACTTAGAGGTTTAATACGAGACAAATCTTAAAATCAAATTTCTTGCCTATGACAGGTACTGTGTGATTTCTATTTTCTCTTTTGGCAGGCAACACAGCTTCTGCCTTTCATTATGTTTTGGCAATGGTGCTGAACCCATCTCAGGTGCCGAAGTGTCGGAAATAACAGTCCGATGGGTTAGCACTGTATAACGATGAACGGCTAAAAAGAAAACATATGTACTCAGCGGAGCACGCGCTTGAAACAAAAAGGGGGTCTGAGCTCTGTGTCATGCAGTGTGTGTGTGTGTGGGGTAACGTCATGGTGTATTGTTATTTTCAGCGGTTATGCTTGCGCATGCACATTTAAAATGCAATTTGTAGGTATCGAAGGTGACATATTTTCTGTAATAGAACTTAAAACAGTGCTGACTCACCACCTCTTTTGCAAATGTAAAGCCGAGGGGTCGCACAATCAGCATCATTCCATTTATCTTTGTATAATTCTTTACGGAAAATGCCACAGTCTTCGTCCTCCTCCAGATTGTTGGGTTCACCCTCTGCCCAAAGCACTATATCCTGCATCAGATATAATCAACAAATGGATACAACAGATGAGTATGTTTAGGAGTCCTACCACTGCCAGACATGCCTTCTGTACATTCACTGACTGAATACATGCTCACCATATTACCTTAGCGAACTGAAGTTGAGCTACATGAGTGTAGAGGACTTACTGCTTAAAAGTACAAGGTAATATGTTGATTTTCTGGATAAGCCAACTCTATGGTGAATAGCGCTCCGCACTTGTGCTAAAAATAGCTCCGGATCTCAGACAAACATTGCAACCATGCAAACGTCTGGTGGGTGTGCTTGTGTGCATGCATAGTGTACACTATGTGTCTGAGTCAATGTTTGTCTGACATCCAGGGATTTTGTGACGTCATTAGTGTGGAGCGCTATTGTGCATCGATCCTGATTATTCCTTTCAGTTTGATTTTCAAGACTTAATCTTAATAGCTAGGTGAATTTGTACATGGAAGTACTTTGCCTGCAAAAGGAAAACTTTGGTAGCACTTAAGAGTAAAGATACTATTTGGACAGTGTTCTTCAGTACCATCCCATGTAAATGTACTTTCTTGTTGAATGGCGTACCAGAGATTAGTACACTCAGGGTAGCTGGTACCCAGCTTCTACAGTAAACTAACTCACCTAAATACAACTCTTCATCTTTTGGGTCTGGGTAGCAGCTTACCTGAGTGTAGGGCTGTAATGTTTAGAATTCTTTAATAAACCAATAATAATGACCAGTCCCGCCCGTAGCCCCACCCAGAGCCCCGCCTACCACATAACACCCGCAAGAACCAACTTACCAAAGGACTGCCGTCACTCCATTTATATTCACCTTCCTTCTCTATGTCATTCAGACCATGCCACCAATAGCCAGTTTCATCCAGTTGTGCTGAGTGTACAATTACAATAATCATTTGTAACTCAAAAAATAGTAAGTTTTCTGCGTATTGTAATAAAATGAATGCATTATTGATGAGTAGGATGCAATCCAGGACATGAAGTATGATTTGACTGAGTGGAAGGGTTCCCATAATATCACTCCATGTCTTTGCAATGACTTATTTGCTTCTCTCCAAGACCATTCCGACCACGAATTTGACATTAAGTTCCCCAAATGTGGTTATTGCAACAAAGACTGATGATCACAAACTGTGAAGGTGCTATAGCCAAGAAAACAATGCAGTCCCACAACCTTTCCCACGACCCACAGCTACTATGCAAATTATTAACCAAAAATAAATGGGAGACTTTGGAGAACCGGTCTTCAAGTCAACAGCGCACGGGCACGCAATTGTGAGCATGCGCGCGTTGTTTTACGCATGCGTACACGTGCGTGCGCTGTTGACTTTAAGACCGGTTCTCCAAAGTCTCCCATTCCCATGAATTTCCATGACTCAGTTATTTTCCAGGATTTTTCCATGACCATCCA
The DNA here is from genome assembly GCA_963971285.1 of Astropecten irregularis. Classification (NCBI taxonomy): domain Eukaryota; kingdom Metazoa; phylum Echinodermata; class Asteroidea; order Paxillosida; family Astropectinidae; genus Astropecten; species Astropecten irregularis. The sequence goes on along the minus strand of OZ020252.1, from coordinate 15,301,683 downwards.
TGGGAACACTGCAAGGGGATAATTTAACAGAGAGAAAACTCACCCAGAACAAAGTCTTGCTCGTGCAGGCTGTGAATGCTGGTGAGGTGAGCATTTAAATCTATGCACGCCATCTCAGCCATTTGCCAATTCCTTGGGTCATCGTCGACAAACCCGTAGCAGGAATCATTGAAGGACAGCCAGCCATCCGGGCAGCAAGTAGCTGAAATACAAGCAAAAAAAGTTTAGTTGTCTCACAAGTTTTCTACTCTCTTGCTGGCCTTTGACCCCGAGGGACTAAATCACTTGTTATCTGGCAAGAGAGATCAACCCTAGGGCAAATTGTAAGGAGCCGGTGTATGTTTAGGGTCCCACTGCTGGCAAACATGCCAGAATCCTTGCAGGTGGTAGGTTGCTCATAGAAAGAGAGAGGTTTGGTTGGCTTAATCAAATTCACAAGTGAGTAATCTCTCACACTTGTGTGATTAAGTGCCTACCAGGAGCAAAGGGGAACTGGCAAGTGACTTGGTACTTTGGCAACCTGCACATGGAAAGAGAAGCCGTGGGAGACCCTCAACAACATACATCGACCAAATTGTGGATGATATTGGCTGTGACGCTGAAGATCTATCAGCACTGATGAGGGACAGTGACAGATGGAAAGATTGTGTCAAGGAATGCCAAGCTCGCTCGATCTGATGTGTGCCAGTGTAGTAATTAAGAAGAAATCATCCACAACATCGGTAAGCTTGTAGGCCTGGGGGTGAAGGGTAGCCAGCCAGCCAGCCAAGACAATTTGGGACTTGATCTGCGGGACATAGAGCTAGATAGGTTAGTTGGTATAGCACTGCTGTGATGGAATCTGGGAATTGATGTGGGCACAAGATAGCAGAGGGTGGAGAGTCCTGACCACTCACCGATTTCACACTGGGCCCCTCTCCAGCCTTCAGCACAGGTGCAGGGGTCGCTCGCAGAGGTCCTGGGGCAGAGACAATGTGCTGGATTATCCGTTGCTGCACAATCTGCACCACTATTGTCTGCCAATGTAAAGATTGATATCAGGGTCAATCATACACATGGCTCTCTGAGGAAGTGATCTGGATCTAGCTACAGAAATTCAGTGGAAAGCTGCACCACTCAAATTCAAAACTGAGACAGGTCCTTCTCTGGACCATGAGTTCCAAAAAGAGTATCATAATCCTACACGGTGTATCCGCATTCTGCAAGTCTCACTTAGTTGCAAAATGATTACCGGTACTCTTGAATCTATTTTCTCAATTTGACCCACAAAAAAAATTTAAAAAGAGGAAGTGAAATTCAGTTTTCAGCTTCCTGTTAATATGGAATATTTGAATACATGTACAACATACAACAAAAACATCTGCACGAATGAAATTATTTTTAAAACCAGTCAGACAAATAACACAGAAAATTTCAGTCCAATCAGAACAGATTAATTCACAATTTAAAAGCAAAAACATAATACACAAAAAACTTGCACTCCTAATTTGAGCTAGAAAAGAGCTTTTCATTGACACTCAGTGTGGTAATGAATGTGACGCAAATGATTGACCAAACTGTGTAGTGACTCACCCATGTAGCAGAACGTACCCATCCAGCCAGACTGACACGTACAAGCCGAACCACCGCCAGAGCAGATGCAGTTTGGTGGATCACCATTGCCAGCGCAATTGGAGCCATGGTCAGCTTGAAAAGTTCATGGTGATCAAATAATTTTAGTTTTTCGTTATTAAATAAAAAAAATCAATTTTTTAATTGCCATTGCTATTTGAACCAAAAACAACAACTTAACGAGCAATGTATGAACGTGGACAGGAAAAATAACGTCTTTTTGACAAATATAATTTATACTTCTATCCTTCTTGAGGCTCACCTATGGTGCAGTTGGCTCCCCTCCAACCCGCAGCACAGGTGCAAGGTGGACCCCCTCCCGCACCGGTGCACGTCTCACAGTTTGCAGGAGATCCAGCTGATATGCAAGTGCTTCCATCCAGAGCTACAGGAATCAATTAATCAAAGTCAATGACCACATCAACAGGTATATAGCAAGGAAGGTGTCAATCTTTATTCTTTTGTGTGTGTGTGTTTTTTGTGACTGGTTGAAGTGGGGTGTCAAGCATGGAAAGCCTGAGACCTCAGGAGAGGCACAAAGGGAACCCTCTCCCTAGGGACTGGATTAAAATGGCTTGAGCATTGGGTAGATAGAGTGCTGGTGCAATATTTCAAAGGTCTCCCCTTCACGTCCAGGCGCGGTAAGTTTTTGTTCCTGTGCTGTTGATGGATGTCAATTTAGAGCACCACCCGCAACCAAGGACTGGACCGTGGCTTTTTGGTTGACATATCAGTGTTAACAAGCGAGGACAGGGAGCAGGCGAGAAGAGCCCATTTTTTTTTGGGGGGGGGGGGGGGGGGCTAGACCCTTCGCACATGACGTCATCCTCTACTATTTGCTTCTGCTGGTGGTGTAGAACAGGAAATAGCCCTACACAGTACATTTTCAAGTAATTGCCGCGTAATAACTGAAAAGATCTGTTATTTTCCCAATTTTTCAATTGCATTTTTTTTTTGGGGGGAAGCTAGACACAAAGTTGGGGGCTACAGCCCCCTGTAGCCCTCCCCCCATAGAACCGCGCCTGACAGGGAGAGGAATGACTCAAAATGTAATTGGCAACAGTATATTATAAAGATGTGGGCATGTCTGTTAAAGGATGATCATGGGACTTGCTTTGGGATGTTACATCCAATCGTCAAAAGACCAGTCTGAACAAGTTCACTGCATGATCACTGTAGCCAAAAAAAATCTGTGTCAAAAAGCAAACAGGACTGACAGAACTATGAGATTACACTTACGTTGAACACAGATGTAGCGATTCTGATCGCTGCATGCCCCAGTCAGCCACTGGTTCATAAAACCACTTTGAAGTAAGTTAGCATAGATGCAGTTTACACCGTCAAAGGTAGCGCTACCATGCCAGTAGAAGATGTTCTAGAATATTACAACAAAAAGACACATCCAGTGTGTTCATGAAACAAACCAATGGCGGATGTTGCTGAAGGAAGCTTAAACTAGGGGGGGGGGGGAACTGCAAAGAGTGACTGTCCTGTGACTATGGGCATTTACGAAACGGAGGCTCAGGCTCCGTCTCAGGCTCCGGCTCCATTTCATGAATCCATTCTTAAATAACTTGTATCAAAATAGAGGCTTTTGGCTGCGGTTCTGAAGTAGATTCTCTGGTTTCAAAAAGGAAAACAGAGTTTCAGCTTCAGTGAAAAACCACAACCTATATTTTCAGCATATGGATGACAAAGCTGGAGCCTGAGCCTGAGCCTAAGCCTCTGTTTCGTAAACCCCCTATGACAGTGTGGCAAATGACATGGTGTCTTATGTGATGAGGGCCATATTACAGTACAAATCACCTGCATTTTTACATGACATCAGACATGTAGAACAACATATCGGAAATGGGGTGGGAAATAAGAGACCACTCCCCCAACCTCCCAAGCCTAAACAAGCAAGAGGAAGTATCAGGGGAAACATGTCACTGAATATTAAAATCTTTCAATTGAAAATGCTACCAATTCTTTGAGCCCTGAAAAACACACTTAACTGCACCACAAATTACCCCCCACCCGCCCAAAACCCCATGAAATGAAATGAAACAACAACCAAATTTCAACAACTCTTAGCCACAAACTCTCTAATAGGTCAGCACTCAGCACAGAGTGAGTGATGTCATTCAACTCTCTGACCTTGGGTCATGACAACAAAGCAGCAATTTGTATGGTTTTTAAGACAATAACTTGGTGCTAGGATTTTTTAATTTAGTATCCGGTCTTCAAAGAAAGATTATTTCTTGTCTGTGGAGTGTGGACAAACTATGACTAGACAATGGCAGTCGTACAGAACACGATCTCTGCTTCTTGACAAAAAAATAAATAATCAGAAAACAATTCTAAAAACTCGACTCGATGACCGATGGTGTGCTGTCTTTTGTATGTGATTTGTCTGTAGCTTGCGCCATCTAAGTTGGTTATTCACTGATCTATAAAGGCCAATCCTTGGACTGGATACAATGATGATATCAGAATGGCTGGTGAGTACTTACTGCATCCTTTCCATTGCTCCAGACGAAGGCGTCATCTCCAACGGGATCGGACAATCCGAGCCACCACGATTCAAAAGGTAAACCTCCCAAAAGAGTCAAAAGTTGCTCTGAAGGAAACAAAAGCAATGAGCTTCAATTAGACAAATCAGCAAAATCTGATATGGTTGATAGAGCAACAAGTGGTTCATATTCACAACATCTCCCAAGGATATCTCCAAACTTACTGCAATAGCGCTCCGCACTTGCGCTAAAAATAGCACCGGATCTCAGACAAACATTGCAACCATGCAAACGTGTGTGCGCGTGCATGTACACTACGTGCGTGAGACAATGTTTGTCTGACATCCGGGAATTTGGTGACATCATTAGTGCGGAGCGCTATTGTGTTTTTTTCTAATCATACACTGTATGTTGTTACATTTACATACAGTATCTTTTAAATTATGAATATTAAATGATTATAGTTGGGAAATAGATAATATGCAAATCAGGCTTGCCCTTCACCGACCTGGATGAGCACTGTATACTCAGTGCTTGTGAGTGCATGTAAAAAAATCAAATGCTGGCTCAAGTGGGATTCGAACCCACGACCTCCTGCTTACGAGTTCAGATGTCATACCGCTAGGCCACCGAGCTAGCTGTGGTCAGCGGGGTGAATCGAATCTAACATTGCGGCAGGTACCGCAGTAAATCATGAATATTAAATGATTTCCCACCTGAGCCAGCATGTGATTTTTCACGTGCTCTCACCAGCGCTGAGAAAAACAGTGCTCATCCACGTCGGTGAAGGGCAAGCCTGATTTGCATATTATCTTTTAAATTATATCTGTCATTAAAAGGTCATTCTACAAAGTTGGGGCACAAATCTTGATGGCGTGCCAGGAAGTTTTACATCAGTAAAACCACACCATCTATAATCCTTTACTATGACTTCCAAATACATGTAGGCATGTGTGTGTGTATCCCTATTTAAGGAGTAGATTGACTTCATTCTCAATTGAAGAAAGGTAAATGCTTTTCTGCAAGTAAGGGATAATGAATGGTACAATTTCACTGATGTAAAAGGGACACCATCACAAAATGTGCCCAATTTGGTGGAATGACCCATATATAGCAATCATGTTGTCCTGAGTGAAGAAATCTTCTTGAATCGGAAAAAAAGGTGACCCAAACTCCAAATGAATCATCATTTGGGTCACTCCACACCTAAACATCAACCAATTTGGGAAGATATTTCTGCTTCTGCGTTACATGTACAGTAGGCAAGCTACTCAGCCTGTAAGCAGACATACTTCGCAGGACTTGAGGGGGCTGTGCTAAAAAGGTGCACTGTAGCATTGTGAGTTTCTGTACCAGAACTGTACAGCAGACTGATGAGGGCAATCACAGAATTCTATCACATGTGAGAATTGCATGTGCTTTAATAAGTTATTTCCCATTGGATGTGAAAAAGTGCACATCAATTTAGATGTTGCACAAGGCTAAACCACATACAATGTAACAGTTCTTTGTCCAGCTTTAGTTTTAGAAGTTTACTTTTTAGAAGCCTGTTTCACTAAGAAAATGCTCACCAAAGATGTACTGATTTTCCTGTTGGCTATGAATTGAGGCCAGATGGGCGCCTTCATTCTGGCAGGCTGCTTCCGCATCAGACCAAGTCTTCGGATCATCTACAAACTTGATGCATGTATTCTTCGGTGTAAGTCTCCAACCATCTGGACAGCAACATGCTGAAAGAAAGTCACAAACATCAAACATATGTAACAATTAACTGTGCAAGCCCTCTTATTGTCTACCATGCTCACGTCCTATATCCTCATGCTATACAACTACAACAGGGTCAGCAGGAGGCTTCATCCACTTCCCTTTGTCGATATGTTGTATTCACCCCAGGATGGTGCCAACAATGCGGGCTCGCTTGTGTAGCCCTACACTGGCCCTCTGCTTCAATGACTATTAAGTCGTCCCTAGGCTCAGACCAGATCTGTCCTTTTCCAGATTGGCTCGGTGCTCTTCCTAGATGGCTTGGGCCAGACTGGTTCGGTGCTCTTCCTAGATGGAATGGGTCAGACCGGGTCAGACCGGCTCAGTGCTCTTCCTAGATGGAATGGGTCAGACCGGCTCAGTGCTCTTCCTAGATGGAATGGGTCAGACCGGCTCAGTGCTCTTCCTAGATGGCTTGGGCCAGACTGGTTCGGGGCTCTTCCTACATGTAGATGGCTTGGGTCAGACCGGCTCAGTGCTCTTCCTAGATGGCTTGGGCCAGACCGACTCAGTGCTCTTCCTAGACAGCTTGGGTCAGACCGACTCAGTGCTCTTCCTAGATGGAATGGGTCAGGCCGACTCAGTGCTCTTCCGAGGTGGCTTGGGTCAGATTGGCTCGGTGCTCTTCCTAGATGGAATGGGTCAGACCGGCTCAGTGCTCTTCCTAGATGGAATGGGTCAGACCGACTCAGTGCTCTTCCTAGACGGTATGGGTTAGACTGGCTCAGTGCTCTTCCTAGATGGTACATATATGGGTCAGACCGGCTCGGTGCTCTTCCTAGATGGCTTGGGCCAGACCGGCTCGGTGCTCTTCCTAGATGGCTTGGGCCAGACTGGTTCGGTGCTCTTACTAGATGGTATGGGTCAGACCGGCTCAGTGCTCTCCCTAGATGGAATGGGTCAGACCTGCTCAGTGCTCTTCCTAGATGGCGTGGGTCAGACTGGCTCAGTGCTCTTCCTAGATGACTTGGGTCAGACTGGCTCAGTGTTCTTACCAGATGGTATGGATCAGACCACCTCAGTGCTCTTCCTAGATGGCTTGGGTCAGACTGGCTCAGTGCTCTTACCAGATGGTATGGGTCAGACCTGCACAGTGCTCTTCCTAGATCACACCAATTTCATGGCTCTGCTTACTACAAGCACAGAATCGCTCTGATAATAAGGAACACCGAATTTGGAAATCCAAACTGCTGACTCAATCAGCTACTAGTGCAAACACAACACAGCAAGTACAGTGTTTTTTTTTCCTTTTTTCATCAGAAACACAAATGAATTCTGTATTATAAGAAGAGAGGCTGACAGAATATCACTAGCGCTTTGTGCCAAATGGACCCTTCCGGCCTGTCAATCAAACTGTACGCATTGACCAATATATTGGAAGATGCATTTTGTTCAGGTAACCATGAAAGCCTTGGTCAAACTTGGTCACAGGTGGTATGTAAAACACACATGTGGGCGGGGCTTAATCTTGAGCAAAGCCGGAACGGTCCATTGTATGCCAGGTATTTACAACATATTCAAAGATACTTTATTAAAGTCTAAGTGATTCTCACATGCAATGAACCTGGGAGAGGACAACTTGATCTACATTAGATATCCCCTTCCCTAAAATGAAACAAGTTCACGTTTACAGTTAGGCAAATCAGAGAATATCTGACTAAGGAACCTTGTGCATTGGACAAAGACTTAAGCTTTGAACTCTCAAGACAAAAACATGAGATCCCATGGCATACAAAGCTGAATCTTCGGTCTAAAAAACGTTGCTGTTACCCTCAATAAGGCCCTACTGCTTCATTCTTATTAACAGACCTTCCTGTATGCTTAAAGTTGGGACACAAATCTACAGTCAAACAACTGAGCCCACTCAAACCCACAATATAATATTATATACTCAGTCCAAAGAATTTTACAAAGAAAATGGTAGAAAAAAAGAGAAGAAAACAGTATCAGTTTTTGTATATGACTACCATAACGTTGCCTGGTTTACATGTAGGACTGCATTAAAGGAATGCATTAGGGACTCGCTCTAATAGGCCAGTAGTATAAGTTGCCGATGCGTATATTCCTAACATATAAGCTGGTGACAATAAGCAGTATATCTTTCTATTTGGTTACCAATTGGCATAAAAAAATACTTTAAAAAAATTCGCACAAACAAAAAACAAGAGAAATGTTATGTACCTCCGGTAAATGCCAACAGAATAAGAATCCAGCTGAGCATTCCTGACTGATGAGGAAGAGGAGCCATCATTGGCCCTGGCTTGCAGCTCATGAAAGTTACTGCAGTACTTTTATGTTTATTCCTTGCTCGCTGGGTGTCTCAATTAAATCTCAATATGTGTATTTAAAGCCAATTTCAGACGATTCTGATGTAACAGGGTCACCCTGTTCTTGTCCTTGCGGTAGAGCGATAGTGTTGAATCTGGCACCCTTGGAACAATTCGGCTAACTTTAACCAGACCTTCGTTTCTGATCACGCAGCAAGCTTGTCTGCCATTGGTCAGTTTTCTCGTTCACCCCCATCCCCTTCGTCAGTGCTCTTGCTTATCGTAATTGACCAATCAGAACCCTGAAAGTGGGCACACGAGATTCTTCTGAAAAATCCCATTGGCTTGTCAATTCAAGCCGGGCAATACATATTCATTCCCACATTCATGGTGAAATTCAACATCAATCAGGCATTGAAAACTGTCTTTTGTTGTCACTTTTACTCTGCAGGGATCCTTTGAGTTTAACCCAATAGCCCTTGACTTCATATGTGGGACACACTCTGCTGAGTGCTGACTATGGAAGAAGCTCTACATATTGGCTACACCTGCATTAATTCAAGTACAATCTGTTGATACGTCACAACTAAAAACAAGCTTTTTTTTTGCATTTTATTCTGTCCTCCCCACACCCTTAGATGCGATGAACCAGCCAACCACAGAGCAGGGTTGTTTGGGATGGTTTTCTTGAACCTTCCTGCTGTTTCCTGGTAGTTTCCACATTCTACTTTTCACAATGGAAAAGCCATATCGTGGGATGATTACAAAATCAGCCCGATACTCTCGGCAAAAAGTATGCTCACTCCACCCTGCTGTTTATAGAGATCAAATCTTCATCTCAGAAAAACCAAAATCATAAAAAATACATGTAGGTTGGGATTCACTGCCAATCCCAGTTTTGTTGAGATCTCTTCTATCATCATGCCATATTAAAGATACATGTACAAGTATCAATAATAATAATAATAGGAAAATTATTGCGCACCTTTTTCCACAAAAGTGATCAAAGGCGATTACAACAAAACTTTTAAAGTAAATATGCATCTTATTTCTCCAAAATAGAACAAAAGGACACAATTCTATTTAGTCCAGACAGTTTGTGCATCAAAAGGAACACAGGAAGCTGTTCAATCTGAGATAGAAATCATTTGGCCTCTAAATAAACTTCTAGGCAACTGTTGCAACCAAACAGTAAACAAGAAAAGAAAAAAAGAAACTTTTATCGAGAATATTCCTCGTTGGATAGTCCCACTGATTTTACACTTTGCCAAAAATTGATTCATGACGTGTGATTGACAATTCAATTTGGCAGATCAGCTCTACTGGTATTTACAAGGCAAAGAGAAGCATTTCCTGCCAGACGAGATTTCCTCTTCCCCCCCCCCCACTATTATCCAAAAGACCACAGGACAGGCTTGGATGACTCCCTTAAAGGCTGGCTTGTCTGTGGTCAGTGATGCCATGAGAATCATATGATAAGCCTATGGGAAGTCACCGGATGCTGGTGTTTTTCTAGGGCAGGTAAAAGGTTATATAATTCTTTGGTTTTTATCAAAGAAATACAGATTCATGGGCAAAAATATCAAGAAAGAGGTACTAACAGTCATCTGTGACAATTTCAGCCCCATACGGTGCCCTCTTTTTGAGAAAAAAGTTGTTTTACTAATTTCTGGATAAATACAAAGTTTCATGCGGAAAAATGTTAATGGTATGTTTCTACCACCACCATCTTCATACCCAGTGAGTTATATGTAAATCTGTTTTGGTTTCTTACCAAAGTATGATAGTACCTTTAAAGCAGTCACCCAGCATTTAAGCAGAAGCATTTATTATTATCGTTATTATTATTATCATTATTATTATTTTTTTTTTGGGGGGGGCTGACTTTTATTTTTGTTTGAAGTAAGGAGGGCCTGATATTATCATTGCAGGATCTTTCTCAATCTGCTAGGATTGAAACGTAAGACCCTCCCATATTAACTAAAATTATAGGCCTAGCAATTCAAAAGATTGAAATGATGCTTTTGTGTGTGAGCAGGCCTACTGACGGCAGGTAACATGTTGATCAAAGATCAATCTTATTTGAACTTGACCTTCACCATGTTCACTGACCTGTCAATCTTAGCCATTTGCCAAAAACTTCAAAAGAGTTGAGGGGTAGATTTCATGAAGAAAGATCAATCAAATATGGATGGATCACTATTGCTGAGCAAAGTGTGATGCACCAAAATGCAAATCACTGTAGAGATATATTGCTGACTCATCTTTAAGCAGATGCCCAATATGGATGCCTACGTGCATTTTGTCGAACCTTTGCCCAAACTCTGATGTTAAAAGTCAATGGTTTTCTATTTTTAGTCACTAAATAATAAAAAAAAAAACAACCTAAAACCATGCACCAAGGACAAAAGGGGGGAATTATGTTGTTATTTACAATGTGCTGCAACGCCGTGTAAACGTGTTATTGCAGCTTAGCCATCCTTGGCTTTAAAAATAACCCACAAACAGAAGGAGTTATTAAAAAAAAACCCACATCAAATAAAGGCCGACCACATCATGGGGACAGTCACAGCATCTCACGTGAACTTGACCTTCTCAAAGTTCCCACTGAATGAGTCAATCCGCGTGGGTCTGAACTTTCCACCTGGTTCTGAATGCAAACGCCAAAAAAGGAACTGTTGCAGTGACTAGCCACAGTGAAGCGTCCCCTCAGAGAGGAGCCATCCTGGGCACGGTTGACGGCCAGTCACAAATAAAAATTGATGCTGCTCAGTCAGTCATTTCACTTTATCTAACAATGCAACATTCCAATAATAGCAAATATTCCCATATTTAATAAACAAAGAACCAAAATTTCACAGAGGAACCGAATAACCGGGTATTAAAAGCCCTTGTCACACTACACAGCCAATCCGCAGGAAATAAATCAGCCAAAATTTCCCAGGTTTATTTTTACCGGGCACAAACACCCCAGCAACCATTCACACTAGACCCATGGTAACTCCCGGGAACACCATTTCACTAGTTGCTTTTCCCCTGTAAAAACGTAAAACCCCTTGGATTTCGGCTTTAGCCCTACTCCCGAACAGGGAGGTAAGCATTCCCCCAGGGAAAGAATATTCCTCAGGAATTTCTTTGGTAGTGCATAAGGTCCGACCAAAATTTGTCTTACTTCTTTCTTGTTTTCCTTTTTGTGTTTGTTTGCATGAAGTTAAGGCCCCCAAAAAGTAACCACTATAAAACCACAACAATACAAACTCCTTTGACCGTGTCCGAAATTGATCATGTCCTAATTCGCTGAAGGAAGACACCGCCATTATTCAAAGGGCAGTGGTCATGGGCCAATAAAGGCAGGTTAATGGTCATAATCAACAGAAACAAAATTAACTATTAGGGCATTTACCTTGTCTCTGCAGTCCTTGTGACTGGCCTTGTCTCGGCTTCTGCATAAAAAGATAATAAATATTAATTCTAACTTTAGGCTTATTGTCATTTCTGTTATAACCTTTCCAACTTCCCACAATCTTTTTCCCAACAATGGGGAAATTAATCATTGCCTTTTGGAATATTAGTATTCAAACTGAGTCAAATCTGTGAGGCCCGCTTCAAACGTCGAACTTCTGCCGGGTCTAATGCAATGCATTGCAATCGACATCAGAGTGGCGGAAGTTCGGCAGTTGCTTCAAATGCCGGTTTTCTGTTAACCTTAATGCAAATTTGAACATGGCGGACCAAGAGAGACTTATGATATTGCATTATATTCTTCTGCGAGAAGGCGGCGCTCTCTCTTTTAAAATGGTATACAGGGTGGAACTCCGATTTGGGACGTTTCAATTGAATTAGACAAGCAAAAAATCGATGTGCCGCTCTTCTGTCGTTAAAAGCGGCAACGGCCCTGTCGATCTTTAGGCAGAAAACCGGCAGTTGCTTCAAACGTCAAATTTCTGCCGTGTCTAATTCAAACTTGGGCCAATATTTGAATGAGACACGGCAGAAGTTCGACGTTTGAAGCGGGCTTCACAGGTGCTTCAATAACAGTTGATTGGCAGTCATACGACCTGAAGGTTATAAACTTGATGACAATTATTAAAATTTAATTAATTAATTTTTGGCCCTGTAATATAAATCGTCAGGGATGTGAGTGGTCAAAAAAAAATCATCTGAAAACACCAAGCGAAAAGGTGAAATTTAAAATTTCCTACACTTTTGTACAGAACAGCTGAACAAACAATCTGAAAATCAGAGTTAAAATCAGATTAAAATCTGAATTCTCACATCCCTGTAGCTGTAATACAGTCCCCCTTTGTTACTTTGCTGTTGACCAAGTATTTCCTGAAGTTGCTGTACCTTTTTATAGCATTCTTAATATTAAATAATATGAAGTCTTCATACCATAAGGATACTAGTATGAATCTTATGCAACTTAGGCTTGCCCTTCACTGACATATCATATGTTATATAAAGGCCCGATCCCACTGGCCGATGGACACAAAGCGTATGCATAAAGGACACAGCGAAGGAGCAAAATTTCGGGGATTGCTCCATGCGTTTTAATCCGCTCCAGAAATGAACACAAATTTGCGAGATTTGCAAAAACAGAACGGAAAAGAACGGACGTGGGTAGTATGTAGTGGGGATGTTAAACGGATGTTCATCGGAGGCCTAGCGAATGAAAGGGAATTGAAGTAGATGACAGCGCTCTGTCCGTTTGGAATACTTTATATACCAGATGTATACGCTTACATCCTTTCTATTTCGGTGTTACTAATGATGATAGATGTTCCATGTACCTTATCTTTCCTCCCTCTTTCTGAAGTGGATGTGAGTTGCGAGGATGCCCAGAGGATGCAGAGAGGATGCAGAGAGGATACAGCAGACGTTTAACGGATGATAAGGACATAGAATGTTTATTGCTTGTATGTGTCGCGGATTTACATCGTACACGGCGGAAAGTTCATCCGTTCTAAAAGTTTTGTGCAAGTTTTGATGAAATCACAGTGGACGGATGCTCAATGGATAGAGCATATGAAACACGTATGCAATGAGTACACAACGGATGCATAGCGTTTTCCAACGGATAGCAAGATTTTTTACGTTTTACATCCTCTTTGCATCCGTAAGTGCAGTGAGACCGGGCCTTAAATTATTTAAATCACCCATTTGTACATGTAAGGCTGTAAATGCATCAATTTACCAGAACCAACACAACTGTTCAACAAAAGTTTTTTTTACAGGAAACATGCAATTTGCTTTTTTCCTGAAACAGTTTAACAAAAATAAAAGACTACCGCACCTCCCTTGATCAGCTCCAAATTTCAGATTACAAAACAACATTATATAACGACATGGCTTAGGGCCGAGATCAAAAGTATTTTACCCGTTCGCCTGCGGGCGCCCGCGTCCAGCCATGTGGAACGAGCCCATTGTTACTAATCTCCCCGGGCGCCCGCGTTCGCCCGTTCCGGCCGCGGGATCCCGGGACGAAAATGCACAACAGTAAAACAATGAAGGCTCACAATGCATTCATTACATTGATATTGACTGTCAATTGTCATGTTTGTGTCTGTTCGTTTCCCACAGCATAAATACTGCACATAGATCTTTGATTCATGTATTGGAAGAAAAAACAAAAAACAAAACAAGAAAGACTGAATCAATACCCCCCAAAAAAAATGAAAACTAGAGATTCTATGTCTGTCTGCAACAGAGCATAGAGCTTTTCCGCTCCATGTTTTTAAAATTAACTTATGAATCCATGCAACATTAGATCTACATACATGTATGTATCTGTCACAAAGAAAGACCTTGCCTAACTTTGATATTTGGTGAAAGAATCATGATCCTAGCTCTTACCACTTTTAAATGAGAAGCTACTTCCTGTTTTGACCAGAAGTAGAAGTCACAGAGGTCAAATATTGTGTCAAAAAGAAAGACCCTCCCTAACATTGATATTTGGTGAAAGAATCATGATCCTAGCTCTTACCACTTTTAAATGAGAAGCTACTTCCTGTTTGACTGGAAGTAGAGGTCACAGAGGTCAAGCAATGTGTCAAAAAGAAAGGCCCTCCCTAACATTGATATTTGGTGAAAGAATCATGATCCTAGCTATTACCACTTTTAAATGACAAGCTACTTCCTGTTTGACCGGAAGTAGAGGTCACAGAGGTCAAATATTGTGTCAAAAAGAAAGACCCTCCCTAACATTGATATTTGGTGAAAGAATCATGATCCTAGCTCTTACCACTTTTAAATGAGAAGCTACTTCCTGTTTGACTGGAAGTAGAGGTCACAGAGGTCAAGTAATGTGTCACAAAGAAAGACCTAGCCTAACATTGATATTTGGTGAAAGAATTAACTTAATATCTGAAACGTTTGATTTTTTGTTGATTTTTAAAGATTTTTATTATTAAATTCAAATAGCTTGTCACATGACACCTGATGATGTCATCATGACGTAATTCAGGCGGGCACATCTATGCTGTATGTACTATGCCTATACAAACTTTGAACTATGTGTATAAAAGTTTAATGGCAAAAAAAGTCCTGTGGAATAAAACTTGTGCAAAGTCTACGGGCCGTGGGAAAAAAAGAAGAAAAAGAAGAAAAAGTAAAAAAAACAACAATCTGAACAAACAGTATACATGTAGCTTTTCCGCAACTATGCGGAAAAGCTAAAAAAAATGTAATTTATAAATAAATCCTATGAAACAGGTGCGGTAGTTAAAATCAAGCGCGTACACAAACATGATGATTGGCCTGAGAAACAAAGTTGAGAGCCATCGTGGGAAAACTACTGACAATGAGAATGATTTATTACAGTCAAATTCTTCAATTGATTAGTAAAAGAGATAATAGACAGTTATCCACCCACATCATAACCTCAGAGACGCATCCTTTACTGACAGGGTCATAGCTTTATCCTTATTGTTCTCCTTTGTTCTATTATTCCCCACCTTAAAATTACCTTTTATTAAGGGATACAATTCCCACAGTCCTTTTGCTCAACAAGTATACTATTTCTTTCAAGGGTACTAAAGTTCCCACAGCCCTTCTGTAAACAACAAGTATATCAGTTTTTAAGAATACCCCCTTAACCCCAACCCCCCACACCGAATTGACAATAAAAATATAATTTTAGCGTTTCAGTTTTAGATGCATGTTTCAGGGATGTGAGAGGCTGTACACAAAAATCTGAAATTACCAAGAAAAAAGCATCAAGGTCTGAAACAATGGCCATTTACACCAAGGTCCAAGGCAATGACCAGGGGCACTATGTCCAAGGCAAATATTAGGGACACCAAGGTCCAAGGAAATGACCAGGGTCCAATGCAATGGTCTGAGGCACCAGGGACCAAGGCAAAGACCAGGGGCACCAAGGCAATGAACAAGGGATCCTACACAATGACCAGGGGCACTAAGGCAAAGACCAGGGGCAGCGAGGCAAAGACCAAGGGCACCAAGGCAAAGACAAGAGGTACCAAGGCAATGACCAGGAGCACCAAGGCAATCACCAGGGGCACTAAGGCAAAGACCAGGGGCAACAAGGCAAAGACCAGGGGCAACAAGGCAAAGACCACAGGCACCAAGGCAATAAAAATGGGATCCAAACCAAGGCAATGACCAGAACACCATTGAGTCTGACAAACTTGATAGATCTGACTAATACAATATTTATTTATTATTTATTTATTTATTTCTTGTTTACCCTGGGTTTACCTACTCAGTGAAACTCACACTGTTTTCCAGAGGTTCCCAGCAATTACAATAATTATGAATTATGAAGGATGGTGCTAAACGTGACTGAGTAGCAGGCTTTCATGGGCGCCATTTGGCAGCAAGCCACATCAACCCATATATGATCACGAAGCACAGCTTAAGATCGAAAGCGTTTTTGGTTTTTGTGGAGGGAGGAAAACTGGAGAACCTGGAGAAAAACCCTCAAAGCATAGGAGAGAACCAAACGCACAACTCTACTCACATATGACCCAAGCCGGGATCGAACCCGGGCCACATTGGTGAGAGGCGAGTGCCTAAGGCACTTTGCCACCTATGCCCCAAATCTTCTTGCTGCACAAAAACTGAAGGACACCCTGTTTGCTGTTTGCTGTTTTGGTAATTTTGTTTTAGTCACCCTGTTTGCTGTTTTGGTCACCCTGCTTGCTGTTTTGGTAATTTTGTTTTAGTCACCCTGTTTGCTGTTTTGGTTACCCTGTTTGCTGTTTTGGTCATTTTGTTTCTAATAGTCACCCTGCTAGCTGTTTTGGTTACCCTGTTTGCTGTTTTGGCCATTTTGGTTTTAATAGTCACCCTGCTTGCTGTTTTAGTCACCCAGCTTGCTGTTTTAGTCACCCTTCTTGCTGTTTTGGTTACCATGTTTACTGTTTTGGTCATTTTGTTTTTGATAGTTACCAATCTTTCATATGGACAGCCATCATGTCATCTGCAATTTACATACTCCAGAAAACTTATTATTTTTTTATAACTGACCTTGTTAATATGACGTTGAGGCCGTGGGAAATTTCTAGCTCTTTTTGTTGTTGTTGTGGTTGTCACTAAATTAGAACCTGTTTACTCTCAGTAACCAACCAGCAAGGATCTATGGCAACTTCCCGAGTACAATGAACTGGACAAGGGAGGCAGAGCACTAATCCCTGTTCATCCCATGTCACAACCTGGATTACAGCATGTTCACACTTGATTAGCCATGATGCACAAAAACCGATCGGACTGCGACCTTTTTTGTAATCTCAATCAGAATTTTTTTAAATGTTGTTCTTCATTTCTTTGACTGTCTTCACAAATTCCATCTCCACTAGTAAGAAGGTCGTGGGTTCGAATCTCACCTGAGCCGGCATGGGATTTTTTTCACGTGCTCTCACAAGCACTGAGTATACAGTGCTCATCCATGTCGGTGAAGGGCAAGCCTAATTTGCATAAATTCCATCTCATTCAGAATTGTGTTAAACAATGCTATGTTCAGAGAAGTGTCATCCAGTTTGTATGTATATAGCTCTTTGTCTGAACAGCCCCTTACATCACCAAACACTATCTTGCCCAAGGACACAAACTGAGTGACAGCCCACAGTGGGAAGAGGAGCTACCAACAGGCCCACTCGTTTGAATACTGAACAGTGACGAACACTATAGACCTGCAATAGCAGCTAGCTAGACAGTCAAGTGACGTAATGTATTGGGATTGTACAGCACTATTAATATTAATCACTGATACGGCTGGGTGGTCTTTAAATTTACAAGTGGCTGACTCCTCACAAAACCATAATCAATCTAACAATTTGTTGGCTTAACCACAAAACAGCGAGCGCTTAAACAGCAGACAGTTCGTTCAAGGTTGGCGTTTCTGTCCATTGATTCCGGATAATTGGTAAATTTATAGATGAAAGGAATGATCGCTGATATTGAAAAACAGCTATTGAAATGTCTTTTCAGTAAACACGTAAAACCAGAGTCAGAGTCAAAATTCCTGTTTTGACAAGTTGTTGGGCGTGCATTTATCAGAGCAGGAAAGAAGGTGCAGTTGTGATAATGCAATCTATCCAAAAATGTGACAAATAATAAAAGAATCCCTTGGAAGTGTACGGTAAGTCTTTGGCTGCCAAGTGCCGATCCATGTGCTAATACATTGATTACAAGTAGCTTGACAAGAGACAGAACATGAGTACTACAACAAGTACTTAAAGGTAGTATCATACTTTGGTAAGAGACCAAAACAGAAATGTTCACAGATTTACGTATAACTTTCAGAAATTCAGAGTATGAAGATGATGCTAGTAGAAATCCGTTAAAATATTTCTGCCTGAAATGGAATATTTATCCAGAAATTAGTAAAACAATGTCCGAAAATCTTTTTGATCTTTTAAAAGATCAAAAATAAAAGAGAAAAGACTTAAGAAATACTGTGTCCGTTTTTCACTGTTTTCTCAAAACGTGGGCAACGTATGGGACTGAAATTTTCACAGATGACTGTTACTTTATCTTCCTTGATATTTTTGCCCATGAATCTGTATTTCTTTGACAAAAACCAAAGTATGATGCTACCTTTCAATCATGGTGATACCCATTTTCAAAGTTTCCAGACACAGACAGTTGCCTATAATCATGGAACTAGGAATGAATGTTCATGAGTGGAATGGTAAGAATAATACCCAATGTTGTCACCGAATGAAATTATTCTTGAAACCAAACCACGAATGTGAAACATTCATTACATGTATTTGTTTCATATCATGGAAATCATAGTCATCTGATTGGTTGACTTGTGGTACTTCAAAGTTCTATTTTGTTTTGATACGGCAGCCAATTTATTTGATATTTTTAACATCCCCCATTTCCAGCTTTGCACCGCACGCAAGCGTGTTACTAACATGGCTGCAACCTACTGTTCGAATAGTATCATGAAAGCACTTTTGAAACGGTAGGCCCTATCTGTTCATGAGTAGGTATAATTTGGTGACATGTGATCAAGATCCACCAATCAGATGACTGGGATTTATACAGGCATGATAATATATGCTCTAATTGCTAATTATAATCAATTGGTAATGCCCAGTGAATGCGAAAGCCCCCCCCAAAAATAAATATAATATAATAAATCAAAACCACAGCAGTGCCCCTACTAAATAATTGCATTGTTTACAAGTTAATGGTTCCATTCACCCTTCACATGATTGTCTGAACCTGTGACAAAATAGGATTTTATGTATTTGTATGTACATACATACAAAAACTGAGGCTCTAAAGGCCTTTTCAAACTGTAAGCTTTCAACCCGGGGCGAACTCCTTCCCGCCCTGGGTTGAAATTTGATTTTTCAATCCCACGTTCAACCCAGGGTCGTTTCACATTGCCTCTTTCAAACCCACCTTCAACCCGGGGCAAACTCAACCCGATTCAATTCACACTGCACTTTTCAACCTGGGGCGAAAGTTTCAACCCGGGGTGAAAAATCTCAACCCTGGCCCGGCTCATGGCTCAGTAACACTACTAGCATGACTAGTACATGTATGTACTCACAGTGAAAATTGGAAATATGTGTACATGATAAACATTTTTAAGCAACACTTGACTGCTCATTTGGGGAAGGTGAGAGTTCTGCCTACTCCTAAAAAAAATGAACAGTTGTAGGTGTGGCTAGGTCAGCTTTTCCACAAGCTTCCTGAGGTAAAAAAAACAAGTACTGGGTGTGATACATTCTGTAAACTGGAATAATGACTTCCTGCAATCCAACATTTCATAAAGTTGATATTAAGTCCATTCTGCAATTCTTCCTTTTGAACTGTTTCCCTCTGGCATGCTGTTATCATAGCTGAGAAAATCTCATCTCAATAAGTGAAATTTAGTGCATCTCTAAAATAGCCCCAAAGTTGATTCAAACTTTAATACAATAGGGAGCACTCCTAATGCACATTTGAATAAAGGGGTGCTGTGGCCTAGTGGTCTGGCGTGTCGTACTAAAGACCTGTTTTGTCCACAATTTAAAATTGTGAGTTCAAATCCATCCTTCCTTTTCCATCCTTTTTCTGTTACTGTCCCCAAATCAAATACCTAGAGCTAGATATTCTTCAAGTTTCTTCCCACGTAGAGCCTCACTCTGGAATTTCCTACCCTCATTCTGTTTTCCTACAGGATATACAGTAATCTCTCTCAATTCAAACATAATGTTAATAGTTTTCTTGCAATCAGATCTTCCTAATTGCTCTGTTTTTCTCTCCCCTTTCCTTTAGCCCTCACCTTTGAGTGGCCCTCTAGGGCCTTATGTTGGGCAATATTTGTAAAAAAAAAAACCCAAAACCGCAAGAAAAAACAAACATCTATCTTGAAAATCAAAGTCACATGTGACTGAATGCACATTGAGTTTCTCGACAATAGACAGGATATTCGTGCTACTACTCACAGTGACACCCATTATTGTGTTTCAAGTTTCCAGACATTGACAGTGACAGTATCGGTACTCTAAAAATGGCACTCCACAAGTACTAGAGTATCTCACACTAGACAAATTCCCTGGGGAATTGGCAGGTTACTGCTGGGGTGTTTTGGTCCGACCTTTCACACTACAAAAGAAATTCCTGGGGGAATAGCCTTTCCCCCGAGGAATGTTTAATTACCCCCTGCTCAGGAGTAGAGTTAAAACCGAAATACCCAGGGTTATACTTTGTTTCCAGGGGAAAATCAACTAGTGAAAGTGTCCCTGAGAGTTACATGAAGTTTATACCATGGGTCTAGTGTGAATGGTTGGGGATTGAGTCTGCAGTGTGAAAGGGACTATGAGCACAAAGAACTCAAATGGTATTGCAACATTGCAGGTCCATAGTGTGTAGTGCGTGCACACTGCGTACATATTTGTATGCAATGTGGACCTTATGTAAGGTCATGAAGGTGTGTCTGCACACCCACACAAACTTAATTAACCCTCCAAGGAGGGGCCGTGGTAGTTGGTACCAAATGGTACCAGAAATCATGTGATTTCATCATTCTGCGAAATCCCACGCATCATGTGATCAAGCTCCTGTGACTTCTCCTAAACTTTCCCATACGCAACTGTTACAGGGGGAACAGTATCAATCATGGGGTAATCCGTGGTGTAACTGAAACTGGACTGGAGTACGCCCCGTACGGGACCAATTCTCCGTCGATTGGTTGTGCACAAAGTTCCTGCTCCCATTGGTTGTGCACAAAGTTCCTGCTCCCATTATTGTTGTCCATCCCAATTATCCCTGCGTGACAAGTGTGCATAGTAATCAGGTTCAGATTACCAACCAGAGTGTCTGGAAACTACAGTATGGGCTGGTGCCAACACAGTGGAGTCAATTTATACCTTAACAGATGAAACCTAGCGCAGTCTTCTTGAAGTCGGCTGGCCCCCTCAACCTAAAACCCCAGACATGACGCCCCTAAAAAGGACACTTTCTTAAAAAATCATATACATGTAGCTGCCTAAGAGGGTTTTTATCTTTTCTATCCAAAAAGAAGCAGGAAATTGATGCACTGAATGAGGCCTGCTTGTTGTACCGACCAAACCCAATTTGGAACCATTTGGTACCAATGTGTGGAAGGCTAATTGCTATGGACACCGGTGCCTCAGCCTCATTTGAGGGTTAAAAAGAGAACTTATAAAAGGAATTTGAAAAATCTGAAAAGCTCAAATTAAACAGTAAGGCCTAAATATACCCATTGATGGTCATGACTTTCACAACAAGTTTTGAACTTCCATGAAAAGCGTTCTTCGCAGCCGCAGAAAATAAATGCAGTTTGTTGTGGATGTCAAATGTTATGCTTTGCTAGTTGTGCATGGAGTATGAGGAGTCATGCGGTGATGCATATAAATATAATTAAAATTCATCTAATTTCTAATATTTTTCCACATACTATGCGGTCAGACTCACACTTTATTAAAATACCGGAAGTTTCCTCATGATTAAGTTTCATTTACAGAAGCCGACAAATTGAAATTCTGGTAATCGTGAACAATTGATTTCAATACCTACCATTACCAAAGAAATAAAAAAAACCCACCTTTTTGTAATGTAGTTCATCAAATAGTATACGTTGGTGGTGTTCCTCTGGAATATCAACAAGATTAGATTTGTGGAAAGATCGAGGGCAGGGCTTTAATATTTTAGGGGAATTATGGGGTAAAACGGCAACGAAGATGCGACATTTCACAGACGAGCAGACATAACACTTACTGCTTAGCTGAGTATAGTCTGGTTTTCACTCTGATTTTGAGGACTCATGACATGTTGGGTCTGGGTATCAAACTTAACCAGCTACCAATTTTGCAGTCAATGTATCTTCTTTTTTTTACATTGCAAAAAGCAACATTGGGAGACTTTTGAAAATTGGTCTTCATGTCAACAGCGCACGCGCACGCAATTGTGAGTATGCGCGTGTTGTTTTGCGCCTGCGCTGTTGTGTGTGCGCGTGCACTGTTGACATAAAGACCGATTCTCAAAAGTCTCCCATTCTTCCACTGACGACCATCACTTGCGCACAAACCTATGGCGCAGACAGAGGGCGTTTTGAGAAAAAATGATGGTTCTCTTAGAGGATACTTATCCTTTTTCCATAATGGCCGTCACTTTACCTACTTTCAAATAGGGCATAGGCCTATCTGTCGAACACTAGCTGCAGTAACTGTAGCCCAATATTACTCCTGACGTTGTAGTCGTAAACAGGGGTACAGGAACATGAAAATCACAAGTCGAAAATTCGATTTACGTGCAATGGAGCAAACAGCACCAGTCTACACCACTGATCTACACGTGCGGAATTCTGAGATGGAGAATTCTGCACGTGTTGATCAGTGGTGTAGACTGGCTCCATTGCACGTAAATCGAATGTAGACTGGACAGGGTAGAGATCATTCTTATGTATTTCCTTATATTATTTCGCAAAGCACCATGGGAATTTTGTCTCAGAATCCAAGTTTTTTTTTATGCACTGAGATTTGGGCCGAAAATTGCTCGTTTTGTTGAAATCCGAAATGATAATTGAATTTTGTATCTTCTGAATGCTTCTTCACGACATCAGGAACACCAGGGTGAGTCATTATGCAACAGATCGCTGAATAACAATCATTTTAGGGGTGGGGAATTTTTGACTGTAGCCCTATATACGACAACAACGTCAGGAGTAATATTGGGCTACAGTTAGTGTGCGTCGAACACATGACTAAACATGATGCAATTCGCAGTTCTGTGGCAAAAAGCATTAATTGTCTATGGAACCCTATCGTGAGTACCGGGTATGCTAAATACTTACTTAGTTAAGGCCTTTGAGTAGGGCCTATGGGCCTGTTTGTTTAACGCACAGGATCATGGATTCTACTGATGCGGATCCCATTTTAGCGTAGCCTGCATATGACGTGGATCCGCAAATCTGGGATCCCGTGGCCGTACCGTGCGTTAAAACTTAAACAAACAGGCCCTGGCCTAGTCCGAGTAACTTGGACCCTAAAAATCGCCTTTTTTAACATTTGGACATGATCTGGCGATAGTCTAGTAGGGTCCAAGTACCTTGTTTGCATTTTGGTTGCAAGAGCTCCATTTTGCAATGTTTTGCCTCTACCCTGAGTCAAAATCCTTTGATTTCACCTTCAAAACGATCCTAAAATGTCTCATGCGGCCAGCTATGGGCCAAGGGAGAATTGGAGATTCCAATAATGACAAGGTTTACTCACATTTTTTAAAGAAAAGATCATATTTTCCCTAATTTTTTCCGGGTACCATTGTACAATTTGAAAAACCAAGATGGCCGACCCAACGGACACTGTGCTCATTTTATAGGAGGTCTCTGTGCCCATTTTTAGGGAAAAAACGATCTTTTCTTCAAAAACTGTGAGTAAACCTTGTCATTATTGGAATCTCCAGTTCTCCCTTGGTCCATAGCTGGCCGCATGAGACATTTTGGGATCGTTTTGGAGGTGAAATCACAGGATTCTGACTCAGGGTCGAGGCAAAACATTGCAAAATGGAGCTCTTGCAACCAAAATGCAAACAAGGTACTTAGACCCTACTATCGCCAGACCATAAGCCTTATCGCAAATACCGCCTGGTTGTTTTTGGACAATGGTGGAAGGCACCATGGGAAGGAAAAAGGGGCATATTTTGTACCTTTTCCCTTCCCACAGTGCCTTTCGACTATTGTCCAAAATCAACCAGGCGGTATTTGCGATAAGGCTTATGTCCAATTGTTAAAAAAGGCGATTTTTAGGGTCCAAGTTACTCGGATTATATTCTAGGCCAGGGCCTGGGGCCAATTTCACGGCGCTGCTTAGCACAAAAATTTGCTAAGCATGACATTTCAGTCTTACTAAAAACAGGGTTAACAACCAAATATCCATGTGTTATGTATCGCTTATGATTGTTCTTTGGCTGTTGTTGACTGACCATGAATATCAAATGGAATTTTTAACTGTGGTTTGTTTTATTGGGCAAGACATTTTTGTGCTAAGCAAATTGTTGTGCTTAGCAGCGCCGTGAAATTGGCCCCTGTTTGTTAACTAAAACGTTAGCATGGTTAGGGCGTAGTCTCTGGCTCTGATGTCCGACATCAAAACAACTTACTTCTTGTAGTTGTAGTTGTGACGTGTCACAGCGTCCCTGCAATTACGTGTCACTCTGTCCCGAATGGTGTCGTTGTCATCCCCGTCCCAAAGCAGGTTTCCCATGATTCCAGCAAGTTTGTCAGCGATTCGCTGTTACTTCGTCCATGTGTTCGTACTTCTTGTTGACATTCGTATCATCCGCGGTGCCATAATGACAAAAGACGGCGCCTGTACGTAAAATCGTATTGAAAAGAACGTAATGAAGCCTGGGTGCAAGACGAATAAATACACACACTAGGTGGCGCTGTTTATACTTTGGTCGTGGGGTTTAATTTTTAGTGAATCGGGGCCCTTTTCCAAACCTTGCGGCTCCGGCTCAGGCCCCGGCTCCAGCTCAGGCCCCGGCTCCGTCCAGCTCAATTTCTTGAGTCAATTTTAAAATAACGGGTATCAAAATAGAGACTTTTGGCTGTGGTTCGGAAGTAGATTCTCTGGTTTGAAAGGGAAAACCAGGTTTCAGCTTCAATGAAAACCCACAACCTCTATTTTCAGCATATGGATGCCGGAGCCGGAGCCGGAGCCGGAGCCGGAGCCGAGGTTTGGAAAAGGGCCCAGATAGCCTACATATAATTTTTCATGAAAACCTATGAATTGAAATGTCAAGAAGTCGAGTAAGAAGTTGGTCTGCATGATGTTCCTACCTGCCCCTACGGGTAAGGCACAGTGAACATAAAAAAACCAACATCTGGAGCAAAAAATTGGCGAGGTCAGGTCACTATAAACTTTCAATCAACTTACCTTTACCAAAATTTACTCAAAAGCTAAACGCATCACGACAAGTAAACCACATGAACAATACTCGTTCACAAGTTCATGACACCTCAAAATTAATTAAACAATATTGTTATTTAGAAAAAGAAAAAAGAGTCGTGGAGTTTGTTGGCGCAGCAATTGGCCAAACACCGACTGACCCAAACCCAAACCCAAAATTTAAACGAACCGTCACTCAAAACCAAATTAAAACCCAAATCAAACCAAACAACCCCTCAAATCATGTTTTACAATCATGGGTACTTTAATTCGGATTGTTTTAAGCTAACATTTATAATTCCTTATTCAAAAGGTAAGTCGGGTAGTATCATAAAATTTCGCTCAATCTGTCAAGTTTTGTTTACAGGTAGTATCATACTTTGATTTTTGTCAAAGAAATACAGTTTCATGAGCAATAATATCAAGAAAGAAACAGTAACAGTCATCTGTGAAAATTTCAATTCCATACGGTGCCCACTTTTTGAGAAAATTTTGAAAAACGGCCACAGCATTTCTTAAATCTTTTCTCTTTTATTTTTGATCTTTTAAAAGATCAAACAGATTTTCGGTCGTTGTTTTACTCATTTCTGGATAAATACACCATTTCAGGCGGAAAAAATGGTAGGTTTCTACTAGCATCATCTTCATACCCTGAAAGTTATACATAAACATTTATGTTTTGGTATCTTACCAAAGTATGATACTACCTTTAAATTATGGTTGGCCTCTGTAGAGGTATTTTGACATAAAATGAAATTATTTTTGTATTACCCTCCAGAAAAAAAACCCAAATGTTTTTTTCAGTTACCGACTAATCGTCATCAAGCATCAAAGTAGTCAAGGTAGGATGGAATAGGGAAAGGGTGACAATAAAGTCAAAGGACAAAGGGACAGATCAATCCTCACAGATACAAAATACTGGTGCTGTATTTTATTAACTTTGCCCAAAAAATCTGATCCGACTGACTGATAAGGGTAAACAGCGCCATAGTTGATTAACCAAGAAGCAACAAGAGTAGAGTCCCTATTATACAAAAGTCCCTGATAAACTTTATAGGCCTAATGCGGTTCGTAAAAAAAAAAAAAAAATGTTTGCGAACTGGAAATTATTAATGAAAATATATACCTGTTTAAATCACAAACACTACGATGTTGGAATGTTTTTTAAAGGTACAGTATTACAGGATAATAGTAACATGCTCAAACAGAAGTGTTCAAAGATGTACCTATAACTTTCAGGATATGAAAATTATGCTGGTAGAAAACTACTGATCTAAATATTTCCACCTGAAATGCTGTATTTATCCAGAAATTAGTAATACAGAGAACGAAAACAGTTTTGATCTCGGGCAAAACCATTCTTTATGTTTTATAAGACAAATGAATCGGTTTTTCGCTATTTTCTGGTGACTCAGATGTCCACAGGTTTATCATTTCATGTAGTTGTACATGCTGGATTGGACAAAGTATCAGTGCTGTTCTGTGATCTTTACCAATCATGTATTACGCCTTTAAAGCACAATATGCTTATCTTATTTAGCTTATAAGACAAATCTGCGTATAGGCCTATCATGCAACTTCAGCTTAAGTTGTCATCCGAAAATCAATTAGCACATTCCGTCAACATGTACTTCCACAGCCCCCAATTCTAGTGTTTTACTAGTACAAGGCCTTCTTCTTATGCCCATTTTAAAGTGCAAGTAAGACCATAGGCGCCGCAGTCATTAAGCAAACTTCATTGCAGTAGAAGAGCGCCCTCTAGGAATTGATAGTCATTCTACCTATACCAAAATCATCATTTTGAACGAAAACGTAAGAGTACGGTATTGTTAATTGTGTTTATTTTGTTAGTATTTCAGGGGCTTGCGCGTGCTAGGGAAAGCAATTCAAATTCTTTTAAAAAATAATTCGTTTTTTTAAAACGAAATAATCATCCATGCGAAGTCAGAATTGGTATAACAAGGCAAATTTACCTTTTCCGGAGAGTATAGGCCTACATAGATGTAGTGATTTTCAATTGGTACCTATCATTTTCAAAAAGTCACAGACATAAACAAAAGCACCCACAAACGACAAAACAAAACAAAAACACAGACTTGAAGTAAAGATTTTAAATGCATTGCAAGGAATAAATAGATTATATGCATAGCCTACCAGGCACTTATTTACGAGATTACGGCCTGCTTACAATGCACATGTCAGGTTGAATAATTAATCAAGTAAGAGTATCCATGTTACATAATTGTGTACGTCATCCTAATAAAAACGTGAAAGGTTGGCGGTTAAAACAATAATTGTGATAAACTGCGGGTACCAATACTTATATATAAATAATTATGTTATAGAAGACGACCTGTTTGCCATTCATATTATAATTATAAGAACAACCTTTCGAAGAAAGCCACTTCGCTTCATAACATGTTCTTTGTCGTGGCAAAAACCGACAGCTAATTACAAGAACACTAACGGTTGGGGGATAAATCTAGGTAACCGAGTATTAAACATTGGCTTGTCACCACAGTTTTCTATTTTCTAGTGTCATACTTTGGTGAAATTGATAGAACAGCTGCGGTCTGTTCATAATTTGATTTGTCATGAAATAGAGACAAACCTGTGGAATTTTCAGCTCAATTTATCATTGGGATACAGTAGAAAACAGCAAATAAAAAACCCAGTTGCAATTGTTACGCGAAACTGTTTTCTGTCTAGTTTTAATCATTTCAGGATAAATAGAGCATATCAGGAGGTACGATTTTAATTGTATGTTTGTACCAGGTCCATCGTTGTTACCAAAGTAAATAACTAAGTGTGAACAAAATAAATGATCAAACATGTTAAGTGTTATGTTTGACTCGCACTTGGTTATACCAATTATCACATTTGATATTCTAAAGAAAGGTCGACGACTTTTCTCCTGTTTTTGGCTTAAAGCTTCAATTTGTTAGCCGTCTGTATCGTAACTATCCGTCGCAAGCCGCGTGAGCCGGCCTGTACTGCTTTCTACCGTAGATAGCGCAATTTCACATCACG
Source organism: Astropecten irregularis (assembly GCA_963971285.1). Taxonomy (NCBI): domain Eukaryota; kingdom Metazoa; phylum Echinodermata; class Asteroidea; order Paxillosida; family Astropectinidae; genus Astropecten; species Astropecten irregularis. The sequence goes on along the minus strand of OZ020252.1, from coordinate 15,273,642 downwards.
TCGGCTGTATGTATGCATACGCTGAGCCAACCCGCGTGAATAACAAGGTCATCACGGGTATCAGTGCTGCGGTTGAGAATACACGATGCGTACTGGTATTACACGAGCGTGTGTTGTGTACCGAAAAGCACACACTGGATGCATGCATGCTGGCTTCAGGTCTTGAATGCTTCGGAATACCAAAACAAAACCATGCGCTTCTTCACATGTCGAATCCGATGACGGCGGACATCATTTAAACATTTGAAATAGCGTAGGGCCTCTACCGTACCGGGGATTGGGAGTGAAGACATCGAATTGAACGAGGCCAGCATGCAGCCGGGTATTGGTATACCAGATAACAACCAGCATTGTGTGCCATTAGGAATATCGTGCTTTCTGTGCTGCATCTGTACTGTCCACCTGATCCGGCCCAGCGATTCACAATCGCATATCAGCGCTAACACGAGAAGCCAGCCAGTGCATCACCCCTTGAACGGTCCGGCTATAGGCCTACCACTCATTCGCCCGATGATGGCACGATGGTCTTGTTTACCGTGATCTGTCTCGACTCTCAACGCTCTCAGTCATCCAAGCGGCAAACGGGCAATGCTGTGAACATGTTTTATGCTTGACGTCTACAAAGCTTCTTGATAAAATTTCATAGTGAACTTTTGTTTTCATTATTTTTTAAATATCCAATGTGTTTGGAGCCTGGATCTTTTGCAGCGTGATTACCTTAACCAACAACGAGCTTTATTATTATTATTTTGTACACGTGAGGTTGGATTTCTTAAGCAGAGCGCCGTTATACTATACATGTACACTTTGGTGGAATGCCCTGTTTTTCTCCCGTCTTGGCTCTTGCGGCTGTATGCCGGCACGACCGCGCCATTCTATCCAGCCACTGCCCCGAGCCAGGATTTCACAAATAGTATAATATCCTCGAATCAGCGTGCATTTATGCAGGTAGCATGAGAGATCGAGCGGGAGAGGGAGGTGCTTTGCTACGGCTGCTATGGATAATTCGCCACAGAACTGCGTGAGGTGTTTTTTTGTCGTTGCTGCCTCTCTCAGAGCTCTGTGTTCTCATGAGTGTTGCCCCCCCCCCCTCACACGCACACACACTGTGGATGAATATTCGATGTCTGCATGTAGCCTACACCACGACTGAACCGTATTGCGAATTTGGCCAGTTGCAATCACGTTGCTTTATACGGCTGGCAAACGCGACCGAAGTTCTACCATGCCGAGCACTGGTCGGTGGCAGACGAACGAAGGCACTTCGTACATCATCTTCCTCTTAATTTGGAATATTAAGTGCTCGCTGGTTCCCTCTGATTGACACGAATGGTAGTGTTGGACATGTCCAGTGCCGGGACCAGCCGTCGATATTGCATACTGAATTGTGGAATACGAACGAGGGGGCCCAGGAGGATGTATGATAACAAAATGCCGACTCGCGCGGCCCACACAATCATTCGGAGTGTTATTTACTTTCTTGTCTTGTGTCATTATGGAAGTTATGCAGGAGTTACATTTCATAATGAGGACGACAGACGGATTACGGACAACATCTCCGGCCTCAAACGCTTCGCTTCGGCTCACGGTGAACCGGTTTACCGTGCGAAAGACACGGCCGAACCGAGATATGTGCACGGTGACCCGCAGGAAAAGCCCCGGTCGTCGGCGGACGCAGCGTTGCGGAAAACTTCCCGAGATGTCGTTGGTGACCGACCGCGAGAATTTGCACGCCAGGGATATAATATTGCCGATGCTGGTTACAAAGATGGAGGTGATGCCGATCTTCAAACTCATGAAAGAGGAGTTCCATTTTCAAATCGGGTAAAACGCTCATTACTTACAGCGGATGTGATTGAATCGAGGACAAGACGCAGTACGTACGATAGCTCGCAAGAAGACGCGCTCATGGTTTTTCTTGCTCGCGTGAAAGACGCCGGCGGCACGAGTGAATATTGCCCCGACCGAAACGTTTTGTCCGCAGATGGGAACGACCTGCCGCTAAATCTCACGCAACATTTCTACGATCCCTTCAGCAGTAATTCATCGGCGGCCGTCTACACGGCCAATCTTCTCAGCAGTTTCTATTCCAGACAGAGATCCAACGCCAGCGTGTTCTACAACGCCAATTGTCTGTACGCCTCGGTCAGGAATAACGTGGAGAATTACCCCTTCGTGTCGGGATCCTGCGTGGCGTTCGATGCCTACAAATTTTCGAGCGAGCAAAAACTTTACTCGCCCTGCGTTCATGTGGACGACACTGGCGCCCTGGTTGAGCACGACCTCGGGAATATATACGACTACACTTCACCAAACTCCGCTCATTATACCGATTGGTTCACGAGGTTCAAAAGCCCCTTGGTGCAGCCGACGGAGGTCCGGTGGGGACGCCTTATACCTCGGCTGAATGCAAGTACATATGGTAAAGCTAGGAACACGTCCTATGCGTTTGTTGGAGAGAGCGATGGCTCGTGGGGGCCTCCTTACTTAGACTGCAACAGGACCAACCGATGGCTGGTGACCTACTCCGTACCATTCTTTGATCATAATTTTAGTTTCATGTGAGTACAACATCTTCCTTTCAAAAACATGTGCTGTCATGAGACATTGTGTCTTTTTTTTGTCTGATTAGGCCTACATAGTAATTTGCCACTGGTTTTGAATGTCAGTCCAGTTGGTCTCATCATTGTCAGGTATCGTGGATCCATTATACAGCCTTGGGCTACTCTACTCTCTTACCAAGGCTCTTCCGCACCTATTAAGAGGTGCAACTGAAAACGGGTACGGCATATCGGTCTTGAAACTTGAGTTCAAACTCAAATATCCGTTCCAGATCTGCGGAAGAGCTTAACCGTGCTGGGAAAAGTGCGACTGTATAGTCTTCCCCCGTGGTGGGGGAAATGCCATGATCCACAATCGAAGGTCACTCGGTGGTCGAACGAATTAGGGGCCAATTTCATAGAGCTGCTTAGCACAAAAGATTGCTTAGCACAAACATGGCTTGTCCAATGATATAAACCACCATTAAAAATTCGATTTGATATTCGTGGTCAGCGAACAACAGCCAAAGAACAATTGCAAGTGATACACAACACATGGAAATTTGGTTGTTAATCCTGTTTTTAACAAACAGAAATGACAGAAATGTCATGCTTAGCGAATTGTTGTGATAACTGCTAAGCAGCTCTATGAAATTGGCCCCTGAACTCGACCGGGCTTTAAACAGAGTTCACACAAGCCCCCCACCCCCTCCCCGACCACAGTGCAAAACAACAAGAATACTTTTCCTGTACATTCATCATCGCGATTGTACACGGTGAAAAAAATAGCCACATCGATTCTAAATTTGCCAGCTAGCGCTATCCCAAGCGGACTGTATACCCATACGAGCATCGTTCCTATATAGTCGTTTGACGTCATAAGTGCTTTTTTAAGACCTGGATAATACTGACCGAAATGCAAGAGTAAGAAAAATCAATTCGCATGTATATAAGTAGGAAACGAGTGCGGGGTAATATATTCGAAATAAATTTGGGGCAAGACAATTTGCCATAACGCCTTTCCCGTCAGTATGCAGTGAATGCATGACAGTACATTGGATAAGGATTTTTTTTATCATTGACCAGACGAGGGGGAAAAAAATGACCTTGATTCGGATTACCAATTTTGATTGAAAAACGTGTTCAATAAGTTGACGTGTAGTGTGTTGCATATCGAGAGATCAGTGCAGGAGGGGGAGGGGGAGGGGGCTCGCTCAATATGCGATGTACTCTACAACTATACCCAAGGTTCATTCCAATGACCTAGCTCCTTCTATATAATCACTTGCAGTCCCTCTGTTGTGCATAATGCTTTTGCGGGCACTGTCGTCTGGCGAAAAAAATCAATTATACGTTTCATTTTTCTCCGATGAGCCTATGTACTTGTATCATGGAGGAAGGAAGAGGTTTTTCCTCCATGCTTGTATTAAAGGTAGTAGGCCTATCAAACTTTGGTAAAGGAACCAAAACAGAAATTTTCACAGATTTACGTATAACTTACAGGGTATGAAGATGGTGATGGTAGAAACATACCGTTAAATTTTTTTCCGCCTGAAATTCTGTATTTATCCAGAAACAACGACCGAAAATCTTTTTGATCTTTTAAAGGATCAAAAATAAAAGAGAAAAGATTTAAGAAATACTGTTGCCGTTTTTTACTGTTTTCTCACAAAGTGGGCACCGTATGGGACTGAAATTTTCATAGATAACTGTTACTGTATCTGTCTTGATATTTTTGCCCACGAATCTGTATTTCTTTGATAAAAACCAAAGTTTGATATTACCTTTAACTGTGCCGGGTTCATATAGGACCACAGCTGAGTGAATATTGTTGTCTCCTTAGTGGAATCCATGTAGGGGCCTATACCGTACAACGGTTCACATTACTGTCCAACCTATATGCTAAACAGCCCATTATAGTCATGTCGCTACTAACGAAAGCGAACCGGGCCATGCTAATGAATGTTTGCAATCGAGACGACCATTTAGAAGACATCATATCCACTGTGTTGCATATCAAACTGACGTGCATCCTGATCATAATGATGATGGCTTCAATGATCATGACAGACATGTTGAACTATTGGTACATGCATTATTTTTTTGAAAACAACACACGACCACGAGGCATTAGGCTATGGATTGAACATTACCGAAATGGCGATTGACTTAGACTTGGGGCCAAGTCTTTCTTAGTCCGCGCGGTGATTGTCTCTTTTTTTCCCCGCAACTCTCGCGAAACCGCGCGAGACTCATGGCTACGGCGAGAGATCAGCTCTCGGCCTGGGACCGCTCAAAAAGAAAGACTTGGCCCCAAGTCTACGATTGACTTAGATTATAATCATTCTAGGCGACAAATTAGGCCTTACGACAAATCTGTACCACAATGATTGGCTGTTTCATTGCTGTCCTGCATTGTACCGTTAACACCCCAATTGGATTGAATTTGACCTAACCAGCCTTGAAATTATATTTTGCTAATGCACCGTATAGGAATTTTTGCCGCCAAGCCTGAAACCTTGTTTGGGGGGGGGGGGGGGGGGGTTATAATATGGCTTCGACCGAATGTAACAGGATTGGTCCGAGTAGAATAAACCTACTTATAACCGTGAAATACATTTTGCAGTTATTATTCTGGCTGTAGCTACGGGTTGGGTATAGATAGAGTGTTCAATAAAGCGTTAACTGTTGGCAATATACTTGGCCCATTTAACTTGGGACTTGACGAACAAGCAATAGGCCTAATCATGAAAAAGTGCACCCATACGACCAGCGACTGTTATCGTTTCACCGTCTCACTGTGAAACGTACATCAGATCTGCAAATATGTTGATTATGACTTGGTGACATTTCTTCACTCGCTCATCAGTGCGACTCAGAATTACACTTCAAGATTTCGCTATACTTCTTAGCACGAAGCCAAGAGTGACTATGAGTGACATTTCTCATTGGGTCGTGCACAAACTTTACTTACCTATTTCTAAACATCCTCCTAACCAATGAACTTGAAATTGACATAAAAATTATGTTCATATTGAGTGCATTCTCTGTCTTCTATTAAAATATGGACGGTACAAATGTGTCTTTAAAAGGTAGCTGGTATAATATGGAAACACCGAAAAGTCTCCCTATTTGCAGGTGTCTGCCAAATGTTCACTTTTAAACGCTAAACTGTCTCCCTAATATGCAATTAAGATAAATTTATACACGCACATGCATAATGAAGTTTTTTTTTTTACTTGATACCCGACGAACACTTCACCTGTGTATTACTGTGCCGTCATTGCCATGATGAAAATGACTTCAAACGCTTATTATGCACATACACTGAGAAATATGTATACATGTATGTTATTTACTTAGAGGTAGCATTTAAGATCGGTAAGGATCGAAAATCTCATTGAGAGTTTCTGTCAGAAAGCTTTCTGTAGGAGAGCTTATAATTTCCCCCGTCCCGTGCCATCATATTATTCGAGAAAACTGGTATTTATAATCCAGAAAATCACACCAGCTTTACCTATGGTTGTACGAACCGAAAATAAACACAAGAAAAAGCTGTACAAATTCACTCCATCACAAACAAAAGAGCCTATTACCGTTATTCTTTAAAAATCTAAAAATTGTGAACAACGATTTCATTGAAATGTTCACAGGTTACTTCTGGAAAGTATACCGGTAGATGAATCGAATGAATGCTCTTTTCCAAAAAGACATGGCGACCAGTTCTACTATACTTTTAAAACCCCCTGTCTGCAAATTAGCCCTGCTTTATAACACGGCTTCAAATCGAGGGCCAGCCTACGTCAAAAAGATCGTCCCAAAATAAATACGGCCCATCTCGTGTTATTTCGCTTCCGTCGATTTATTTCGTTTAGACCAAAGTATAAAGGCCAAGTAGTGTGATTGTGTTGTCTTAGGTAGGTCATTAACGCGTATAAACCTCTCAATATTGATGTCGGGGGGAAAACACAATTAAACTGAAACATCGAACGACAGTACATGCATTTTGACAACTTTATTGATATGTGTAAGTGCAGAAACCACGTTAGTGTTTATGATCATACCAGAGTGATATGACTACCAGCAACTTGTATCTTTAATCGGGTAAACCGAGTAAAGTATTATGCTATTTGATAAGGGGCCAATTTCATAGAGCTGATTAAGCACCAACATTTTGCTTAAGCACCAAAAAACCTTGGTAAATAAAATCAGTATGCCAGCCAAAACGCCTTGTGAATGTTATGCTCAGCAAACAATGGCCAAAATACAAGTCAAAAACTGTAAACATCACATGAAACTTGGGTTGGTAATCCTGTTGAATCAAGGAAGACTTGTCATGCTTAGCACATTTTTGTACTTAAGCAGCTCTATTAAATTGGCCCAAGGTCGATGACAGCCAAGCGTATTAACAGAACAATGAGTATAGGAACAGGATTCATAAAATGGAGTCCTTGCCAATATGTTATGCTATAGTTTAGTTTTATAATATTCGTTTTCATTAGTAGAAAATAGACGCGAGGGATCAAAGGTTGGGTGCTTCTGGTGCATGTGCACTGAAATGGTGTTCTCTGTTGTCGTGTATATACCAATGGAGGGCAAGATGATGTATATCCTTATCGTTAGAGCATCTCCACTGCACATTCCTACCCGTATATACCGAATTACAGGCTTTCTCGGTCGATGTTTTATTTTCACCGTTTGAATTGATCTACTGATAATTTCAAATTCACACTAAATTGAATGGACAGTGAAACGCGCATTTCGATTTTTGGAATAGGTGCATGCAATTACAGACAACGTATGCGCATTCGATTTTCTGTATAACAGTCATTCATTTCTAAAAACGAAGCTCCTGATTTCATATACAAAGGTTAGCAATTGTTGTTGCTATTCATTTGAATTCGCTGAGGACAGAATGTGGCATGTAGTTGGGAATTCTAATTCGTTTTTAGTCATACAAATGTAAATCTTGAGTATTCATTTATGGCAAGTGACCAAACAAAGGTAGCAAGTCTGAACATGCAGGAAAATATCAATATAACCGTATCTCAAGCCTATAAACATGTGAAAAAACTTATGAACAGAAGGAAAGTCCCTCAAATGTAAATAAGTTCAGCTCAGTGTCGATCAAACTATTCAATTTTTTTTTATACATTTTGACAGATTCCGAACCTTTATCAGTGACACAATTTTCGAGTGTTATATCACGAACATTTCAGCTAAATCTATTTACCGTGCAAGGACAAGCGTATAGATTCATCTTGCTTTAAAGGTAGTATCATACTTTGGTTGGAAAACCAAAACAGAAATGTTCACAGATTAACGTATACCTTTCTGGGTATGAAGATGGTGGTGGTAGAAACATACCGTTAACATTTTTCCGCCTGAAATGGTGCATTTATCCAGAAATCATTAAAACAACGACCGAAAATCTTTTTGATATTTTAAAAGATCAAAAATAAAAGAGAAAAGACTTGAGAAATACTGTGGATGTTTTTCACTGTTCTCTCAAAAAGTGGGCGCTGTATGGGACTGAAATTATCACAGATGACTGTTACTGTATCTGTCTTGATATTTATGCCCATGAATCTGTATTTCTTTGATAAAACCAAAGTATGATATTACCTTTAAAGCAATATTGAACACATTACTTTTATATTTAAAAAGAAAATGGGCATATTCTGATCTGAGGAGACGATGTACATTTTTGGTAATTAATTTACCCTCTTCTGAAAAACAAACTGGCAAAACAACCGAATTGACAAAACCCAAGCAAAACAAACAAAATGAAAAACAGTTCAGGCCGAAATATTTCGAATATTTCTATCATGTTATTCTATGTACAAATGTACTACATTTTAGATCAATGTAAATCTGCAAAAATTCATGTTTTTGATGTGGTGCGTGCCCAAAAGCTAAATTAAGACAGAATCAAGTGAAGTTGTTTGGTCAAGACTCAAGAGCCAATTTTTGTTTGAGAGAGAGAAAGGCTTGTGGTGAGGCTTGTTGACTGTGGTGACATTTTCAACTAAATGAAAAGAAAATACGGAGTGCGTTGAGTTAAAAATAGTGTAAATTGTCATAATTATACCAACTCGATCTATATTTAAAGGTAATATCATACTTTGGTTTTTATCACAGAAATACAGATTCATAGGCAAAAATATCAAGACAGATACAGTAACAGTCATCTGTGAACATTTCAGTCCCATACATTGCCCACTTTTTGAGAAAACAGTGAAAAACAGCCACAGTATTTTTGAAGTCTTTTCTCTTTTATTTTTTTGATCTTTTAAAAGAACAAAAAGATTTTCGGTCGTTGTTTTACTAATTTCTGGATAAATACACCATTTCAGGCGGAAACATTTTAACGGTATGTTTCTACCACCATCATTTTGATACCCTGTAAGTTATAGGTAAATCTGTGAACATTTCTGTTTTGGTTTCTTACCAAAGTATGATACTACGTTTAATTTGTCCTGTTTAACCTTTGCTGCGCTGCGCGGCAGTATTGTCATTAGACACAAGTGACCCACATCTTTTCGGTACTGTATATTATACTCCTTCCCCGGCTAAATAACCATCACGGACGGTCACAAGAAATATGGTTACACCAATTCGTGTATGCCGGGGCTCTTCCCTCACTTACAGCTTTACGATTCATTATAGATCAATTGTATCGCCATAGTAACCGGCACTATAGTGACATCGCACTTTGGTTTTTGCAAAGATTGACTTAAAAATCAATCTTGGCCCCTATACCCGGCCTGATGTGAAACTGCAGCACTGCAATATGCGGCCTGTCCATTTGCACATTGAAAGGCAAATATATGCACACGCATGAGGTTAACAAAATAGGTTACTGAATAATATATCCCGAACACATATTATACAAATATTTACATCTATGTCGATTATATTGTATTGGACGACAGATTAACTGCTCCTATATAAACGCACGTACATTTGTTTCCAATATTATGAATGGCGTTCATAAATTATGCTATCCATCAAAAGTACATCAGATAATAGGAAAAAAGGGATTTTTCGAGAGAGCTCTCAAAAATGTGCAAAGTTAACAATTTCCACGACATAACAGTTTCAAAGGGCACAATACATTTGTTTTAAACATGTCTCTAAATGTTGAAATATCAAACATTTACAGCACTGCATATATTATGTATGCAAGCTTTATGCAGCACTAATGCGAAAACTCAAGCAGACATACTTCGACAAAGGTTATAAAAAAATATCTCCTTTCGTCACAACCACGGCAGGATGATATATTGACGCAAACCGACCTCAATATAATTTAGGGAACTAATTAAAATCATGGCGTGCATGGGATATCTAGATGCCTTTTGTACAAGTCATGTATGTACAGATTCAACCAAAGCATCATTTGGAGAAATGAGTGCTGAAAATGCTAGAAAAATTGAATCTATTCAAGTAAAATGGCTCGACAAGGAACCCGTACAACGCCATTTAGAATAAAGGATTAACGATCTTAAAAGGCTTTAAGGTAGTATCATACTTTGGTAAGAAACCAAAACAGAAATGTTCACATATTTACGTATAACTTACAGGGTATGAAGATGGTGATGGTAGGAACATACCGTTAACATGTTTCCGCCTGAAATGGTGTATTTATCAAGAAATTAGTAAAAGCAACGACCGAAACTATTTCTGATCTATATTAAAAGATATCAAAAATAACTGTGAAAAGATTAAAGAAACTGGCGTTTTTTCACAGTGTTCTCAAAATTTGGGCACCGTATGGGACAGGGAATTTCACAGATGACTGTTACTGTATCTTCCTTGATATTTTTGCCCATGAATCTGCAAAACAAAAGCATGATCATATTACCTTTAAAACAATGTTTAATTAACTATCCAAACCGCGATATTTAATTCACGCAGCAAAACTCGTACGTAATATGTATATTACATGTGACAACTTGGCTTGTATAATTCATCATGTTATAGCAGCGACAATTTATAGAATAATATATTGCACTTTGCACAGGACGGCTTGTCAGCCGGCACGGTTTTTTTTTCATCTTCATTGGCGATGTGGTATTATGTCGTTCGTTGATTAAGCTGAACATAATTAACGCAGCCGCCGTGCCGGCAAGCTGTCCTTTGCCCTGGGGGGATTCCCCCCTGAAATGTAGGCCGTTGACCGGAGGTGGAGAGGGTGTAGAAAGCTTGGGTTAGTTGACGGTTGGTGGCTTGGGCGATGATGTTCCCCCCAATCTTCGTTTCATTTCAGGGCAATGGTTCCGGAGTTTGTACTGATTGGCAACAGGAATCTATATTAGTAATCAGCGATAAGCTTAGCTGTGGGGAGACTATAGGGCTTCAGTGTGCCATGCCACACAGGGCTAGGCCAGGGCGGTTTGCCGTCTACTGCTTGTTTTTTCTCCATCTCTTTCAGACCCACATCGATCCATTAGGAGGAATACTGACCCCAAAATAACTGCAGGTTCTGATTTTAACAGGTTTTCTTTAAACTAGTGATACAAACAACCAGGAGTGATAAATTAATCACGCCATTGTTTCTATACAGAGGCCCCGATATAAAAAAAATACGGAGCATGATTTTATCCCCACTCGATTTGAAACACACACATCATACATAGGCCTACATACACACACACGTTCCGATTTAATTAAATTCCATTGAATAAGGTGAGAGGCGATGAATGTCCTCATACGTATTTCATAACGTCCCGACGTGCTGTTGGCATGGCAGTTTTGTATCTCATAATTTATGACGCCATTATCTCCCCTCTCTTTCCATCTCTGTGGAGCTCTCTCGATCTCCCGCTCAATCCTTTTTTTCTTTTCGTTCGGCCGGAATTCACTACGCCAGGGAAATGCATCGCACAGGCGTCTGAGTGGCCGGGGATCGCCTTGCAATCCTATAGCCTCGGCCAGGCCACGAGCTGAAAAAAAAAAACAGGCCGTGCAGAAAATAACAATATATGCCCGCTTGCTTCCCTATAGCCCTGCGTGTGTATAATAATACACTGACGACTAAATTGTCAAATCTTGACTGGTTCCCCGTGCAAGTGTGAGCGCGTATGTACACTGACAAAAAAGCCTGATAACTGAAATTGTCACATCTTTATAGTTGGTACCCTGCCAAGGTACCGTTACTTACAATGTTTCTTCTCCCCTGGTGTTTCATCAATGCATCCCGCATAATTATAATGCAATGTAACAGCGCAGACCTATTTATAATTCCATGCGACAGTAATTTTTTGAATACATTGTATAGCCTACATTTAAAGGTAAACTACAGGATTGGGAACATACTCAAACAGAAATGTTCACGGATTTACCTATAACATTCAGGATATGAGGATGGTGCTGGTAGAAACATACTATTAGAACATTTCCGCCTCAAATGGTATTTAACTAGAAATTAGTAAAACAAAGACTGAAAACAGTTTTGATCTCAGGGATAAGATCAAAACCATTCTTTATGTTTTATAAGAAAAATTGAGTTGGGTTTCCGTTATTTCTTTCGTGACTCAGATGTCCGATTGAGCTCACATTTTCACATGTTTATCATTTCATGTATGCTGGATCAGACAAAGTTTAAGTGATGTTTTGTGACCTTAACCAATCATGTATTATACCTTTAATATGTCAGAGTTGTGACGGTAGGCCTACTTGAACAATTTCACCACTGACAGCGAAATACCGTTCATAAGCTGGCCATATAGGCTTACACAAATCATGCTTAACAAAACAAAATGACTGGAAAACAGCAACACATATGGCTGTCATATCGATTAAAACTGTTCAAATACAGCTGTTTCAACAATGTTTCCATAGCCTTTAAATTTTATTTCATACTGAAAAGACCGCTGAGAATTTCACAGATGTCATCAGCGTGCTTTAATTATCAACATGACATTGATAAAATGAATGCAATGCAGCCCAAATCATTACGTATATTATAATGATAATGATATATATAATGAGGAACGTAGATTTATGAGCTCGATGCTGGACTAAAATGCAATTGTCTGCCAATTTGCATCTCATTTGTACATTAAACACACACACAACAGTATAAACTGTATTGAGTAAATAGAATGGGAAAACACAAACGTAGCAGTGTTTTTTTTTACCGTGCGAAAAGCTATTTATTCCCTGTAAATAATAATTTCCAAAGCACTTAAAAGAGATAATGCAATAAGCCCTGGAGAATTATTTACTCGTGGTCACGTGCGGGTCATCTTGTCCTTTGGATGTGATTTTCCTGATGACCACTTTACGCTGCAATTTCCGTCATACAGGACAAAGTCAGTGTCAGTGTGTTTATGTGTATAGGCATGTACAGTATATGACTGTATAATACGACATGTCTGCACAACGGCCTCAACTCCAAAATTGCTTTGGAGTTGTGTGATACTTATACACAGCGCGCATGTAGGTTAGACGGTCCTTGGAGCAAACTGCACTGCTAGGCCGAACGGCGCGGCTGCTGCTTCTGCACGTACGGTGCCTTATACCCTCTGGGACAAACGGATTATCGATATCACAGTGCATTTCAAATTAGACGGTTTGAGTTCCAAATATTGTACATTTTATATCCCACACCGTCAGCTCTATGGAATAAGACTCCAATGCTAATACCATATGCGAATCAAAATGTTTTTTTATATATTTTCAAGATGGCAAATGTTCACGGTAATTTGTAGGCCTACATAGTGACATGGAACATTGTGATCACGTATATTTTGAACAATGGCTTTGCGTTTCTGATTTAATTATAATATTTTATGTTTGCATCAACCATCCAGTACCCACACAATTCTTTATAAATGCAGCCCCGAACACACACAACGCTTAGGATACAACATAATTCGCAATATTGATAATAAATTATCACTACCTTTCACGATTACAATTTAACACCGTGCCGGTATACTTGTAACATTGCATACGATATAACTACCTATTCACAAAATGTCAGGAATTGAACGAATCATTCAGCGAGTAAATCCCTGTATAATAATACAATTATGCAGGCTTCATAGAAAAGCACCACACGGCACGTTTGAAAGGCGTGTGCATTAACCACTAGCACCAATGAAGCCAGACCACATGAATCATGCGATCCGAGTTCAAGGTAGGCCTATTATTTCATTATTCCAACTTGACAGGATTTCTGAGAAATTCTTCTCTTTTGTTTTTCAAAAATGTATCGAATTCTGTATGAAATCTATAAATAGAAAGCTTTCAGACCGGATAATGACTTTTGTATCCCTACCAAACCAGTATATTCCCTATAGATTATATACCTTTCAAATATACAATGTACAGTTTTGTATTTTCTCTTTCAAACCAACTGCCGTTTTTAGTATATGGGATTTTTATGACTGTGCGATGACTGTGGAGTTTTTATGCAATTAATTTCATAAAGTAGGTCAGTGAAAACACGACCACGAGAGCTTAACTAACACAATCAATTCGTCGTTCATTTTCTGCATTTGATTATTTTCAGTCGATTTGCGTGTACATTTTGCATGAGCGGAACCCTACAATTCAATTCAATTGGAAATTGCAGTTTTAAAGATGCACCAGGCGTCCCTGCCTGATTTTTGCAGGATGAGAAAAAATGCGAATAAACAAACGGGAAAAAAAGAGATAAAAAGATAAAAACAGATAAAAACCCGCATGCTGAAATTCCTATTTCATGGTACTTTGGTAGCATACCGAAACAGAAATCTTCACAGATTTACATGTGACTTACAGGGTATAAAGATGGTGATGGTACTAACATACCGTTAAAATTGTTCTGCCTCAAATGCTGTATTTATCCAGAAAAGAGTTAAACAAAATAATGACCAAAAACAATTGTGGCCTTCTGTATAGCTAACAGTATTTCCTAATCAGCGAAATATTTCATGAAAAATACCGCATTTCAAATAAACTTAGCCATAGCTGTGGCCGGCTTCAATATGTGTCTCTAACTCTCTATTGAACATTCGCAATTGGTACGCCTTCAAAGAACATCTATCTTCCCCGGATTGTGGCCTAGCTGTCCATGTGTGCCCTAATTGATGTACCACAATAATAAACATACGCCGGGTAACTCATTTTAACATCATCCACGGGAGATCTCTCTTAGGTAGAAATAAAGTTATTTCAGGAAATCCTGATATTTATATTATTTAGAATCCCAAACTCGTTTAATGCAGCCAACGGCACAGTACGACGGAGTCTTTCCTCTTTCTTCGTTTCATGGCCGGGAAAACGAGTGTCTTTCTGGTTGGTCAATCTGTGACTTATAGGCCTATGATAATTGCAGCATGGAAGAAAATGGTGTCCCGGACAAATTTATACAGTATCAGGGGAGGTAATTGCTTTTCATTAGGACACATATTTGAACATCTTCCCTAAGTAAGTAATCACCGGGGTGATTTGTCGGTATTGTTGAAGTAATTGCAAATAAATTACATTTAGTGGTCGGACGTCCCAAACACGTCGTGGTTTAGAGATGAAGCTTTCAGTAGAGCATTTTTTGGTTATGTTTTTCATTTGTGTCTACTTGCCAGTTGTTTTGAATTCAATTTAAAGATACAGTACAGGATTGGTAACATACCCAAACAGAAATATTCACAGATATTACGTCTAACTTACAGGGTATATGAACTATAATGATTGTGCTGGTAGAAACATACCGTTAAAATATTTCCGCTAGAAATGGTGTAATTAGAAATTAGTAAAACAAAGACCGAAAACAGTTTTGAACTCGGGGTAACATCAAAACCATTCTTCATGTTTTATAAGAAAAATTGAGTCGGAATTATCGCTATTTTCTCGTGACTCACAACGTCCGATTGAGCTTTACCTTTACCTCAAGCTTTACCTTGAGCTGTGACCTTTACCTATCATGTAATATACCTTTAATATAAGTGCATGGTTGATTGTTAGTAGTAATTACATGCCGTGACGATACGACTTTCCACTGTAATAGATTAAAAAGTAAAATAGAAACAGGATACAAATGACATTCAACGTTAATTAATTGAATAGAAATAATGATGACCTTCGATCGTTGATTAAACCTAGTGCACTGACTTCATAGCATGCAGTTCCATTTGTATATCGCAATACTATTTTTCAAATACACATTTTGGTATGGGGATTTTTATTTGGCTTTGGAAGGAACGGTGGAGAATGTTAATTTGAATAAACAAAAGACAGAAATGCTTAAATATCTATGCAAAATCCTGGCATTTATATATTTGATATTGATTTGAATTATTTCCTGAAATGTTGTCAATGTTCCCAATATTCACGATCTCCGTATGTTGTTCTCTCGAAAAAGTGAACACCGTTCGTGATGACTGTTCACGGGTTTAGTGTCATGATTTACATTTTAGGAAAGAAGATGATTGGAATTAATGCTCTGTTAAAAAAAACCACTCATTTACTTCAACTTTCAAATGTTTTATAATTTATTGATTAAAAAAACACAACAAATGACCGGGGAATGTCAAATGTACATTTTGCAGTATTTTGAACATTGCATCTTACCAAAAACATTCTCTGAAAAAGTAATAAATAAATACAAATACATATATGTAAAATTAAAAGGTAACACGCATTTGATCTGATATAATATAATAGAAGGTCTGTTGAGGGAAAGGTTACAAAGAATGGAAACTGTCATGCATGGTTACGAATTATTATTTAATTTGTAACGAGCAGTGATAAAGCCATTATATTCTATTCATTCTTCCGACGCTACATGTACAAAAAATTGTACATGTGTTGCCAGCTTCTAACTGCCATGCGTCCATATTGGTATTCAGATGTACAGTATAGATGTAAAAGAGAAAAAATGTTATTGGAATGATCGGAAAACAAAATTCTTCATTATTTACGTATGCCTAATTGCATTATACATGTATATAACGATGATTTAATATGTTGGAATTCTCCAGTTAAAATATTTTTGCCTGAAATGCAACTTATATACATGCAACTTATATACATGTATTCTATACATTAGATATTATTCTTGTAAAAGAAAAACCGAATAGTCCACGTCATTTGAAAATCAAATTTAGCTTCTAATCTTAATGTTCAAACGGAAGGAAAAGTGAGTGTATTTTATGTTGCATCACGACAAAATACGATACGACGACCTTCATGAAGCGAGTTTGACTTTAACACGCACTTGTTAATAATAATTATAATTATATAATAATTAGGCCCTATTCTAGACTATTATGAAGTTATTACTTTCATAGTTAGTCTTTAAGTGCTATCTGATATTCAAGACTAATATCAGAACAGCATAAGGCATAGTAATTATATCGACAAAGCTTTTTCCTGTCGCTGAGGTGCCGGGTGGTCGCATTTTCAAGTACTGATATTTAGATCTAATTGGCCCAAGCGAAGTTTACGTTTGTTCGTCTTCTGTAGGCCTACTGGTGATTTCATCATTTTGACCGACCCATTGGCTATAATATTGCACGGCATGACCAAGCTTTATTCATTATGCCCATCAATTCAGGACGGTATTTATTTCAGTTTATGCACTGCATGCTAGCCACACGTCCCTTTACACATGCAGTCCCTCCTTTTTTTACGGCCATTTTATATTCGAGTCTCTTTTATTTTTTTTTCTTCCACAAGCTGAGGCGCGTATCAAATGCCATGAAATTAATCGCGCCTTCTTTTGTGCAGGGCGCAGACGGGACGAGTCCAACAAATAAAAAAAAAAAGAGGAAGAAAAAAGAAGAAGAAGGAGAAGTAGAACTTTAATCATTCTTAACCTGATTGATTCAGGCCACTAAAGGGGACCAAAATGCGCTGCTCGTCTCCTTGCCGTATTGTGTGTTGTCCGTTAAATGGCGGTAAAAAGCTCTATTTAGCGTCGTACGACGACGTTAGTGGCGTGCTACATTGTATGGTGTGATGAAGGGGACATTAACGGATGTTGTATAAGACTTACACAGTGCAGGGGGTCGTGTATGGCTTTCCCATTTTGTACTGCGGAACCTTTACAACGGACCGTAATACGGGTCCCCTGCCCTAGAATGATACAGGCTGTTGCAAGCATTATGAGCCAAAATGTCGAACCGACTGACAATTATACAATTAACTTAAAGGTACAGTACAGGATGGTAACATACCCAAACAGAAATGGCCACAGATTTACTTATACGTTTGAGAGTATGAAGATGGTGCTGGTAGAAACATACGTACCGTTAAAACTTTTCCGCCTGTAATTGTTTATTTATCCAGAAATTAGTAAAACAAAGACCGAAAACAGTTTTGATCTCGGGGTAAGATCAAAACCATTCTTTATGTTTTAAAAAACAAATTGAGTCGGGTTCCGCTATTTTCTCGTGACTCAGAATGTCCGATTGAGCTCAAATTTTCACATGTTTATTTGTTCATGTACAATATTGTACCTGTTTGATCAAAGTTGCGTGACTTTTACCAATCATGTACTTTACCTTTATGGCGTTTGGTCAGATGCACACTATAAGATATACTGGACTAAACGCACATGCATGGTTTCTAACCCATCATCGTGCAATAGGGATTAACGATGAAACTCCGAAACCAGACTCAGTTCATATCAGAAACATAGAATACATGCAGCATTATGGGGATTAATATCACAAGATAAAACCAGTTCAATTTGCAATGCCCCGCAAAATTACATTCAGGATCTTTGGTCGCGATTGCATGGTTACACGTTCATCAAACAATAGCCTACATAACCCGTAATTAAACCTCCTTATAGCAATTTATACGAAGCATTTTACAGCGTTTCCGTAAGAACCAGGGAGAAAGAACTTTCTTTTCAGCCGGCAATTACAAAACCAATTCCCTGACTATGAATATTATGAGCTCATTGGCAAATTCTGTCAATCGTGGATGACCAAGCCCCGAATCACGCCATGTTTCGACACCCGACAGTGAGCGTAATACCGTTCCGTTTACCCTACTGCACATGCAGCCCATCCCATAGCCTCCCCGTGCATTGCAAACCGCACCGAACCAAGCTAATCTTGAAACAAGTCAACTAATATTTAATTAAAATCCCTAATTAGACATGGTTTCGTGATATTGCTCTGTTTTGATTTTATCCATATGGACCGGTTAAGGTTATACCAGCGCAATTAACTCTTATTAAATGAATGCTCCCAATAAAGGTGCTTACGGAGCTCAACGGGTGCCATTCTACTTATCCAGATAACCACAACATTTATCTCGCCAAGTCGACTTTTGGAGTGGTAAAAGACGTCTTGTTTTAATAATTATCTCAACAAGATGACTTTTAGCGAAAACGTCTTATCGTGATAAATAACCTCAGTTTTTTGTCGTCATTCAAGTACTTCCTTCTTTCAGTAAGTCGTCTTGGTGAGATAACTTATCAGGATAATTATGTCGACTTCTTAGTTTTCACTACGTCATCTTGTTCAAATAAATCATCTGGATATGTCGACTTTTAGGGCCGCAATAAGTCGACTTGGCGAGATAAAATTATGTGATTATCTGGATAAGTGGAATGGCGCTCGAGGAGCGCCGTAGGTATTACATGAACGGTCATGTTTGATTTTTTAATATAACATTTTCTAAGGTGATTTATCCGAACCTGTAAAATTCTATCCAGATCGCTAACCGTTGAATTACAATGAGCATAGGCCTCTCCTTAAGATAACCGCGAGTCTTGCAGTAAACATTACTTTCGATCGAAATTACGAATGAATGCACTAATGTTTATTCCATAATGAATTAGTCTCCATTACGGAGATGTATTTGTCAGACCTGATAAATTGTCTGCTGAATATTTCCACCGTAATTATAGGCCGTGACAGTTCAAGTAAGAAAGAAAATGAGCCATTTTGTATTTGGAATCTGACTTCGTAATAAGGCAAATCGACCGTAGTCCGCAGCGTCGTCACGGGCGTTAATACCTAAAGTCTTCCCATCAGTCCTATGGCAATTTATTTGGCGGGTTTGTTTCGCTCGTAGAGGCCGTGGGGAGATCTCGGCCGGGCCGAGCTATGATGTATTTAAGAACGGGAATCCCTTAATGTTCCGCAAACAAACTTGATGGGCCGGACAGGGTCCAAGGTCCGCGGCAAGGCAATGACAGAACGCACTATATATCTGCCAGCAACCGGTAGGAACGCCAACCGGCAGAGACTACAGTGAGCGTGCTGCTTTATAAAATACCGTAACCAGGCTTATAGGTCTTGGGAGTTACTGCGGAAATCATCAGGCCGGGAAATTGCAAGCCGCCTCGGGGAATGATGCTTCCAAAAGCGCGGCAAAAGGAGTAGCAGAAGATTTGAAAAAGGACCAGCAGAGAAAGAGAAAAAAAGCTACTTTCATATTCGAAAGTTATTTAGCTCACTATAAAAAGAACGTTTTAAATGCTGGTTATTATCAGCAAAATGTGCAAAGCATGTGTTAGATTTGGCGGGAGCGCATGGGCAATCGTCGATTCGTCGTTTAATCAATACCACACGTGGTATAAACATTTGATGGAATTCATATTTACAAATGTACATCTGTGTTTATATGTTGAGTATACATGTGTACATGCATGAATGGACATAATAATATGTTCACAAGCGAGAATTGGCAATAGGTCGTCCACCTGCGAACATATGCAATTATATTGATGGTGTACATTGTATAGACGTGGATGACTCTTCCATGCGACTGCATCCGTGGCATAAAATTGTAATATGAATCATTTCGCTGTGTCTATTAAAATCATTGTGCATGTCGGTAGGTCGGTGAAGCAGGCCCCGTCTGGTGCGGAGATTTAAAGGCAGACCTGTAGTCCTCGCTCTGTCGGCCGACTTCTTGACGTTGACAGCACCCAGATGGATAGGCCTGTATTGTGTATTCAGTAAATTGGATGTACTTAAGAACAAATCAAACGTTTTCCAACTAGGGACCTGTATATATCACCAATTCCCACATGAATTTACATCTATGAAGAAAATGCAAGATGAAACATTGATACACTAGGATCCAAATTTATTAATATAGGGTCTGATCAAACATGTACACGAAATAATGAACCTAGCTTGAAAATTTGAGCTCAATCGGACATCAGTTCTGAGTCATGAGAAAATAGTGAAAACCCGACACAGTTTTTCGTATAAAACATATAGGGTTTAATATTGGTATCTAGTTTTCACAACTGCATGTCCAGAATGTAGGCTTGCACTGTTACACGACTTTGAATACAAGAAATAGACAACGGTGAACACATTATTTTGTAGAACATAATGAGAGTAACTCGCATGATGAGCAATGAACTTACCAAAATTGTTACCGAGTAAATTCAGTCTTTTCGACTCCATCGACTTGCAGGTGCCAATAGTAGGTTATATAGGATTGGGAAACGGACACTAGATAAACCTTTTTAATAATAATCCTGTAGTGAGGGCGCTGTTTCGGAATCTATGATTAAAGTAGATCATAATTAAATTACAAATCATGATGGACCAGCTTGGAGCTTGCTATACATAAATTGCCTAAACACACACTCAAGTCGGGATAGATGAGAACCCAGATAAACGGAATATTGCGCTTTGAATATCCAAGTGCAATTTGGTATACTGAATTCCGTCTGGGGCACATTAGTAATGTCGGACTGTCCAATGTTATGGACTCTGTCCACGCGGCGAACGCCCACAGCTTGGGGTGGGGGCGGTTGAGGAAGTGCGTGTATCGGGTCCTCGCACTTCCCAATAAAATGATGGCTGAATTAAAACAGAGAACTGATATTTCCTAAATCCGCGGACAGACAAACAGACCAAAAAAAGACAGATCAGACCAGGCCAGTCAGACACAGTAATTATGATCTGTGCGTAATACGTCAATTGCTAGGTAGGCCCATATACCAATAAGGCGATATCTGGCACTTGCAGCTATTCCCAGTGATCGTGATTGAATAGTCTGCAGTGTTAAACATGACGGAGATTTGTGTCAGCAGAAAATAACTCATTTGGATTGTTTCACTTTTAATAAAGAAAATAGTTTGTTGCCGTCTTGAGTGATGACAATTTCCACTAGAATGGGCAGAGGGGCGCAGGTTGATCAACCTTGTAAACAGAGCCGAATTTGACTCATCTCATGACCAAATTCATATTTGACAGACAAGCCTGATGTAGTTAACTACATGTATACCGGCAGTTAAAGGTAGTATCATACTTTGGTAAGTATATACCCAAAACAGAAATGTTCACAGATTTACGTATAACTAAAAGGGTATGAAGATGGTGGTGTTAGAAACATACCGTTTAAATATTTCCGCCTGAAATAGTGTGTTTATCCAGGATTTAGTAAAACAGCGACCGAAAATAAGAAAAACTGTGGCAGTTTTTCACTGTTTAAAAAAAAAGTGGGCACCGTATGGGACTGAAATTTTCAGAAATGACTGTTATTGTATCTGTTTTGATATTTTTGCCCATGAATCTGTATTTTGTTTTGATAAAAACCAAAGTATAATGTTACCTTTAAAGGTAATTTCATACTTTGGTTACAAATGAATGCAGATTCATATGGGCAAAACATTAAGAAAGATACAGTAACAGTCATCTGTGAAATTCCCAACAGTCCCATATCGGTGCCCACGTTTTGAGAAAACAGTGAAAAACGCTCACGGTATTTTACAAATCTTTTCACAGAATCTTCCGTAGATCAAAATTGTTTTTGGTCAATATTGTTTTTACTCTTTTGTAGATAAACACAGCATTTCAGGCAGAAACACTTTGAACTGCATGTATGTTTCTACCATCACTATCTTTATACACTGTAAGTTATAGGTAAATCTCTGAAGATTTCTCTTTCGGTATGCTATACCAAAGTATGATAGTACATTTAAAGCTGAAAATTCTTGGAACCTTGGTAATATGCAGTAATCTCAACCACTATCTGCCTTTTTCTATAGTCACACTGAGGGCAGCTATAAACATGTACTCATTATATCCTTTGATGCAACCAAGGTGTTCACAACAATCCCATTTTCCTGCATATCACTGTCGAATTTGCTTCAGCATCCAATAATAATCTGTGCATAATATGCGAATTTTTGCGTTTACCCGTAGTTACCGTGGCATCGGCGCTTCGGGCCACGCACGTTTCAGTTACAGATCTGGAATGCAGATTGTTAGATGCAATCTTCCCATTTTCACACAGGTTGTGACACTTTTTTAATGAAAAAAATGCTAGCCTTTATTTCTTGAAAACCAGAAAAAAGCAACTTAAAGGTATAATACAATGATCTGTAATGGTTACAGAACAACCCTCACACTTTGTCTGATCAAACATGTACATGAAATTGATAATGAACCTATGGAAATTTGAGCTCAATCGGACATCAGCTCTGAGTCACGATAAAATGGTAAAAACCCGACACCATTTTTGTAATAAAACATAAAGAATGGTTTTAATCTTACCCGGAGACCAAAACTGTTTTCGGTCTTTGTTTTACTAATTTCTGGATAAATACACCATTTCAGGTGGAACTATTTTAACGGTATGTTTCTAACCACCACAATCTTCATACCCCGAAAGTTATACGTACATCTTTTCTGTTTGGGTATGTTACCAATCCTGTAAATGAATCAATGCTGTGCCAAAGCATTAAGTATGCGTATTGCAGTCCAAAATATAAATAAATATAAAGTAAACAAATTAATCGATAAGTAAGTTGATAAACACAGATATTAAAAAATAAATAAACAAATAAACAAGAATCATGTGTCCATGTACACTAACAACAGCAGCAGTAGCAGTAACAACAACAGCAGCAGCAGCAACAATAGCAGCAGCAGCAGCAGCACTATCTAGGAACGACCCCTTTTCTCTGCAAAGCAGGTCGTGTTTGCATTAATGTAACACCCAAGTGACCAGCGTGCATGATGCATCATCACATACCTCTTTAAATTTCCCCACAAGTCAGTAATGTACTCATTCATTTTGGGCCAGTGTTTCAGGGGATGTAAATTTAATAAATGCAGCACTTGACGGCAGAACAAATGTTGATACTGACCGGTGTGGTCTGATAATGCCCCAAGGCATACGGGGTGTGGGCTGGGGGCTCTGTACGACGTGTCTGCTGGCCGTCTCTATCTCCATGTCTGTAATTATGGCGCACTGTTAACTACATGCATCCGTAATTTTCGAAAGAAAATTTGCCCAAAGACTTATTGGGCCATTCTTAGTGTCCTTAAAGGTAATATCATACTTTGGGTTTTTATCAAAGACATACAGATTCATGGGCAAAAATATCAAGACAGATACAGCTGCCGTCATCTGTGAAAATTTCAGTCCCACACGGTGCCCACTTTTTGAGAAAACAATGGAAAACAGCCACAGTATTTCTTAAGTATTTTGTCTTTTATTTTTGATCTTTTAAAAGATCAAAAAGATTTTCGGTCGTTGTTTAACTAATTTCTGAATAAAAACACCATTTCAGGCGGAACAATTTCAACGGTAGGTTTCTACTAGCATCATCTTTTTACCCTTTAAGTTATACGTATATCTGTGAACATTTCTGTTTTGGTCTCTTACCAAAGTATGATACTACCTTTAAGGGATTCAACCTATTCTCAATTAAATTAATTTTGTTAAAAATATACATAATTTGCAACGTTATAAAGGGGTTAGTTTAACATGTTCTAACAATTTAAACAGTAGAGGGTAATTTTGTCTTCCGCGCTTTCGACATCGACTTTCATTTATTAAAATGAATCAGAATGAAGGAATAGACAAAATGACGGGTTAAACCGTTTTAGTGATTGATGGTGCGCAGCAATAACGAAGCTGGCGATGTCGACATTTTGTCTATTTCTAATATACAATTGGCCTAATCCAAATAATACGATACCCCTTTTTTATAATTAGCGCAGCCACAGTGAAACAAGCAATTTATTAAAGTCAAACCATTAAGAGCATGCAGCAGTGCTTACTCCTTGAATGCTATACCATACGCTTGTCATTAAAGGCAGCGTACAGGATTTGCAAGGCCTCCAAAAAAAACCCATAATTTAGTTTGAGACAGAAAATGGACTCAACAGTTCGTTAAAAGTGCAAACAGTCACCATGAGAAATCTTGGTTAATCAGATGCTGTTTTTTTTAAAGGAAATCAAGATTTAGTGTCTTTCAAAAAGATCGTTCGTCCGAACGATTTTTTTTAGCATTTCGAAAGCGTGGTGTAACCGTGAAGGATTCCAAGGGGGCAAGATTATTTCGGCCGTATTTCTGCTATCCAGATGAACAAGGCGTAAAACGTACATGAAACAACGTCTGTAAGGAAGTTTAAGGTTAACTTCTGTACAAGTACCAAATTCAGCCAAAACGCACATCTTTGCTAATATAATGCAATATGCTCCCTTTAAGAATAACAATTATTTGTTCACCTTCTGCTTGAATTGACTTGACCAGACTCTCAAGTGGCTGTTACCTTTGTTCACAATGTGAAGCCACTACTCATGTCACAAACCATTATTATGTTGAAAGCTGAACTGAAGTATGACAAATGTCATTAGGGTTTATCATGCGTGAGATTTGTGGGTTTTTTTTTCAAAAGGCAATCGAAGTGTATAATGAAACTTTGAAGAGGACGTTGACGCATTTGCAAAATTGTACCAAAAAATATAGGCTTAATAAAAAGGTTCAGAGCAATTGCTTAAATTCTGAAATTCTGAAATTGTAAATTGTAGTATAAAAAAGGATGAATGACTATTAAATTCATTCCAGATGATAAAATCGCCGCAGTCGATGATGTTAATATTTAAGCATAGCCACATTGCATACGAACACACACAAGCTGACATAATGATTTCAAAAACTACATAAATGTACGTGAGTTATCTATCATGTTTTAAGGTAATATCATAATCATACGTTGGTTTTTGTCAAAGAAATACATATTCATGGGAAAATATATCAAGGAAGATACAGTAACAATCATCTGTGAAAATTTCAGTCCCATACGATGCCCAATTTTTGAGAAAACAGTGAAAAACGGCCACAGTATTTCTTTAGTCTTTTCTCTTTTATTTTAGATCTTTAAAATATCAAAAATAATTTTGGTCACTAGTTTTACTCTTTTCTGGGTAAATACAGCATTTCAGGCAGAAATATTTTAGCAGTATGTTTCTACCATCACCATCTTCATACCCTGTAAATTAAAGGTAAACATGTGAAGAGTTCTGTTTTGGTGTGCTGCCAAAGTATGATACTACCTTTAAACAGCACGCAAAATGCACACCGCAAATAGATTTGCGCCGTTAACGCCCGGCTGAACCTAACACCGTACGCATAATGATTCCTATACCATCCGTATGAGACACACGACGCGCAAAGAAAATATAACTCCACACATCCATTTTGTACATTTGTCTGTGCCGCACGACAGAATGAATTATGATCGTACCGAATTATTTATGTTCGTTGCCATAGTTTCCAAAGATACCACGATGAATATAGATGAACAGATTGTCGTTTTTGTACAAAAAAAATGCCAGGAATTCTCAATAGGGGTTTGGCATGCTCGCCTTGTACTGGCCATCAACGGGCCAGCCTGATCCTCTGCAACTGTTTGCTATTGAACAAACATAAGTCCCATGACACGCTCACCCTTTGCATAATAATATCCCATCCAGTGTTCTATACGTGCCTATACGATTTCGGCCTGTGTGTTTTTTCTTCTTTTGGTCCCGATTTATCAGCCGAAAATCCCCACTGTGAATCCTGATTAAGCCCTCCCCATCCATCACACTGCCTTGTAGGGGACCCGCCTGCAATGCCATTATATGTCATCATTAGCTGTAAATTAATTGGTCTTGGGCCTAGAACAGCGATGAGGGGGCCCTTTATACAGGTTTCTCGTATTCCGTGAAATCCGAGTTGTCTTTTTTTTTTTGATCATTAAAATAGATTTTAATGAGGAAAATGCTCAAAGTACGGGACAGGGAGGCAGGAGGGGTTCATAACCCTTTTTTCCCAGGTACATGTGGTGATATGCAGCATAAAGACGCTACAGCAAATGAGCAATTTGTTCAATCCACATCATTAAAGTAAAAAAAATTAACTTAATATAAATTTAAATAACTTAAAATTATGTCACATACAATACATCCAAAGCCTCAACCCGAGGTCATGCTAGTCTAGACCTGAGGTCATGCTTGTCTCGACATAAGGTCATACTAGTCTCGACCTGAGGTCATACTAGTCTCGACCTGAGGTCATGCCAGTCTCGACCTGAGGTCAAGCTAGTCTCGACATCAGGTAATGGTAGTCTCGACCTGAGGTCGTGCCAGTCTCGACCTGAGGTCACGCTAGACTCGACATAAGGTCATACTTGTCTCGACCTGAGGTCATACTAGTCTCGACCTGAGGTCAAGCCAGTCTCGACCTGAAGTCAAGCTAGTCTCGACATAAGGTAATGGTAGTCTCGACCTGAGGTCGTGCCAGTCTCGACCTGAGGTCATGCTAGTCTCGACATAAGGTCATACTAGTCTCGACCTGAGGTCATACTAGTCTCGACCTGAGGTCATGCCAGTCTCGACCTGAGGTCATGCCAGTCTCGACCTGAGGTCTAGCTAGTCTCGACATCAGGTAATGGTAGTCTCGACCTGAGGTCGTGCCAGTCTCGACCTGAGGTCACGCTAGACTCGACATCAGGTCATGCTAGTATCGACATAAGGTCATGCTAGTCTCGACCTGAGGTCATGCTAGTCTTTACATGAGGTCATGCTAGTCTCGACATGAGGTCATGCTAGTCTCGACATGAGGTCATGCTAGTATCGACATGAGGTCATGTTAGTCTCGACCGGAGGTCATGCTAGTCTAGACCTGAGGTCATGCAAGGCTCGACATGAGGTCATGCTAGTATCGACATCATGTCACGCTAGTCTAGACCTGAGGTCATGCTAGTCACGACCTGAGGTCATGCTACTCGACCTGAGGTCATGCTAGTCTCGACATGAGGTCATGATGAGGTCATGCTAGTCTCGACATGAGTTCATGCTAGTCTAAACCTGAGGTCAGGCTATCTCGGCATGAGGTCATGCTAGTCTCGAAATGAGGTCACGTTAGTCTTGCTAGCGTCGGTATGAGGCCATGATAGTCTCGATATGAGGCCAGGGTCGATTTCACCAAACTCATCGTAACTTACTATCAATCGTGAGAGTTTTGATGCATTGCAGGCCTACGTAGGAAACGATGGGATATCCTTCGTAACTCGAGTTACGATCGATCGTAGGGCTTCGTGAAATCGCCTCCTGTAGTGTTAACCATAAATTTACCACCACATGGATGAGTTTAGCTGGCATTTACAGTCTACTACACGAATAATGTATTATAAGCTGCTGAATATTATTTTCAGGTAATTGAGCTCTGTACAACGACACAGAGGAAATAATTCTCGCCACATAATTCACGGGGAAAATTCTCAATTCAAGATTCGTACGTGTGCTGTTGCCTAGGAGGGCACAAATGAAACTATTCCGTGGAATCCAAGCACAATAGTCCAAACTCTCGCTTCAAAATTCAATCATCAAATAAGCCCATTCTTTCTTTGATAATTCTTCTTTTGAAAAGAAGAAGGAGAATTTATGAAACCGAACGGAATCTTCGTACACAGAATACGGTTGTCGATATTTTCATACAGATGGTGGATCGATGTTATATAGCAAGCAGCTTTCAGACATCTTGTCGTGATTTGTTTCACACGCCGCTGGTTCGCGGCCTTGTCGGTCGCAGTTACGGGGCTCGATTTATCATTTTTATGCATTCCTCTTATTTATTTTTTTACTGCAAAGGCATAGTAGGCCTACACCATGGTTGGTCACGTATATATTAATGCTTGTTAATTGATTTCTTGTTTCCGTTATTTATTCATTTTTTCAAAATTTATTTTAGGGGCGCATTAATTCCAGTCATCTAGTCATCAAAATGCACATCATGACCTGGGAAAATTTCCTCCCAAATCCATCTGTAATACGGTTTCTCTTGAGAACAACCAGCGAATATCGGTGGGTTTTTGTAAGAGTGAACTTGTGCACGAATTCCTATAGATCCCTGATATTAGAATCAACATGAACGCACGTGTGTGTGTTTGATGATTTTCAGATGCAGACCGCCCAATTATCGGACAGCTTGGGGAAATTTTTCAACCCAATATTGGTATTAATATTGACTTTATGGACCTGTAGGCGTCCATACGAAAACCGAACAACGTGTTTCTGTTTGCAATTCCCCATTTTTAATTTGATACATAATTATTATTCATTGTTATTAATGATAATCCGTTTATAGGGGAGATATAGAATTTGCATAATACACAATCATGTCCCATACTTCAAGCATGTTCCTTACAATATAGACCACATATTAGACGGCACAATTTGCAAAACAAATCGCGAAATCATTCGTATAGGAGATGCTAGTCTCAATTTCAGCCAGGTCTGGTGAGCGGCAGAAACAAGCGGCTGATATGGAGTCTACCTCATACTGATCCATATGGCTACGAGAAAACAGTGGGCATAACGCATTATAATGTTACAGCTGAACATCATAATCCTGCAAAAGATGAAATAATTATGAATCTATTTTCAATTTCCTGGTTAATTACTATGTAGGCAGTATTTGGCATTTATATTTCTGCGGTTGACCCTTCATCATCAAAACGATGCCAATAATGTTGGGTAAAACATCAATTTACTGGCCTTCACTACCTTTGCTATTTCCAATATTCCCTCCTGTAGTTTTCATATCCAAAATTGTACGTATTATTTGTCAATGAGATAGTACTGCCGGTGAAAGTGTACAATTGGCGTGATGGAATGATGTGTGACTGAGCACGTGTAATCTGCAATGGGGATGCTGTGTACCAGTATTCCTTACATGGCCGAAGCACGGTCGTGAAAATGATGCAGCTGACGCGTGTATGTAGGGGGTCATAGCCTACTCGCTCCCAGTGTGGTTTATCAAGTACGCATGCTGAATATCATTTGTATTGAAAAAAATGCATATAAGCCATATGGCTACAACAGTTTTATGCGGGGCATTTAGCATAATGTAGCTCATGGTAATGAATCATCATTGTGATGGTACCAGCGTATTTACACAATCATCACAACCATTTAATTCGGGCTACTTTCCCAACTGCTGTATCGACTGCTGGTGTTGGATTATATGTTTTCATTCATTTTCTACACATCCAACGTATTAAATAGAGAGTCAGAATCGGTATCAGAGTTTGAGTCAGTGATCGACTGTCAGAATCAGAGTCGGTATTAGAGTTTGAGTCAGTGAAGTGACAGAATCAGAGTTGGTGTCAGAGTTTGAGTCAGTGGGTGTCAGAATCAGAGTCGGTGTCAGAGTTTGAGTCAGTGAGTGTCAGAATCAGAGTCGGTATCAGAGTTTGAGTCAGTGAAGTGACAGAATCAGAGTTGGTGTCAGAGTTTGAGTCAGTGGGTGTCAGAATCAGAGTCGGTGTCAGAGTTTGAGTCAGTGGGTGTCAGAATCAGAGTCGGTGTCAGAGTTTGAGTCAGTGGGTGTCAGAATCAAAGTCAAGTTGAGTCAGTGGGTGTCAGACTCAGAGTCAATTTGGGTCAGTGAGTGTCAGAATCAGAGTCGGTGTCACAGTTTGAGTCATCAGTGAGTGTCAGAATCAGAGTCGGTATCACAGTTTGAATCAGTTGAGTGCAAGAATCAGAGTCGGTATCAGAGTTTGAGCAAGTGAGTGTCAGAATCAGAGTCGGTGTCACAGTTTGAGTCAGTTGAGTGCCAGAATCAGAGTCGGTATCAGAAGTTGAGTCAGTGAGTGTCAGAATCAGAGTCGGTGTCCCAGTTTGAGTCAGTGAGTGTCAGAATCAGAGTCGGTATCACAGTTTGAGTCAGTTGAGTGCCAGAATCAGAGTCGGTATCAGAGTTTGAGCAAGTGAGTGTAAGAATCAGAGTCGGTGTCACAGTTTGAATCAGAATGAATCATGCACCTCTCAATCAGAATCAAAATCAAAATCAGGATTATGATTCAAAATGGAGGGCAGGGCCATGGGCTACTTCCGTTTGACAGCTTCAGACTAGAACTAGACATTGTGGTTGTGGGAACAACCACTAGGTGTTCGGGGTCTCATTTCGTACTGGAACTGTTGTTATGAGAATGTTTGATGGAACGCATGTATGGCATATTGAAATACACTTAAATTGTGTGACTGAGCAAATACTGATCATGCTGATTGCACAGTGTATTCGTACAAGTACACTGACTGATAGCGTATAGAAAATCGTGTCACCTTTAAAAAATGTAAAATTGTCAGGGCGATAACTTCCGTTTAGTTAATCACAAACAACTGAAAATTTGCAGAAATTATCGAATGCGTACGATGTAAACAATTTGCAATTTGCACCGATGTACGTCATGTAGTTACCGAATAAACAGTATTTGAATAATTACATCATGTTTCCTTAAAAAATGCATAACTTCCGGTTGAATGACGTCACAGATTTCAAACTTCACCCGTATGTCGAGGTGCATCAATGCTTCACACTCATCAAATTTGGCGGAAATCCGTTGTTTACTTTTGGATTACGTAATCACTGTATATCTTTAATCCACCGTAGAGGGCGCTATACAGCCCGCATGACGTCATCGTTTATATTTTCTGAAAGCTTAAGACCTACTCTATCTTTTACCCCGCGAGGTTTTATGTGCCCAAATCCTTCCGTTTTCGAGTTATTTTGAGTCAAACGTCAACTTCCGGTAACACCGGAAGTGGAGGTCATTTGTACACAACATTGAATATATTAATTGTTCACATTCATGTGGTGAGTAACATAAGTCAATATCAAAATCGTAGGTCATGTGGTTCTCAAGTTATAAAGCACCAAAATTTTTCCTAAAAACGCGTGTAATTTGATACCCGATGACGTCATCATGACGTCAATCTTCTAAATACAACTTGACATCATGACCAAAGTTCCCACCAAGTTTCATGTCAATATCTTGTACCTGTGACCAAGAAGTCCTGCTGACAAGTTTGGGGAAAAAAAATAAAAAAAAAAAAAATAAAAAAAAAAACTCGAACAATAACAATAGGTGTTCGGCTTGAACCCGAACACCTAATAAATGCTTCTAAATATTTCTCTCTGTTATCGATTACGGAAATTGTATTTTGTGAACTTATTGCAGCAATGGAAACCAACCACACAAAAGAACGCGCCCAAAGTCCCTTATAAAAACACAATACATTATATCCGTGTGTTTTTTTCGTAAACGTGAGAGCACCGAATTTGATCAGCTGTTTCATAGGTTATTATTTTTTTTTAGGATATACGCATTTTTAAGTCTAGTGAGTTGCAATGAAAGCTCTCTATCAACTTCATTACCATTATCTAATGGTAATTATTATTGGATAAGAACTTTATTAAAAAGGGAAATCGGATAAAAATTTCATAAGAAGGCTCACTTGAAAGCTAAAAGAGGCTCACTGAAATTATGAAAGGAAATATTCATTCATTAATGCACATCAGTCTGCTTATTTTATGCGAGCTACGACTAGCCAGTTGCTATACATTCCCACGTTAAATAATGGTGAGAATTATGTACGACCTTGCCATTGATGCACATGAATATAACCTGCCCTCGGATATCTACGTGAAGTAACTTGATGTTCATGATAAAAAGCCTTGCTGAATACTAGGATGAAAGACTTGGACATTTAATCCCATGGTCTGCGCCTGTAGGGAATGTTTGGATGGACATTTGCTCACTCACAGACATAATACAGACGCCCACACACACATTCGAGTGAACCTTGGTTCATGTTCCATTTACCAAAACCAAGGTTCGCTCGAATCAATATACAATCAAAATTTATAAGACTCAAAAGTTGAAAGTAATAAAAGTGTATATTTTTGAAATCCCACTGTTTATCAGGTGATGAGGTTATGCCATGCTTTGGACAATAATGTAATTTTTCAACGAACGTTTCTTACATTGTAACTTTTGTAACATACCTAAATTTGTAAAGAAAGAAGGCCTATGCTGTTCTATGCAGTAGACAACTTGATGTAAATCTATGTATACAGTCAAGACCGGTTCTGACCGCCTGAAACTCTTTTTTTTAATCTTTTTTTTGGTGCGTTCGTATAGCTCCCACGAGTCGACACCAGTCAACCTCGTCCCCCACCCTCTCACTTGTTTTGTGAAGTTATACACAATCATTCCCAGGTCAGGGCTGCCCCGTGGAAACCTATACGAACGCACCCTTTGTGAGGTTGTCAAAATATTGCACGCTGCTTAAAAAAATCTTACAAAATGTGAAAAAGCACTGTGAAAGAACGATCTTTCAGGCACAGTAGACAGGAATCGCCCATGCTGCTGTTTTATGTTATCTACTACAAACAACATGAATTTCAAGTTTCTCATCAATTATAGATGTTAATATAAATATCTGCATCATGCTTTTAAAGTTCAAACTGTAAAATTAAGTTAAAATGCACATACTTTTTGGACCTTCGATGTATTAATCCGGTTTCATTTAGGGGTAACAAAAGTAATAAATAAGAAGTAAATAATTCCAGGCTGGAATTCAACAGGTAAAGTAGGGTCATCAGGCCTGGGCCGATTTCACGAAGCCCTACGA
The DNA here is from genome assembly GCA_963971285.1 of Astropecten irregularis. Taxonomy (NCBI): domain Eukaryota; kingdom Metazoa; phylum Echinodermata; class Asteroidea; order Paxillosida; family Astropectinidae; genus Astropecten; species Astropecten irregularis. Next base: position 15,240,424 of record OZ020252.1, on the reverse strand, counting down.
TCGATCGTAACTCGAGTTACGAATGACAAAGCATCGCACTCTACGTAGGGCTGCAATGCATCACATGTCCTGCGATTGATCGTAAGTTACGATGACCCCTCTATGTAACTGAACACAATTCATGTAGGTCAATGCAAGGGGAAGACAACGCATGACTTTAATACGGTCTCACTGACGGAAATTTCAGACTGAAAGTTTGTGTCCTCATTTGGAAAACATCGCATCCAATTGCGCCGGTAATTTACCATCGACGGGACAAATGGAAATGTTGGTGGTGGCTTGACGTGTACTATAGTGCAGTTCAGTGCATGAGCACTGGGGATTCAATCAGAATGTGCATAAAATGATAACTCATGACGATGAATCTGTCAGAAGCAGTGCGTGGCCACCATATATCAATATTAGCAAGAGTGTCTCATTCTAGCGACTAGGATTATCATATTACGCATTGCCAAACCTATGGCTTGTATAGTCCAAGTCATACATCAGTAGCAGCCATTTTTTCTTTTTTTTATTTCTTCCCGGATCGTTATTCCTGTAAATCTCACTCGTGCTTGTCTCATAAACCCACTTAAAGTGCCACCATTTACACACTTGTGAAGCAGCACTCAACAGTCATTTAATCTATTAAAAGCGATGTGGTTGTCATCGGAATGTACTTGTTGACACACACACACATACACTCGTGGCATTAAAGGAAGGATAGCTTGTCGAGTTTGTCTACGTTTTTGAGATTCACATAAGAAGATTGTGGCTTCGGGATCAATCCGGATCATCCTTGCCAGCAGATGAATCCGAAGTCAATCTATACACCAGTTTAATGTCGGATTAAAATCAGGTGAATTTTTCAAGTTCACACATTCACGCAAGTATAAAGACCTTTCTTTTGCAAAGTCACAGCCCGAGTTTTTGCCAACCAAGATGGCGGAACTGACTACAGCGAGCCATCAAAACCAGGCATTAAAATTAACTACAATTTGTACACAATGATTTGCAACATTTGGCCGCCCATGCCAACCAAGAGCAAATGAAAAAGGTCTAATGGACGCCCTGACTCAACTCTACCCTGACAGGCACCCATTTGAATATGTCTGTGGGGAAAGAAGCAATCGGGCACAAAGCGTCTTGCTCAAGAACACAAACACCAAGATTATAATTAATAAAGGGATCCTTTAGGTTTGATGCATTGGATCATTCATTCTTGATGTTCTGGGTATCTCTTTACACTCGTTTCCTTCATATAATGTCCTCAGGGAAGTGAAAAGCAACTTGGCACTTTTTGGCGGAGACGCTTTGACAGAAAGGAAGCAAAAAGGCGCCGCCCACAAAAAAAATCCGTCCTGCATACGTAAAGCCAATGTACGGCGTTAAATGTGAGGATCATTCAAAATCGTGGCAATTTGATTTTGTTCAAACGGACAAGCTTTCTCATCTTATATCCATCCGCACTGTCTCATGTACTACTACTCAATATCATATTAATTATATCAACAAATCGGGATGTAACCCATGTTTTACCTATAAGCATTATGAAAAGCATTATTGTGTGTGAACTGTATCTTTCAAGTCCGTATAAACACGCGTCATGGTAGAATCAGAAGGACATTATATTTCACTGGAAGTGAGAACAGATTACACAAAATTCAACTTGTCCGACGAGACGGACTAGGCATTTGTCGATGTTTCATTCACCGAAAATGAATATACTCACAAGCACTGCATTTGCTGGCCCCAGAACTGTCTAATTACAAGAATCCAAATTATTTTGTTCGACGAGATGGGCAACAGAAAAAAAAGTCGTTGATGTTGCTTTTTTAACCACAAATCTATGAAAATGTCCGTTTTTCTTAGAAAGAAAAGAGCACTCACGGTACCAAAGCAGCACCATCATGCTGTTGTGCTGTCTCGAACGTGTATATACAATCATTACGGGGCTACTTCAATACTCCAATGGATATACACGTATTTGGTAATCATTTAGCATAGTCCCAAATTGCCAATGGTGCGAAATGAGAAAAAAAAAGTTACTCTGTATGGTTTGGGTATTCTGTGTTAAGGTAGCGTGGGATGATTTCCGCCCGCTCACTGAACTGCACAATCTCTTTACCTCGTGCTGCAATTCAAGGTTGAATCGGAGCTAAAAGCTCTCGTCTTTGATCATGCTGCATGCATCGAAAAATGTATGTAATTATAATTCTTCACAAGCATTTCATTTCGCTGGTCCCAGAGGTAACTATTTATTCATGTTTCTTCATTCATCTGTGACTCAACGGCTGTATATGAGAGAGTATATATGCCTATATTGTCAGGGTTCCTTTGAGTTAAACGTGTCTGGTCATGTGACCAAGGAATGTGTATAACCGAGCGCCAGCCCACAGACGATCTTTATGTAAATTATCTTAATCGCAATGTTGAAATCATAGTTGAAAATACTTTTACAAGAGGGCGTCTTTGTCTTTTAAGGTAGTATCATACTTTTGTAAGACACCGAAACAGAAATGTGCACAGATTTACGTATAACGTACAGGGTATGAAGATGGTGATGGTTGAAACATATCGTAATTTTTTTCCCGCCTGAAATGGTGTATTTATCCAGAAATTAGTAAAACAACGACCGAAAATCTTTTTGATCTTTTAAAAGATCAAAAATAAAAGAGAAAAGACTTAAGAAAAACTGTGGCTGTTTTTTTTTACTGTTTTCTCCAAAAGTGGGCACCGCGTGGGACTGAAATTTTCGCAGATGACTGTTACTGTATCTGTTATTTTTGCCGATGAATCTGTATTACTTTGATAACAACCAAAGTATGATATTACCTTTAAACTTTGACTTTTCTACCTTGAACTCAATTGTCTCAAAACGTAGAACGAAAATCAAAATATAGGCCTATGTCCTTAAGTAAAAATGGCTGATGTCTTAAGTTTCCGACGTCACAAATCTTGATTTTTAAAACTAATATACAAATCCTTTCTAAATTTGTTCCCTCGAAAAAAAAACACAAATCAATTCAATCATTTCACTGGAACACAAATAGGCAATGCCTCTATAAATAATATCATAACGGATAATAATACATTGTCAGATTCTAACTAAGAGTGCCATTTCGATATTAATTGGCGTTTAAAAGACTGTTTTCAGCTTTAAGATAATGTCTGCATCAGATTGTCTCGTTCCAAGCGTATATAAATTTAGGCTCAGCCATTATTTCCCTGAATTGGCGAAGTTTTCGTAGAGTTATTTGCGTTGGAGAGAAAAAAAAATCAATAAGACTGAGAGGGTCTGTCAGAAATTCGGCGCCAACAATAACGGAATTATGTTTGTGCTTCTGCAACTTTTCTCTAATCGAAAGAAAAAGACACCCGTCCCTATGGGAACCTGATACAGAGCTAATGTTGACCAAGCGTTGTCACGCAATTTTTCATCTCAAACGGCAACAATGGAGAAAGCTATATTGGTATGGGGGAGAGGGGTGGCTGTGTGCGCACAGGTTACTATGGTAACGCACATTGGGCATTGGCGATTTTCCCGCGTGATGTGGCGTTGTGCTATAACGCGACAACAGCGAACAAATAAATACATTTTCAATCTGACGACAGAGTCTAGCTGACGTACCTCGACAAAATCTTAACTTGGCCTTACCGTATGCCCGTTTGAAGTTTGGAGTTATAGTCCAGGGGCTTTCCCAGATTAAAGGTAGTATCATACTTTGGTTTTTATCAAAGAAATACAGATTCATGGGCAAACATATCAAGACAGATGCAGTAACAGTCATCTGTGAAAATTTCAGTTCCATACGGTGTCCACTTTTCGAGAAAACAGTGAAAAACAGCCACAGTATTTCTTAAGTCTTTTCTCTTTTATTTTTGTTCTTTTAAAAGATCAAAAAGATTTTCGGTCGTTGTTTTACTGATTTCTGGATAAATGCACCATTTCTGGCGGGAAAATTGTAACGGTATGTTTCTACCACCACCACCATCTTCATACCCTGTAAGTTATACGTAAATCTGTGAACATTTTTGGTTTGGTTTCTTACCAAAGTATGATACTACCTTTAAATTCAAGACTTTGGACACGTGGCCCGTGACAAGATATTATGGATGCTTTTGTCAATAGTCAGATTTATAGAATTAGAATTCGTGTCTTGTGGTTAATTGCCCGAATACTGATTCAATTATCTTTGCCAATGCATTGTTCTTCTCGTTATAGTATAATACATTTCAATCTATTCCATGGAGTTTTATTCCCCTAGTTTTAGGGTTTAATTTATTCAGTGACCTCATACTAATTATCGATGACTTTTGTTTTGGTATTGCGATCCTAGATGATAGATATAAAGTGTAAAGAAAACGAGACATTTGCTATGTATTAATTCAGCGCTCCTTGATTATGTGTCATGCCCGAAGTACATTCGGTGAACGGTACACAAAACAGCCGTCGTGTGGTTTGGGCCATTTTTGTTGTCAGATATGGCTTTTTCTTTTGAGAATCGATTTTGATAGTTCTGAATATTCGGCTGCCATGGAAGTCTTACTTCTTCTTTTTTTACTAACGGGTGAAACCGATCCAATATGCTTCGCATTTTATGCCTCGGTATGCGGTATAAATTGGCGTAGTGTGAGAAAAGACTTGGAGTGCTTTAAAGGGGCACACTGTCTCCAAATCTCTTGATGATCGGTTTTACAAAATGCTAGACCGTTTTTGTCGCGAAAACAAACAAAATCCACACACCCATTTCAATAGCAATGAATAGCCTATATGCCTTGATAGTGTGTTACCATTTGATGTGCATTTGATATATGGATTTCTGCGTGGATAATTATTATGACCGAGGGTGTGAAGGCTGTTGTGCCGACAAATTGTGCCGATTAGTCGACTGAGTAAGGCCGAGGGGTGTAAGTTCGTCATGCCTATAGATACAATACCAGAGATATCGGATTAAGAGTTTGCACAGTTAAGATCAAATTCAATGAGTGCATCAGAAAATCGGGATATTCACCAATAGGCCTTACATAAAAAGCGCATGATTCATTAAAGGTGAACCATTTTCAGTCAAAACAGGCTAATTGAATTTAGCATGAAATGTGTGGTTTCAAAATATCCCTTCATGTTTCTCGCACGATGGCACGTGTATACCCCGAGAAGGAATTAGGGACTCAAAAAATAAAAGTGTAGCCACATTTCGCAAACAGCAGACGAACCCGGATCTGTTCAAACATACGCATTTCAGTCACGTAGCAACAGTTTGTAGAACGAGTGCACCAGTAATGGTGTATAAATATTGAATGAGTGGGTACACTTGACTAGATTATGAGTGTTCAGTGTGGAAATACACTCGTTGTAATGGCGCGTACTTGAAATTAACATAGCCATCAGATGTAGGCCTATACCACTTGGTGTCGTTGTTTGTTTGTTTATTTGTTAATGTAAGATCTTAACATAGTTCTTCGATAAAACTTGGGTTTCACTTTTCTCAACGTCAGAGCTACAAATCGTATCTTGCTTCAACCTAATATTTGCTAGAGAGATTTTCCTACGCTTTAAAATACAGCAGGCCCAACTATGACGGTGTATCACAGAGAAATATTGAATACAATAATGATGAGATGTTTTAAAGGTAGTATCATACTTTGGTAAGAAACCAAAACAGAAATGTTCATAGATTTACGTATAACTTACAGGGTATGAAGATGATGGTGGTAGAATCATACCGTTAAAATGTGTCCGCCTGAAATGGTGTATTTATCCCGAAATAAGTAAAACAACGACCGAAAATCTTTTTGATCGTTTGAAAGATCAAAAATAAAAGAGAAAAGACTTAAGAAATACTGTGGCCGTTTTTCACTGTTTTCTCCAAAAGTGGGCACCGTATGTGACTGAAATTTTCACAGAATGACTGTTACTGTATCCGTCTTGATATTTTTGCCCATGAATCTGTATTTCTTTGACAAACACCAAAGTATGATATAACCTTTAATAGTGTTGTGCTTTCAAATTCACACTGAAAGTGAGCAACGATAATAGTATTTTCCCGATCTAATTCACTTTCTAAAGTTCTTTAATACCTCTGTAAAAAATATAAATTCCCTCTCGAGAAAATAGTTGTAACAACCGAAGTTCCACGAATACGGACAGTGCATTTTGATATCAAACTGCTGACACATTATTTTGAGTCGACATTGTGGGCGTATATAATATTCACATTGCGGCTACACGATAGGTTACCGGACAGGGCCAGGTATAACCGTATCAATGTCTGATTATGTATAGGGTTACAACCTCGTACACGGCAAGCGAGATGTTACGTCTGGAAATTGCTTGTTTTTACAAGCAATTTTTTTTTTCACAAAGCCTAGGTGTTTTTTTTTTCAACCATAGGGGAGCTTCATAATGTTATGCGATACAATACGATATTACATGCTGTGATCATCACGTTTGACTATTATAATACACTGCATGCTTGACATCTGGGGCAACGTCCTATAGACCTTATTCACGGTGCATCAATCCTACATTCTAAGCAGTGCCATCAAACTGAGGTATGGGGCCTGTTTGTTTCACGCAAAGGATCCGATATTTTGGGATCCTTCTCCTATGCAGGGTACGCTAAAATGGGATCCGGATCCGCAGGATTCGTCCGAAACAAACAGGCCCTTGGATTCCAAGTAGTCTGGTACCTGTTATCTTTTTAGAATTGGTGTTATCTTTTCCATCGGGTATACGAGGAAGGTGACAAGATGGATGCTCCGTGTTAAACAGGCTTTTCAAAAATATTATTGAGCAACTTAAATTTAATAGGCCTTTCTGATATACAGACCTGAGTTATACCATAAATTTAAGAGCCGAACATGATCTTCCCAATGCTGAACTAAAATTAAAAATAAAATACAACAGTGACCTTTCAACCGTATTTCGTGGCATCCGATTACATTTTAACGATCCTGAAAAATCCGGAACCAATCCATATTTGTGGTAGACCGTGCCAAGGCTATACGAATGTATTTTGTTGTGTAAAAAAAATAATAATACTGAAGTCAATCCGCCTGATACTATTTCAGGTATTCGGGGCATACATATTCCTAGATACTGCACATTACATAGCGACTCTTAACGCATTACTGAGGAATATGGACAGGGTAACAAGGTTATCATATGTAGCACTTAGTATCCCGTATATATATCCAGGCATGATTGACACTGCGGGGTTGATGAAATGGAGGGGCTGCCTTATGCTGCCGAACGTCAGCTGCATGTAACTCCAGGCTAGTCGCACGCTGTCATTACATGCCAACCATATACCAAAAACATTCTCCATCATTTTGTCCCTTTCTGCCCTTAAGTTCAGATCGATAGTCAGTAATGGCACATTAGAGAGAAATTATAACGGTAAAGTCCCTTGAATGGCCCGATTTGTTTTTGGTTTTAAAAATAAATTTATTTGATTTTCTTCAATTTATGATTAAAGGTATAATACATGATTGGTAAAGGTCACAGAACAGCACTGTCACTTTGTGTACTCAAACATGTAGGCCTACGTAAAATAACACATCTATGCAAATTTGAGCTCAATCGGACATCTGAGTCGCGAGAAAATAGGAAAAACGACTTAATTTTTCTTACCCCGATATCAAAACAGTTTTCGGTCATTGTTTTAATAATTTCTGGATACATTTCAGGCGGAAATTTATCCAACAGTATATTTCTACCAGCACCACCTTCATACCCTGAAGGTTATGTGAATCTGTGATCATTTCTGTTTGGGTTTGTTACCGGTCCTGTACTGTACCTTTAACATGGCTGTCTAAATTATTATATATTTTGTAAATTTCTAGGAGAATCATAGCTTGGTACGGATTCCATGGTTGTCCATTTATGCACACTTTTGGCGCTCCATTCGATCCTACATCATAATGGCTGAGAATATCTGATATGCATAAATTCTCTGTGCGCTTCGCGATGCCAATACGGCCAACGCAAACATGGTGTTAAGACTTTGCTTCGTAGAAGGTAATGCATTGTGCAGCTGAAATCCGATTATGGCCAGCAAATTTAATACTTCACCGAATAAAAGACGGGAGGCCTCCTTCAATAATGGAGATATTACAGTCTCTATTACAATATACAGAGATATCGAATATAGTACTAATAGCACTAATGGTATTTCGGTCAGAAATAGCTTATTTTTAAATATTTAATGCGTGTGTTTTGTGTGTCGCGGTCGCGCTATATCTTGCCGGGTTACCAGTGCGGTCATTACATTTTGATGACGGGTGCAGTACAATATTAAAGGTACTATCATACTTGGGTAGCATACCGAAAAAGAAATTTATACAGAATGTACCTGGTAACTCAGGGTATAAAGATGGTGATGATAGAAACATACCGTTATTTTTGTCTGCCTGAAATGCTGTATTTATCCAGAAAAGAGTTAAACCAATGACCAAAAACAATCTTGAAAAGATCTTAAATAACGGTGAAAAGATTTTTAACATACTGTGGGCGTAGTTTCACTATTTTCTCAAAAGTGGGCACCGTACGGGATTGAAAATTTCAACAGACTGCTGTTACTGTATCCTCCTCGATATTTTTGAGTAAAACCTTTACCTTTAAGCAAGCCGGGAAGGGGCGGGGTGGTCCCTTTTCGCCAGGGAAATGAGAAAGTGTCCCTAATGACCCATCCTCGGTTATGGAAAGTCATGTATTATTTTTTTAAGTTATAATTTAATTGGTCTAATAACGGGACGTGTTGAAGTATCTACGTTGTTTTGCGGGACAAACAGAAACAGATAGGCCTATGCTTCTTTCAAACGGATGATATAATTAACATTGGCTGCCGCGCATGTATACGGCTCGAAATCTGTTTTCTTCTTTTTCTAAATCGACGCCTTGAATGTGCGCCTAATGAAATATAAGCCAGTTAACTTCGCCTGCAGTAAAACTACATCGATCACAGCACCAAAAGCATGTCAACGGCCGTTTAGTGAAAGTTGTTTTTTAAATCATAAATTGAAGCATTGCATGCAAATTGACGTGCGACATCGTTCAGACCATGTATGTAGGCCTACACTCATGCAAATGAAATAAAAGCAATAAACCTCAGCCCCCCTGCCAAAAAGGTAACACCGCCATGCTTAATAGGCGCGTCTGCGGTGTCAGCTGCACACTATTTCTGTCGTCCACGGTGTTCACAGGGGGCCATTTGGTGTGCAATTATGAACACCGATGGTGTAGTCTGTGACACCTAGTTCGCGTACGAAGTGCCGCAGAAGCCAGATCCAAGGCGAGCTGGCTGTGCCACCAAAATTACATCCAGGACTGCGGAGATCCTAATTACAATACACACGAGATATCTCGTAGTGTAATTTATATGATAACTTCGTCAACGCGGTGGTATGTGTATATTTAGACCTGTCGTTTCTAGGATAGCCTGTTGGGAATCTGTGCCGCCGATTGCTTTTTGCAAAAAAAAGGAAATACCAAACTTGCATTCTTGCAATAACAATCAGTTATGATGAATCGAAGTCAAATACTGTTACATGGAATAAGCCCAGCTAATGCGGCCATGATTGGAACGAAGTCCGGGCAGATTGCCCCCGCGCCTGCAGTGCGCTGCATCGCAAAGTTAAGGGGGTAAAACTTGACAGGTGTCGCCGACCTGTCTATACAGCTATCCGAAAGGCAACATTTTGACACGGTTGAAACGTTCCAAATGAATCTCGGAATTCCAACGGGACAAGAAAAAAGTAAATAGCACACCGTGTGTGTGTTTAATTATACGCCATTTGAAATCTTTGTTTGGATTCGTTTGATTGGTTACCTTATCCCGCCCTATTTGGATGGGCGTTCATCAGAATATTCAGCTAACTGTTCCCTGTATATACATACTTTGGCAGCATACCGAAACAGAAATCTTCACGGATTTACCAATAACTTACAGGTATAAAGATGGTGATGGTAAAAACATACCGTTAATTTGTTTCTGCCTGAAATTATGTATTTATCAAGAAAGGAGTAAAACCAAATGACCAAAAATGATTTTGATCCAGGGAGACTTTAAAACTCATGTGAATAGATAAATGTGGGCACCGCATGGGACTGGAAATTTCACATTATGTTTACTGTATCTTTCTTCACATATGTGCCGATGAATCTGCATTTCTTTGACAAAAAAGTATGAAATCACCTTTAAATCACCAATATGACCCTTTTGTGCGGATAGCCCCATGGTCCACATAATTATGAACGTCTGACGATTTTGGGTTTTTTACGCAAACTGTCCCACAATGCATTGCTCATAATTATACCTCACTGTGCACTTCCGGCTTATCCGCTTAAAGTGCTAGGTTTTCCTTCACAAATTATTCTATTCGTGACAAGTACCATTTTGCATAAGATTATAATGATATACAATTCAATAATTAACACAGTGGGCATAGCTTGCTATACTTCATCCAATTTATGGGTTTCCCAATATCTGACCCCGTGCTACTTTGCAAACTGGGCTGATTGGCAGGTTCAAGTGGAACACTAACCAATGGGATGTGGCTATTTGGTATTAAGGCACTTCGTGCATGACGTCATGACCCAGTATCCAACGTATCAGGCCTGGGGCTAATTTCACGGCTCTGCTTAGCACAAACATCATGTCGCAAACCATGAAATTTCTGTTTTAATAAAAACAGGATTAACAACTAATATTCCATGTGTTGTGTTTCACTATAGTGACTGTTTTGGGCTGTTGTTCGTTGACCATGAATATGAAATGCAAATTTTAATGGTGATTTGTTTCATTTAGCAAGACATTTTGTGCCAAGCAATTTTTTTTGGTGCTTAACACAAAATTTGTAATGGTGGTTTGTTTTATTGAGCAAGATGTTTTCTGCTAAGCAATTTTTTTGTGCTCAACACAAATGGAATTTGTGATGGTGGTTTGTTTTATTGAGCAAGACATTTTGTGCCAAGAATTTTTTTTGTGCTCAACACAAATGCAATTTGTAATGGTGGTTTGTTTTATTTAGCAAGATATTTTCTGCTAAGCAATTTTTTTGTGCTTAACACAAATGGACTTTGTAATGGTGGTTTGTTTTATTGAGAAAGACATTTTGTGTTAAGCAATTTTTTGTGCTTAACAGCTCCATGAAATTGGCCCCTGGTTAGCTCCAGTATCACCTGATGAGTGCCTGGCTTAAAAGCCCACTTAAATCAATGGCCGAATTTTCAGAAATGTGACAGTGGCACACACCAGGACGATATTAAATATGAAAGCATTGGAAATGGGACGTCCAAAGTCTAGCTCTCATTGTAAAAAAGCATGCGAAGTAAAACAGGAAATGCAAGCTCCTAAAGTGCTGCTAGTGTCAGTCTGGGTAGGGGCAATTCCCAGGAGATTAACATTATTTTCACCATGTACTCCTACATCATCCACAGTGAACTGTGCATGCATCACGCTGGATGTTTACACACTAACTTGACTGCAATGCATGCATGAGCGACGGCTCCTAGCATCTACCAAGGCCGTAATATAATAAAACATGACAAGTCTCGTAAACTTGGCCCCGCCGACATCAGCCAGGCTAATTCCTGCGGCTCAATTCATTGGTTGCATCACCGATTATGGGAGCTCACAAACCGATGTGCCCCAGCCTCCTCCCCCACCCTTTTCCTATACATGATTGATCAAATTGAACATTTATGACTGCTAATGGTTTCCCCGCCCTGGTTTATCGGATTTTCTCGCTCCTGGAAAGTGAAAACACGGGTATGTTGCCTTGCCCAAGGCTACTTGGGCAATGTTTAAATTCAACCGGTCGAATAAAATGTTGACAGCACGGAAAAGAATTACTTAATGAACGTCGTATTACGTTGATGTTACAAGCAGGGATGATAAACGAAAGATTACATTGCGTTGAATGTGAGCGAGCAAAAAGAATTGCGAGACCCCGCGGTTCCCCTTCATTACTTCTGGGAGATGTACTATTAATTCAATGATTTATCATGCTAATTGGACGGTTAAGGTTTGCCTGTGTGACATTGATGGGCAATAGAGTCTTCATATGATCCATCTATTTGTTCTAATTGATTTAGGGGTTTCTGGATTGGCACAAAGGAATGTCTCGCTTGCTTTGTCTGTTTCATTAATTGATTTGGTCTTATCTAATGGGATCTTATTTTAAAAGCTATTCAACAAAGGAAAGGGATTACAGGAGTGGCTACATTATAAAGAGAACGACACATAACATTTACAGCTGCGAGATAATAGCTCCATTATTGCATGCTCCTTGGTATAATATTGTGGTATTACAAACCACCCCTTGACAAAAACACCGGACAGCCATAAAAAGTGCAAGACCATGTATATAGACGCTCATTTTGTGAGATTACAGTCAGTTATTCATGTGGCTACATTAAGAGTGGCTACATTAAAGAGAATGCCACAAAACATTTACAACCGCGAGGTAATGGCTCCTCGTTATACATTATTGCATGATCTTTGGTATAATATTGTGGTGTTACAAACCTCCCCTTGACAAAAATACTGGACAGCCATAAAAAGTGCAAGACCATGTATAGACGCTCATTTTGTGATATTACAGTCAGTTATTCATGTCCAATATACGCCTGGAGCCAATTTCATAAGACTGTTAAGCACCAAAATTTGCTTAGCACAAAAAAGTCTTGCACAATAAAACAAACCACCATTGAAAATTCCATTTGATATTCATGGTCAGCAAACAACAGCCAAAGAACAATCACAAGTGATACACAACACGTGGACATTTGGTTGTTAACCCTGTTTTTATTAAGACAGAAATGTCATGCTTAGCAAATTTTGGTGCTTAACAGTTTTATGAAATTGGCCCCTGGTTACTTTGATGCGTCATGAGCCTGGACTAGTTTATCAGTCACTACGCGATATTATTATGCACCTCGTGGGAGCTTGGAAATGCATGGCCGAAATAATACGACGTTATTTCTAGGTTAATTTGCATTTTGCCTGTAATATATACTGCCGCAGGACAGAGCCAGTTACAAAATAAACCAGACATTTTTCGGATAATGCATAATGATATATCTTTTTTTTTCTAAGGGGTGTGGGTGTTAAGGTGCTATTTTTAGCGCAGGTATAGGCTACCGTAGACTAAAAGGGAAACTGGCATTTCAGATGAGAGAACGAACTTGGCCGCGGTAGACTTTATGGAACACCGTACTTTTATGGATGTCGCAAAACAGTCGTCACCATCGTCATGTGATTAGATCATGCAAACATGTAGTTGATCCTGTGTAAATTAATCCACTTGGATTAATCTGATTAATCTTATTAACTCCTTTTCCGAAAAAAAACCCCCACAACTTGGGATATTAAATCCTTTTTTTTCATATCCCTTTTTTCACCCCCAACACACACACACACAGTCAATCTTGAATTAAAAATGTGTTCGAATTCGAGCCATAGAACTGATCATATTTATTTATTTTCGAAAGGTTATACAATTAAGTTGGTGTGATGAAATAAAAACATATAATGTGAGATTTCTGCAGATTGCGCAATCTTAATGATTGCCGTTCATGAAAACATGACACCATTTTGATTTGAGGTCTTGGTATAAGCTTTTTGTATTTCTGTGTTAAGGTGATGAGATGCCTCGAGTAAAAGACTGCTTTGTTAACTAACATCGTTTGCACTAATTAAACATCATTCCATCCATTATGAATAATTTTGCTGGATCATTATGCCAAATAGTAGGCCATGCAGTACCGATCATCTGTGAGCACTTTCATTTTGCCACATGCACGCAATGCCGTGCCAAAAGGCGCGATACCGTGAACTTGCTAGAGAGACGACCTTCAGAATGATTTCGGTCGGATTGCTGCGCCACAAACACCCTTCACCGTCGAGTTCCAATAACGCCTCCTTGAAAGTCATCTTGCTCGCTACTATACTAAGTGGATTCCCATAACTCCACACGAGAACAAGACTATCTACATCAGCAGACCCTTTAAAATTACACTTGTGGATAAGCTACAGCTTGGATGAGCACATTGTGAAGGGGAGCCAATTTTCGTTTGCGAGGCCATTTTATGCAGACACGATCGATATTTATGGATGTGTAAAATGTTAGCCTAATAACAGCGGCATCGTTCATCCAAGGCAATGATGGCTATTTAAAATACGCCGACTCGAAATTGGTCTCATGGTTTTTCTATTGCAACCACACGCCACTCTGCACATTGCTATAATATGGTCGCTCTCGTTAAAAGAGCGTTTCCAGGTTTTAGTTTGTGGTCTGTTTCTTGTTTTTGTAATGTTGAGGAAAACGCAATTCGGCGTGATGAACCGATTCCGCGATGTCTACTGCATGGCCCGTCTCCGGCCAACGGTTCGGATGGGAAGCAAATTCACGCGGCTGTTCTATGTATGGCATAATAATTTTTCACGGGCTACCGTACGTTTTCCTGCATGTGACGCGTCTAAAATAGCAGTTGTATCGTAGGGAGATACGACCCGCGGCCAATTTCTTTGGTTTGCTTAAGCATCAAAATTTGCTTAAGCACCAAAAGCCTTAGTCAATAAAATCAGTATGACAGTCAAAATCCTTGTGAATGTTATGCTCAGCAAACAATGGCCGAATACAAGTCAAAAGCAGTAAAACATAATGAAAATTCTGTTGGTAATCCTGTTTGATCGAGGAAGACTTTTTTCATGCTTAAGCAAATTTTGTGCTTAAGCAGCTCAATGACTGAATTTGCCCCTGCAAGAGAAGACAAACTTGAACTTGAAGTTGCCACGAACAGTTGTCTTAAATGTGCCAGTATGTATGTGTGGGATTTTCGTGTAACGTCCTCGCCTTAATTAATCCTGACTTTCCCACATGAAGTTTTTATCAAAGACATAGGCCTATTCGAGACCAGGGGTTAATTTCACCAAACTCTTCGTAACTTACTATCAATCGTATAGGACTTTTGATGCATTGAAGCCCTACGTGGGTCATGCCCGCTACGATGGGTTATCCTTCGTAACTCAAGTTACGATCGATCGCAGGGCTTCGTGAAATCGACCCCACAGACCTGCCATGTTCTGTGCTGGCGATCACAGTTCACCAAGTGTGTTGCTTTAACCCACTCGCCAAACTTCCCGAGAGAACCAAACGGGATTGTCAAGAATGTTTTGAGCCGTTGACAAGGTGAAATAATTCTCACCAGGGAGTCTCGAACGCTCCCGGGCAGGTGGAGTGTATCTCTTAAATCCTCAGCCGGTCCCTCGAGTCCCTTAAATTAAACGTAATGTGTTTCCTCCATGTTCCTCTTCAATGTGATTCATGAAACATTTTGCCAATCATCTTCTTCTTTTTTTTTCTGGGATGACATTTACAGGGGTGTTGTCACTGTTGATGTGGACGTGCGATCCATCGACATCAATCAGTGTGATGACGGAGGTGGGGTCTTCGCTGGAACGCATCGATGCAGCAATACAACCAAGGTATGTTCACTTGTTCAGCAGGCCTAAAATGAGTTAAAGGTAGTATCATACTTTGGCTTTTTATCAAAGAAATACAGATTCATGGGCAAAAATGTTAAGACAGATAGGCCCACAGTAACAGTCATCTGTGGAAATTTCGGTCCCGTACGGTGCCCACGTTTGGAGAACTTGAAAAACAGCCACAGTATTTATCAAGTCTTTTCTCCTTTATTTTTGATCTTTTAAAAGATCAAAAAGATTTTCGGTCGTTGTTTTACTAATTTCTGGATACATACACCATTTCAGGCGAAAAAATGTTTTAACAGTATGTTTCTACCACCACCATCTTCATACCCTGTAAGTTATATGTAAATCTGTGAACATTTCTGTTTTGGTCTCTTACCAAAGTATGATACTACCTTTAACAAACTTCGTGCACATTATTCAACATCGTTCTTCGTGCTTTGGATATCAAGTTGAGCGTATATCACGCGCCAGAATTAAGAATGATGTTTTCATTTATATGTAAAATACGGACCATGCAGGTGACGTACAAGAGGCAATTCGATAAATGACTTTAGAGTGCAATTCAATCTTTTATTCTTCTTCTTCTTTTTGTATATTTTTTATTTACTCAATTTCTTTTAGTTTATTGTGCTATCTTTTTGATGATATTTGCGATCTGTTTTGGAAAGACTTTTAGACCCACTGAGTGAAGATGAACATGTTATTAGACAATAAGCTTCAAAATGTGCTAGATTCCAAAACACAAAAAAACATAGCTTTCTGGTGAAAAAAACGCAACCTTTTGAACAAGCATCTGAATCCATGAAGGTTCTTTTCGTGCATACAATTGCCAAGCAGATTCTCCCGATGTATTAGCAGATCTAACCTGGCCCTTCGAAATGACTTTTCTAAAAAATATAACAAAGTTAGTTTCTCTGGTGATGTGCATGATTTCAAAATGAAACACATGATGATAAAACAAATTCTGGTCACAGTCATATTATGGCCAGTAATAATACGCACCGCATGGGATTTTATGGCCTGCAACCTTGGCCGCTAAGTCGCTAACGGCCAAAAATAATTGCCTTTTTCTGCGCTCGGCAAATTTTGCATGGTTGAATTTACTGGGCAGCTCCGTGAACGAGGCAAGAAATTCCGGGACAGAACAGCGTAGATTTATCATGCAAAATTATTCTTGGCTAAGGGATATGATTTTTCACCATATATAGCTGTAGGGCTATATCTACGACAATGAACGCATGCCCCTAGGCCTATACACGATCTTCACTGCAAGGTTAATCCATGCAAAGCTTATTAATTAATTGATCAATCGCATGCAGGTGTACTGGTATATAATGTAATACGTTGGGAAATCAACTTTTTTTTTCATAGCACACAAGGCCATGCAGGGAATGACTAGTAAATCGAATTATACTTGGAAAGACGTTACGGGATATGGACTTTTCAGAGTTTTTCGTTTAATGAATCGTAAGTTCCATCGATAAACCCGTAATTTTTGCAAGTTATAATATGGAGGTGTATCGGTAGCCTATATTAGAGACGAAAACAAAAAGGCAAACGGAAATATCGACTAAATTTATTTGATTCAAAATTGTCATGAAATAGTCGTTGTGTACGTGCAATCGACAGCGATCACTGAAGGGAAACGATTTTTTTTTGGGTATAAACTGATGCCAATTAACATGAATATCACGTGACGCCATGCTCACCCGAGCACGTGACGAGAATACGGCCTTTTTGTGTTACTCGGAGGCAGACGGCCCGGACGTTCAGACTTGAAACATGGGACTCAGGAATGCACCGAGGCCAAACCAAACTGGATACTTCACCAGGAGTAAGCCTGACTTGAAATGTGGTGCGCAATGTTAAACATCTAACCTGGGGCCAATTTCACGGCGCTGCTAAGCACAAAAATTTGCTTAGCACAAAAATGTCTTGCCCAATAAAACAAGCCACAGTTAAAAATTCCATTTGATATTCATGGTCAGTAAACAACAGCCAAAGAACAATCACAAGTGATACATAACACATGGATATTTGGTTGTTAACCTTGTTTTTATGAAGACTGAAATGTCATGCTTAGCAAATTGTTGTGCTTAACAGTTTTATGAAATTGGCCCCAGGTCGCGGTCGCCCGTATTATGGCCAACCACAATTCAATTTATGAACGGCCAATGATACGTTGAGCTGCGCATACAATGTCAACCTCGGACTTCTTTATGTGCGCGCGGAGTAGCACCATAATTGGCGTGATTAGTTAGGTCAACGTAAAAACAATTATGCTTTCGCTGGCGTCACATTCGATAAATGCGTAGCGTTTACCGCGCTATATAATTATGACCATGCACGTATCAATGACTTAGTATAATAAAGATAGTATATATAGGTTAATTAGGTTTTATCGACGCTTGCTGATGTTTTATGTCACAGTAAAGCTTGGACAGACACGGTGTTGGTACAAAAGTCATACCAGATGAAATGCGTTCCACAATTTAATTTGCTTGAAAGTGACAGTATTCCGATATGCACACGAAGACGGTATTTTAAAGTCCGTATTAAAGGTAATATCATTGGTTATAAATAAAGAAACAGTAACAGCCATGTGAAATATCCTGTCCCAGACGGTGCACACTTTTTGTGACAAACGCCCACATAATAAAACAGTTTTTTTCACCGTTATTTTTGATATTTTGGTATTACTCTTTCTGGACAAAATTAATAAAGCATTTCAGGCAGAAAAACAATGTTGATGGTATGTTTCTACCATGATCATCGCCATCTTTATACCCTGTAAGTTATAGTTAAATTTGTGAAGATTTTTGTTTCGGTATGCCACCAAAGTATGACTAAGTACCTTTACAATTACAGATACGACCGGATCCTGCATGTGAATTTATTAAAATTTAATTAAATTATGCTTGGAAGCTGTAGAACGATTTAATTTAGCTATACAATTAGTCTATAACGTTGCGCAAAAGTAAAGGCTTTTTTGAATTGGGGAAAGGCATATACAGGTCTTTGCTACTTGGTCAAGAAAAGCGAAATAAAAAATGTTCTCCAGCATTGTTATTGACTGTCCATTGGGTTCCTTTTTTCTGATCTTATAACATCGGTAGAAAACCGCCAACAAATTATCCCGGGCACAGCTTTCTCGATTTACGAAAGAGACCGTCTATAGGCCAGTGACACCAAAGGTCATGTTCGCAAATGGACATCAATGTCAGTTCAAACGTGATGCACGAATTACAGAGAAATAACAGTGATTTTCCCATTGCAACGCCTTCGGATGGCAAAACATAGATTCTATAATCACTTGCTCTGACAAAGGGACGCCACCTCAAGAAAACAATTTTTACTTTAAGATTAAAGGTAGGATCATTCTTTGGTTTTTTGTCAAAGAAGTACAGATTCATTGGTAAAAGTCATCTGTGAAAATTTCAGTTCCATACGGTGCCCACTTTTTGAGAAAATCGTGAAAAACGGCCACAGTATTTCTCAAGTCTTTTCTCTTTTATTTTTGGTCGTTGTTTGACTAATTTCTGGATTAATACACCATTTCAGGCAGACAAATTGTAACGGTATGTTTCTACCACCATCATCTTCATACCCTGTAAGTTATACGTAAATCTGTGAACATTTCTGTTTTTGTCTCTTACCAAAGTATGATACTACTTTTAAACGTAAAATCATTTTAAAGGTACAGCACAGGATTGGTAATATACCCTAACAGAAATGTTAACAGATTTACGTAAAACTTTCAGGATATGAAGATGGTGCAGTGATGGTAGAAACATATACCAGTAAACTATTTCTGCCTGAAATTGTGTATTTATCCAGTAATTAGTAAAACAAAGACCGAAACGAGCTTTAATTTCGGGGTAAGATCAAAACCATTCTTTAAGTATTATAAGAAAGATTGAGGCTGGTTTTCGCTAATTTCTCGTGACTCAGATGTTCGATTGAGTTCACATTTTCACAGGTGTGTTGTTTTATGTACAATGATGGATTAGACAAAGTGTGAGTGCTGTTCTGTGACATTTACCAATCATGTATTATAGACCCTTTTCACGGTGCATCCATCCCCATTCAAAGCAGTGTAATCAAACCGAGGCTTGGATTCGAAATAGTCTGGTACCCGTTTTCTTTTTGGGAATTTGTGTTATCTTTTCCAACGGGTATACAAGGAAGGCGACAAACATGGATGCGCCGTGAAAAAGGCGTATACCATTAAAAGTCGTTTATAAATCTACGACATAGGCATTGGTTGATAAGTCAATAACAAAATAAGCCGGTATCGCAGTTCACTAAATCCTATAAGGGCCATATTTATAAATCCACTGAGTGGTTTACTTAATGCATGCAGCAATTATGTAAACAGTTTCCTGACCCAACAAAAAGTGCAGAAAGGAGACTAATAGGTAACTCCTTCAACTATGCATTGATCAGACTTCGTTCCTTGTGTTTCATTTTTGTCTTACACTAATGAGAAGGGTATTTTATGCGTGTATAATGGAAGTGGCCCTTACTTAAGCTTGTGCAGTTCCCTACTGATCTATTTTCTTGCCAGGGTCACTGTGCAATCACAACACCTCTTGTTTTCTCAGCTCGTTCAATACCCTAGAGTTTCATGGGACCCATAATATTATAACTCATTATATTACCCGGCGACTGTTACATGTATAAACCTTGCGTTGATTTTGAGACGGCTGTGGATCGATTAATACAAGCGTTTCAAGTCATTCAAAAGAGAACTGGCTCAAATCACAAGCATGTCTTCAGATGGAAGTATACCTATCTTTCCCATTTCGTTTTATTTTTAGAAACAAAACAAAATAAGTTAATTACGATGGAATTCTTATACGATGGCTAGATGATACCCGCATCTTTACGAGTATTACGAAATTCAATGAGAGCACACACGGGGGATTAAATAAAAGTCAACTCGTGACCTCCGAGGCTTCGAATTAGAAAAAGTAACCTCGGCTGTGCTGTAGTGATCAAATAAAAGTCGAATTCAAACTGAATCAAAACGTTAGGCCAAGCTTCAGTAACTTTTTCTCTAAGCGCAACGTTTTTCGAACCTAATTCTATCCACTTTTTTCTCGGTTGTTTAATAGAAAATCCAAATATGGAATAAAGTTAGTCAGCCTTCAGTTTACACAGGCTGGTGTTTTTTTAAAGGTAGTCACCTAGGGCCAATTTCATAGAGTTTCATTAATCACCAAAATCTGCTTAAGCACCAAAATCTGCTTAAGCACCAAAAATCTTGGTGAATAAAATCAGTATGCCAGTCAAAATTCCTTGTGAATGTTATACTCGGCAAACAATGCCCAAATACAAGTCAAAGCAGTAAAACATCACATGGAAAACTGGGGCCAATTTCATAGAGTTGCTTAAGCACCAAAATTTGCTTAAGCACCAAAAACCTTTGTGAATAAAACCAATATGCCAGCCAAAACTACTTGTGAATGTTATGCTCAGCAAACAATGGCTAAATACAAGTCAAAAGCAGTAAACATCACATGAAAATTTGGTTGCAATCCTGTTTGATCGAGGAAGACGTTTTCATGCTTAAGCAAATTTTGTGCTTAAGCCGCGGCTCTATGGAATTGGCCCCTGGTGCATCGCGTGTGATTGATCTAGATGTAAACGTGTTAAATTCTGGCTCTTCCATGGCTATGGACTTAAATTATTCATGAGCTTTTTTGAGTCAAACTTGGCACATGCACAACTTAAACACAAGGAGTCATTACCCCGCCAACTCAAGTATATTTGCGTTTGACTATATAGTGCCTGATATAGTATCCTCAGTTCCTAAATTAATGTGAAAATAAAATGGCTTCCATTTTCCAATTAATGGGACAACATTTTATAGTGTGGCTGGCATATATTGGAGGCTAATCATCCGTTACTCGCAGCTGGAAAGCTGAGGTGCGAAGGGCACGCGTACTTGACAGCAAGCTATAGGACTACATCAATTAACTCAATGTACTGTCAACACAATCATGAGGTGTATACAGTATTGGACTTCTCCGGGGCGACAAAATCCTCCTGACATAGGACAGACCCAACGAACTTGCACTACACTAACAACCTGACATGAAACTGGAATCGAACCCGGGCCACAGGATGAGAGGCAAGCACTTGATAACTCACTCTACAGTAACCCATACCGAACCCATCGTTGCCCACGCATTATTTCCAGTAGACCTATACATGGGAGGTAAATTAATATCAGCGCAACGGGAGATGTTGAGTGAGAATCTTCAGTATGTTCGACCTTGGACTTTTATGGTTATATGACTCATAAATCAACTTAGTCGCACCACGGAGTTATACCTCCATGGCAGCATGCACAAGTTACTATAAGAAGGAACATTTTTATCATCTGTGCGTCCGGTTTAATGGGAAAAGGTCGGCCGCATTTTTGAGATGCCGTCGGAAATATCACGTCACTTAACCTCATTACCGGGTAATTTTCTGCACATACTGTTTTCTTAATTGAAGTATTGCCGGTATGTATGCGGTGATTAGAGTACATGCCTTTCGCCGACGCGTTATATAGCCTAGGCCTGTAGGGGAGCTACAAATCTTTGCTAGGCTCTCGAGTTTCTTGAGAAGCTAGAGACCATCTAATATTAAGGTCTGTCATTTTCCGTCCGTCTCCACTATACTCCGTGGGCGATTATGGATGAGCTTTCTTTTACTGTACTATAATGGAGAATTTTTCCAGTATAGTGGTATACAATTCACAGTTCTATTTACCCTTATGAAGGTTTTATTTATGTAACTGACCAATGGTTTTAGAAACTGTTATGCATTTTAAACTTTGGTATAATTTCAGAGTATTTTTTAGGGGTGGGCATATGTGGTTTCATGGCTTCTGACTGCCAAACGAACCAAGATAATTGACTATTAGGGACACCACCAACGTAGGGCTGGATAGCTCAGTTGGTATATTAGAGCGCCTGTACGGTATTCAGGAGGTCGCCGGTTTGAATCCCGCTCCAGTCAGTTTTTCTTTGTTCATCTTCCAATGACTTAAAATTCTGTCAAACTGGTTTCCCTTGTGGTTATTTGATAATAAATTGTGTTTGTAATGGACATGGAAGAAGATTTAGACATCTCCATAACATATTGTTGGGTATGAGGAATAGAATATACGCAAATTATGTCACACCTTTAAACCATCTAGTCCTTAATAACATAATATGATAATGATAAGGTCTACAGACGCTATAGAAACATTAAGTCACGAAGACGTCTCTGTAATTTCTACTACTTGGAAGATTTATGTTATCACATGGTCGGCACAATCACAAACAGCTTATATGGGTGCGCAGGAACAAAGTGGCGGGAGGGTAATCAACCACACATGCAACATCCATCTCGTCAGTTCTACGTCAACATTTTCACCATCAACGTGGCGGACGGCAGCGCGAGAGCAAACATACGGTACGGGTTCACAAGTTGAAAACCGCCGAGCGCTGCATGGCCGGCCTTGCTGAAAGGGAAGCGTTCGCCGCCGCACTCATAATGTATAATAATAACAACCCATGTTGTACATTATTGAACCAGATGCCAGACAAACTGATTTATGCCGGATTGTTTTCCAATCATTCTTGCCCGAGCCGCCGTCGATGTCACGGTCTTTGCAATGCGATCTGAGGCCTCGTTCACGTTTTATTTTCAGAGGCAATTAGCAGACATTGCCGTGCTTGATCAATATCGTGCTTCCCGGCCCACATAAACAATGTAACCCCGTATTCACGACTTATAGGACTATAAGTAGATAACAGCTTAAGTGCATTTATGTTATACATGTATTATATCATCAGTAATGATTGTTCTTGGTCGTAGGCGCAGTATATCCTTGCCAACGCAACAGCTGGTATACCTTTTTCAATACTGACACACATTCCATCCCACGGAGGTCTATTATTATATACATGTCGTGTGGTGGTAATGATTTATGCATGAACAGTGCACCAAAGGTATACCTGCCAAGTGGATAAAGTACTTTGTTCAAACCAAATCATAAAAAAATCTTTTGTATCAATGGCCCGGCAGTCTTAATCTAGCGTCAATTAGTATTTCTGGAAATTAGATCAATTATTGTCGATGTCCTATTGTTAAAAATACAAGAAATTGGTCCTATACGTTCCATCAACTTGGGGTGCGATTTGTGTCCTTGATTAATGCTGGTTTACTGCCAAGGCTATCTGCGTGATGATTAATGATTGTTAATTAGACTCACATGCAACGTGCACTCATCACATAAGTATGAATATAAATGTTGGATGGCGGCTTACATTTTAATACCAATGTCACACAGACCGTGTAATGAAGCGGCTCGGGCATTATGCTCGTTGCACGAAGAGCCGTATTTGGTTGGGGGAAGAAACAGTCTAGTTTTTCAATGCATGCATCTGGACGGGTTTTATGCTCGCTACGCTGAAAATATTCCTTGATTATATTAATAAAAGCCCGTTGATACGCGGGCATGCCATGCAGGGCTTTTGCATGCTGGCCTTACCTTTTTTACAAACGTGAATTAGGTCTAAGGCCATAAAAAAAAATTTGTTGTATTGGCGTAACGGAGGTTTGGAAAAAAGGGTAGGGCGGGCGGATTTAAAAAATAATTTTTTTAAATTTTTCATGGGGTATTAAATGCTTTTTCCCCTGTATATCACAGTATTTGACGTGTCAAATAAAGACAAGAAATGACATAACAACTTTAACCAGTCTGGTTTCCATCTTTTGCTCCTTTTAAGCTTTTAATCTGCATTGAAATTTGCGATTTTTTTTTTTTATTTTTTTTTTTCCCCCGATTTTTATTTATTTATTCATTTATTTATTTATTTTTTTTTTTTAAATGTTTACGGTCGGGGCATATTTTTGGGTCGGGCGGGTTACGCCAATACAACAATTTTTTTTTTATGGCCCAAGCCTAATGTTGACGTGATGAAATATCGAGCAAGGAAATAAACACATTAAGCTTGAAAGCAAAGGAGGGCGCGTACCAGTTAGTTACCCGTGGCTGCCGGCTCTACACAATGAGAAAATCACACATGGGTGTCGATCCCGGGGGTGGGGATATATCCCCCCCAATATTTGAGGTAGGGGGATGGCGTGTATTACCATCCCCCCCCCAAATATTTCGGGGTTGAATGGCATTCAAGTCAATTTTATAGAAATATTGCATGATCCTAGTTGTTGTTTTTTTAGTCTTCGCAGGGAATTTATACTACACCTGTATGTTTAATTCGTCTGAATATCGTTTTTAAATGCTCTAAAATGCGACTTTTCGACTCTGATTTGATTAAAAAGTCCCTGGTTTGGTAGGGGGTATCCCACCTCCCACAGCCTTCCCGCTCGGTCGCTTCGCTCCCTCGCATAGGACACCAAAATCACCAATCATCCCCCAATCATGAAAAGAAATCGACACCTATGAAATCACACCATCACACCAAGGCTACTTGGTGGAGTATCTCAATTGTCTGGTAAATTCTCAAGAAATGGGTTATCACTCCTCCATTACATTGTGCTTTTGTGCGAGTTACGTCTAATCAAACAGGAACTTGGACAAAAGGGGCATAAAGAAAACACCGCACAGCGCTGCAATACAAATGAATATTGTATAGTACAGTTTAAACACACCACACTGCAACCCCGCCCACACCCATTAACTCTGCCGCATGCAAATCCAAATTCTGTAGAAAATAACTACTAATCACTGAGCCAATGTCACTATAGTAAAATGCACTATAGTCCTGGCGCATACAAGTCATGACTTGTGTATAGTACGGGAAAATTTCTACTGGCGAACAATAAAAATAAAGAAAAGTATAATTTTGCCGGCACCGTCATTCTTCTGATTGGCAAATTCTTCAAACGTCATGCCGGCATTAGTTTCAATAATTAATGTTATTTTGCCGGAGGTACCTTCCTGCCGGCATATGCAAATTATTGGTCAATCAGGGTAAACATGTATTAAAGGGGACGGCAAAATAGCATTTGCAGGAAGAATGCCAGCGCGCGCTGCCGGCAAAATATACCCCGCCATAAAATAAACCATGTTAACATTTAATACCAATGTGACTTTGTTGACAGTTAAAACCGTGATGCACTTAGTTTACAAAACACTTAGAATTGTTCAGTCCAGTCCTATTAGTGTTTGTGCACGGGGTGTCATGTGGTGTGTGTATAGAAATCTTTTCGTACTGCGATATTACATGTACATGTACTTAAAAACTACAGGTTTGACTACGTTCCTGTTAATCTGCTAATGATTGGACAATATTGTTCACTTACCGATGCCATTGTTTGTGCACATTTCCCACAGGCTATTAAATGTCCAAGGTAGATGCAGACAAATTTTCCAGGGTTGCATGGTTGACGCCTTTTGGTGATATCTTGCTTTCCAAGGTGTTAACAGACGACAAAAACACATCCCGGGTGACTTCAACAATGCAAAACAGTCAATTATTCCACACAATACTAAACGAAACCACTCTCTCGTCACTTTGCTCAGAAAGTGCAACAAAATGGCGGATTAAAATTCCCGCCTGGGAAACTATTGTTGAGGGCGCTGTGTTGGCTTTCATTGATCTTTTGGAGTATGCGGACGGTGTATGTTCTTAAGCCGTGTCCCAATTCTCTGGCTGCGACCGCAAATAACACACAAGTCTATGGAAACGGCTGCAGTCCCTGGCTAGTGGCTGCCATAGGGGCGTGTGTAATTTGCAGCCGCAGCCAGAGAATTGGATCAAGGCCTATGCCGCACTAAAATTCCACGAATGCTTCAAATGAAGTCCATTTCACACAAAATTAGATGAATAAAAAATAAAAACTTTGTTCAGGCATTTCAAATAACAAGAAAGTCCTACATTTCTGTGGTATTTTGAGACGTTTGGCCGTCGTGCGTTCATCGGTGTCGTCGATATATAGAGCAAAATGCAAAATAAAATAATTATTACTTAGCTTTTTGCATCATTAATCATTATTGATAGAGCTAGGCGAGGAACAACTGAACGAAATGTTCATCGATTCATGCAGAAGACGTCTCTGCGTATTTCCAATGGAACGAAGACCTAGATGACCTAGCTCTAGACAACAGATTCGGATGCAGCCTAAGTTTCAACAAATAATACGGATATCCATATAGGGCCTAACCCAAATATTTGGTTTGTTGTCCCTAAGAAAAAATAATTCACGGTAACTAATTAATAAATGTGATTAATTAACAATTTCAATTTAATTAATATAAATTGCCTACGTGGGTCAACTTGAAACATTCAAGGTAGTGAGGTCGATGGAGACAGTGGCGGGTCCAGGATTTTCAAAGGGCGGAACGAAATGTATGTCAAGTGTAGTGGACCACGAAATTGGCAAACTCAATAGCGACGGATGTATTTCGGGGCGATCAAAGCAGCATGCAGGTCACGGCGGGCCTGACGTGAACTGCCAATTAATTTCGTCTTTTTTAATCTCTCTCCCTCTCTCTCTATTTATCATTTTTTTAAATTCCATTTTGATTTCGCTGAAAGAAAAGAGGGTCCCCACGCCCATGTATCCGCCCATAGGAGAGTAAACAAGAAATAAATCCTCTGCTATTGCGATAGACTTTAACCCAGAGTAGGCCTACCCTTTGGTTCAAACAACCTTTTTTATTCATGACGTGTCTTCGCCCAAACACTAAATCAGAATTGGAGATATAGAAACCGTTTCGATAAAGGACAATGGCCTTTCTATATAATACATTATCTTTCACGATACATGCTTTATAGGATCCGTGGCATAAAAGAAATTACAGATTGCCTTAATTTGTGACTTGCGAAACGGTTAATAATGTAGATGATACAAAAAGGAAAACAAAACAAAAACAGTCGTCTGCTTCGTTTTATCACGTCTGTTTTGTATCCGGCTCCCCGGTATAACAATTTAGCTCTTCCCCTTAAAAAAAGAAAGAAAACACGACACGCAAAATCGTCCTAGCAACGAGAAACGTCTGTGACGAAAGAAGGGACCCCCACCCCCTCTATAAGAAAAACGAAGAATGAGTGAAACAGAAGGTCGAAGACAGTCATCATCCAGAAAAAAAGGAAAACTGTTTCGTCGCTGGTGAGCAGCCGTGGATTGGAAACAGAAACATAAAACTGATGGATGTACATTGTATAATATGGACGAGAGGAGAGGACCTGCTATGCGCATGTCAAGATGTAGACATCCGGGATATGACAGAGCTAGGAATAGCCGATTTTGCAGACCGTGTATGCCATGCATACAATTACATATAAACATGTTTACTTATAGTCTTATTGATACAAACAAAAATATGGTGGCAGTACTTAAGATTTACAAAAACAAAATGACAGTAAGACTTTTCGAGAAAACAACTACAAGACCTGGGTTGTTTTCGTTAGTTTGTTTGTTTTGGCGTTTCAGTTTGGCTTGGTTTTAAAGGTACATGTACTATCATAAACTTTTGTAGCATAACGAAACAGAAATCTTCATAGATTTACCTTTAACTTGCAGGGGTATAAAGATGGTAGAAACATACCATTACAATTTTTCTGCCTGAAAAGTGAAATGATGTATTTATCCAGAAAAGAGTAAAACCATTGACAAAAATTATTTTTGATACATGTATTTTGAAGATCAAAAATAACAGAGAAAAGACTTAAGATATACTGTGGCCGTTTTCACTGTTTTTTTTTAACTGGGCACCGTGGGACTGAAATTTTCACAGATGACTGTTACTGTATCTTTCTTGATATTTTTGCCCATGAATCTGCATGTCTTTGACAAAAACCAAAGTATGATATTACCTTTAAATGCATACTATACAGTTTATTTCCTTCTTTAAGCACAAACACACTGTCAAATCAGATGGGATGCCTCCACTGTCAAATAGCGCTCTTATAGCTCGGGGAATATTTTCCCCACCTTTTGCCAATGTGTTTCTTTTTGTTAGTGCAATCACCGACGCGACGGCCAGCAGAGGCCAGGTAATGAATACGGCAGCGGCGGGCAGGTGTGGCACACGGCAAGGCTTAACATCGGCAGCTGCAGTATTCCAAAGACTCGTTGATAGTATGACAGGCATCCACTATATCCGTTGGTGATGCAAGGCCTCCACTGTTATACAACATTGAGTCATATCTGTTGTAGAAATTAGAATAAGTCCCAATATTTTATTCTCATCAAGCAGCTATAGGGCATGGTTTTCTTTTCATCCCCTGAAAATAATTGCGTCAGGCCCAGAATCCGGACGGTCAAGGCTATAATAGACTTGCTGGATGCTGTTGTTGTTGCTGATGTCTCTCAAGATCAGTTGCTAATCCTCTTAAGTTCACAACTCATTTCATACTCCGACTTCATCTAAATCAAGACACGACCATCACTCGACTTGTTGACAGTGCAGGGTCTTGTCATCCATGATCTAAATCATGTGCATAGGCTGACGTTGACATTATCTTTCAAACTAATACTCTCGAAAAGTTAATATCAAATAATCTGATTTATTAATCATTCAAGAACAAGTTTTTTCTCGAGCTGGACCCACAATAATACTATCCTTACTTTGCAATACTCATTACTCATAACTTACCTGGTTTATCTATGTTAATGAGTCATGTACTAAACATACAATGCATTCTACCTTTTTCTCATGTGCAATGTGTATCAATATTGGAACAGTCTCTTTTAATTTGTATCCTTTGATGTTCATATTTTGAGACAATAAAGTTTCAGATGAAAAGTCAAAAGTCTACCTTTCCTGGGTTATGTTCCCTTCCCTTTAGTTTACTCCCATTGGTTTTCCAATGATACCATCATATCGTTTTGTCTCCCCTCTATTTCATGTCTTAATGATAATGCTTATATACCTGTGTCATTCCAGAATCTTATACGAAGATTCAGCTACGATGAAAACGTCTTGCCCTTCCGACATTTTAATCAAATCGTTTTTCCGTTTTCTTAGAATAAAGAGAAAAGCAGAATCAGCACGGTCCAGCACGGACATTGTTTTGTAGGCCCACAAGAAACGGCAGATTTCGTTATATTATAGGGTTCTCGTGGCTTGAATTTCACGACTTGCTTGAATTGCTTCAGATGTAATATGGTTCTTGTCAAAAAACCAATTCATTAATGCCAGATATATGGCTTCGTGGTTGACAGCCTATTTAGGATAAACACAATCAATCAATTCAGAGAGTGTGACTTTTGTATTCTGCATTTTCTTAAATGTCTGCAATGAACCACACTTTATACATAAGCATGCATTTTTCTGAAAGACGAGAAGGCCTATGTATACGGTGTCATACAAACGAAAGAAATCAATTTTATTCAAAGCTTATGAATGCCAAGTGTATGAAAAAGATGCCTGGCTTTTCACTTTGAATTTAAAATAACATCTGTTGCCATTTTGCGCAACGGGATGTTACGTTCTTTCATGCAAGGGCTAGGTATATTTGCTATGTGCACGCTTGACCGACCAACGAGATGTCTTCCTGCATGCGATGATAGAAGGCGACGGTATTACGGTTAATGTGGCGTAGAGCCCGATGCTTGACATAGCTCTCAAGGCATAGACCTCTAGATGTGATGGATGGTTTCCGACAGACAACTCGACAATGTTTGGACACAAAATGGCCGTCATTTGTACTATGTATTTGATTCTTGGTCATCTTTGGGACCAAACTTGGACCAAGTTCTCTCTCTGCCTAGCATGGAGTTGCTAATCACGAAATCATCATATTTTAAATATACATGTACATCATACAAGAATTACCAGCCAAACTTCCAATGCAATTTACATGCCAAGTGAAGAAAGCATCTTAGTGTGATATGCACAAGCATAATGCATCGTGTACAACTTTGACTGGCCACCAATACAAACAGTGTAGGTATAGGCCTATGTATTGAGCTGCTCTTTCCCATGGCTTCCATTTTGTGAATTAGCACTTGGTACAGAAGTGACTCCACTGTTTTTATTATAGGATGAATTTGGTATCTGTTCGTCAGACATTACTTAAAGGTACAAGCATACCGAAACAGAAGTTCACAGATTTACCTATAACTTACATGGTATAAAGATGGTGATGGTACAAACATACATTGTATACCAATAATGGTTTTTTCTGCCTGAAATGCAGAAAAGGAGTAAAACCAATGATCAAAAACAATTTCGATCTTTGAAAGATCAAAAATAACGATAAACAGATTTTAAAAATACAGTGGCCGTCTTTCACTGTTTTCTCAAAAAAGTGGGTACCGTATGAGACTGGGAATTTCACAGATGACTGTTACTCTATCTTCCTTGATATTTTTGCCCATGCATGAATCTGCATTATTTTTTTTGGACAAAACCAAGTATGATATTGCCTTTAAGTTGATAAAAAGAAGGAAGAAAATGGGTCATAAATAAATAAATTAAATATGCCAACGTGAAAACGTGCGTTGATTACAGAAGTTGGCTTTTGCGGCGGCGTCATTTTGTTTGCGTACGTGAGCAGACATATTTTTTTCGGTGTTTGTTTTCTAACCTTTTGATTGTGTTTGTTTAGTTTTCGATCGCTGTTTGCATTTTGCTTGTACCTTTTTTCATTTATAAATACTCGCCACAAATTAAAAAATAACACGTCTAAGCCGATTCTTCAGATATTTTTGTTCAATTCACTTCCTTTTAGTTGGTTTTGAAGCAGTGTATTTTTCAACCTCTCTTTTCATTTCCAAACTGAAAGGAGATTCATAAATTATATTAGAGCTATAGTCTCGATATGTTGCTGTGTACTGAGCATGGATGTAGATTCGCTTCTGCAGTTAGAATAAAAGAAACTGCATTAGTCAGGCAAGGTATTGAGAACTGTCCAGGTACCGTAGGAATAATTAAACTATGAGCATTTCCTATGGGGGCCTGATGGAAACAACAATAGTCGCTTTGTTTTTAACAATGGACCAAATGCGACGGGATACCGACAATGAATTTGGGTTCTTGTCAAGTTTGGTCTGAATGAGACGGGGTTGGACACTAGGTGGCAGCAAACAAACAAGCTTCATTTCATTGTTTTCATTCATGATCATGAGGGCGCATTGATTATTAATCATTAAGTACATGGCGTGTCGGTGGATGATTTTTCTTGGGTTTTCAAAAATTAACTTCAGGCAGTCTAAGCAAATCTTTTCACCACGTATTTTATAGATATCTTGTATAATCCATGCAAAGTCTTATTTATAACACTATATAATTTTCTCCTGAAAACGGCATCCCGTCACACGGTGCCTTACCAAAAAACAATTACTTTATGTACTTCCACCATGCATATAGCCTCAAATCGTAATTACACTGTATACAAGTCATTAGGACAAGACTGAAACATCAATGACAAAACGAGAACATTTGGAAGATTTGGGCTAAATTACTATTGCACAGGATTAAAAGTATACCTGATGGTATTCCTTACAAAAAGCACACACAATCATCGGCAGTCTTGAAGATAATTGAACTGAATATAGAGCATTCTTAAACAATCCTTTTCGCCTTTTCATGAAGACATTCTTCTGCAGAGAGAGTGGCTGCATTGCATTTGTAGTAATTCTAAATTACCAAATAAACAAAATAATGCGTTCACAGCGTGTATGCTACTGTTTTATGTTGACGTATTGTGAACATAAGAGGGGAGGCAGTGTTATTTTGGTAAGAATGCTTTTTCACGTACTCTCTTGTTTTTGCTTTGCCTCTGAATAACAGTGTGTGCACATACCCGGCATGGGATTTCAAAGTGGAGCCTACAAGTGCGTCTGCCGGGAGAGTTACTACTTCCCTCAGCAGGGACAGGCCGTGCGGTACTTCCAAGGCACCGACGTGGAACGGGAGTACAGGCTCCAGCAGGAGGGACTGCCCAACATGTACGGGGACGGCTTCGCCTGCCTGCCGTGCCGAGAGGGCTGCGAGACGTGCATGGACGACTCGCCCTGCTTCCTGGAGAATGACATCCTGCTTCGCATACTCATCCTGTCCGTGCAAGGCATCTGTATCTTCCTGACGGGCCTGCTGATAGCAGTGGTGGTCAAGTACAAGAACCTAAAGGTAAGATAGAGAGGGTTGCCAAAATAATGGCCATGTCTTTAGGACCATGGGAGGAAACCTAACCACCAAATAACCAGAGCTGTCCTTTGGCTAGCTCTGAGTTTAGTCTGGTCCCTGACACCTTGTCCGAGCTTGTCCATCACATCCCATTATGTCAAATCTGCCGTATGAGACTCCTGATGATCTGCGATATGGTAGGTGCACCAACCTACTCAGAGCAGAGTACAGGGAGCTAAGAGGTAGTTTGAAGTGACAAACTCCATAAAAGAATCGGCATCTGAACGTGCTTGTTCATAATGTCAACACTGAAAACACAATCCAAGATTGCCATGCAGAGTTTGTGCCTGGCCGGTTTCATGAATCAATATGTTCTCAATGATCAAGCTACCTTAGAAGTGCTCGAATGATTAATGTCAACTGTCCTACCAGATACTTCAGCAAAAGTATAAATTATTCCATTGAAGTCGAGAGAAAAAGAAATGAAGCACCATGTTTTAAAAGAAAGAATCGCACTACTGGCCGTCTGTTTCTGTGATTAGCAAGAACAGGCCTGCTGTTCGTGTCCCTTTATCCTTGGACGGAGCCCCGTTGGAAATCCACCGGCTTAACAGCTCTCCTGTATTGCACAATGTATAATGTACCTGGCAGTTTCGAAGCACAGAAAAGGTTGATGACCGCATCATCTCCGTATATGCTATTTGTACAACAGGTGATCAACTGTGACAGTCCGTGGATGCTGGTACTCGTCCTGCTTGGGGCGTTTCTCCTGTACGCCGAGCTGGTGGCCATGTTCTTCCCTCCCTCGGTCCTCGTGTGCTTCATGCAGCGCTGGCTCCGCGGCTGGGGCTTCGCCATTGCCTACGGCATGCTGGTCCTGAAAATATACAGGTATGATATACAACTGTATTAAATTAGCTATGAGAAGTGCTGAGCACTTACTTGGCTCAGGCTCAGGCTCTGGCACCATTTCGCGAATCCATTCTAAAATAACGGGTATAAAAACATAAAATTTTGGCTGTTGTTTGAAAGTAGATTCTCTGGTTTGAAAAGGAAAACAGAGCTTCAGCTCCAATGAAAAACCACGACCTATTTGTTTTCAGCATAATTATGGATGACAGAGCCGAGCCTGAGCCTGAGCCTGAGCCTGCGTTTCGAAAAGGCCCATAGTTGTGAGAACCTCAAAACAGAGGATCAGAAAGATTTGGGCTTGAACTAAAAATGGAGCACACTTCCCCAGCACTTGTTCTCGTTCATGTGCACATTGAGTACATTTATATCCCGGTGATCCACATTTCAGTACTCCGCTCCAAACTCATACCCATGACAATACACCCGTACTCATTTTGACGTCACGACACTCTTGAAAGTTAGAGAAGAATCGAAAACCCCGTCGTGTTCATAAAAAGGGGGCACTTCTGCTAAAAAAAAAACCGTTCACTCCCAACAAATAACTCACGAGACCCCACACACTAGTCAAGCAAGGGTCTATTTGCCCTATTAGCAAAGACGTAGGCCTACCTGTCAATGTCTAACCCCCCAAAAATATTGCTGCTTGAAGCACAATGTTTTCGCACATCATTGATTTATAATTATTCATGGGAACCTAATCCAGAAATTGACAGTTGGACAGGTTGCCTTTTTAGTTATAAATGAGGCATCACCATGGTCCCAATCCTGCCATAGGCCCATATAATGCCTTATTACAACTACATACATGCAGCTTGACTTGCATTGCGTTGCTCTCATTGTGGGGGCGTAGCATGCAGGCTTGAAAATTGCAGTACCAAAATGCCCAATCATGCCCAATAGGAAAATAACATCAAATCTGAGCTCAGGCGATTTGGAGAAGCTTTTAACCGACGCAGTCCACCTACACTGTAAATCCCAGCACAAATTCTTATCAATTTCAAAAAGTGAGGACTGCGGCATTAGTTGTGAGTCCATCTTGGACGTTCCCTTGACGAAAGAGCCTGATGAACTTCCTGTGTGTATACGTGCAGAGGGGACAGACAGATCTGACTAGTGGGTGGGTTATGAACATTTTCTTCATCACTGCAGTATAGAAATACAATCAGGGCCGCTGGCCGTCTCGAGCATCGAGGTATGATATACAGGGATGTATCTCAATCGACCTCTGCTCTTTCTGCTTAACTCGAAAGTCCCGCGTGTTCTGCCCTTTAAAGATCCTCTCTTCAAGGTTTTCTTGCAAGAATGATAATAAATGATCATGATAAACGTTTCATCAATTGCAGAGGACTCACTGATAATTCAACATCTCTTGTATAGAACCGTAAGCACGGTCACTATGATAAGACCATTCACAAAGTGACAAAACTAACTTACACAAAGACCAACGTCTGCCAAACTTCAAAATAGCCTTTATCAGCACGGTAACTTGCTAATACAGATGACACATGCAATGAAAAGCGAATGATAAAACTCTGTCAAAGCTATCTTGGACGAGCAAGAAAATTGAGGTTATTCCAACACTCCTTGAGAGGAACGTGACCCAATTTTGAACAGAAATGACCCGGATATTTCTCATGATAAGAAATTGGCAACTACATGTAAGTAAGTTGTACTGCACAAACGGAAGTCTCACGTGTAATTAGGTGAAGAACCAAATTTTATGTAATGCATCACTAGACTGACCATATTTTCCAGAAAGAGACAAGACATTCGATCTTGCATTGGAATCTTCTGCATGCAAGAACTGAATAGGCTAAGATTTCACTCACAATTTTTATGTATCTATTTTGTGGGGGAACCATCGACTAACCTGGCATGGAGCTTACATTTTGCCATCTTCAATTCCCGTATAAGGTAACAGCACAGATAATAATAACCGACTTAGGGAGACTTTTCCATAGGGTCGTACACAAACTTTACTTACCTATTTCTACTACATCCCCCGAACCAATGAACTTGAAACCGACATACATGTATGTTCATATTGAGAGCATTCTCTGTCTTCTATTAAAATATGGACAGTAAAAATATGTCTTTAAAAGGTAGCTGGTACCTTAGGGAGACATCGAAAAGTCTCCCTAAGTCCCGATGTCTCCCTAATGTCCACTTTTAGACGCTAACGTGTCTCCTTAATACCCCATTTGTAATTATAATGTTTGTTAAAACTGACTCCCACACAAAATCTACAGTCGAAATATAAAGATCATTATTTCATCGGTTGAGAAGTACTTTCTAGGGAGAAGACTGATGTGTAATCTCCAAACTAAAATCTCAGTCCAAAGCTGACATGAACTGCTTGCACTCAATGCTTACGGGTGTTAAAATTATCAGTAGCTCGTCATTCACGGGCAGACAGCGATAGTAACAAAATCTCTTCCCTTCTGATCGAAACAGACGCGCTGTATAAACTTTCTGAATCTCAATTCTTCGAGCACGAAGCCCTACGATCGATCGTAACGAACGATAACCCATCGTATCCTACAATGCATCGTAACTCCTACGATTGATAGAAGGTTACGATGAGTTTGGTGAAATCGACTCCTGACGCTAGATAACTTCACCCTTCGCCTCTTTTGTGACGTTTTGTAATGGTTTATGTATATGAAAGTAAGTACATGAATACACGCGTGAAGTGCGTGGTTTATTGATGTATAGAGAGTAAATTATCAATGAATGGGGGGGGGGGGGGTGTCACATGCACAGGGCAGAGTAAATTTTTTAAGAAGTAATTTTCTATACAGCATGAAGTGGCCAATATTTTATGGCGGTGGGATGTACCGCCGCGCCGCACTTCGTGAAAAATACATGTCGCCTGAAAAATGCATGTATAGATGTCAGGAAGTACAATTCATCTTGACGGTACGATATACGAGGCGTGCATCATGCACTTTAAGGCCGGGGACTGGCGACATGTATAAGGATCCGCAAACACGTTAGGCGTGTGACGTTGAAAGGGGATATTGTCACATCGTTGAAGAAGGGCGGTATCGGTTTCACTGACGGATTTACACTGAACTTCAAGTTCAGGCTCAGCACATACACACACAGCATCTGACACGAAAATGGAAACAGCATCCGTATACTCTGACACGAGCAGCCTATAATCTTAACCAGGCAAAAAGCCAAAGACCGTCTCGTTTGTTGTGAGTTTTACCTTCCATGCCAACAGGAAGAGGATAAGCAAAACGAAACATAAAATCATTTCAAGCAAGCATTAATTCAATCATTTAATCAAACAAATAAGCAGGAAAACAAGCAAGGGGCAAGGACGAAATCAGACAAACAAGCACGCAGCAAAGCAAATGACGAGCAAAAATGAGAGCAAGCAAGTATGAACATCATCACTGGCAACCAGCCGACATACCAAGCAAGCAAACGAACAAAACAAATAAGTTAATAAGCAATTGATCAACCAGCAAACAAACACACGGACAAAGTATCGAATGGCAGACAGACAAGACAAGATTCAAGATCCACCACTACTACTCCCTGCAAACATGAACGATGTCTGCATATTACAATTCGACACGAGCAGTGACAGTATAGGCTTATACCACAATGCTCAATGTGCGACCCATATTTCTTTTTCATAATAGAAATTTTCTGGGGCCTCGCCGGCTGATTCTGTAAGAAACACGACCCTAAAAGATGACTTGGTCATTGGGAATTAACAGCAATTTGCCCGTGTTCACCCCATTAAGGTCTTATATACTTTCGTATAGGGATATTGAATTGAGTATATTGCACGTGGAGTCACTGCAAAGCACCGCCGGCTCTTCCCATGAGTGTGTATTATACGTTATGGTCAAATTGAAATGTCAAAGTTGAGTAACGACTTCTCAAACGTGGAGTCATTGAAATGCTACGGCAAATTCAAGCACCTCGGAGGATGAAGAGTCGTTACAAAGGGTAATTTTATAAGAACGTTTTCAATCACCATCAAGGCCCGATGATCGAAACCCTACTTCACTTTTCACCGCAGTTTTCACAAACGTGCACTTCCAAAGAATTAGTCTTCCTTACTCAAAAACATGTAACAACAAGGGACTGATAGCGTGTAAACTTGTCAAATAATATCGACTGACTATTATCCCCATAGTGTTCTATCTAAGTTCGGCTCAATCATTTGATACATTTCAGTAGGAATAATCGATAAACATTGAACATTTCAATATCATTTTTCAATCTTATCTCGAGTTGTGTCGAGTGTTATACAAGAAAAGAGTGTTTATGAAGAGAACATGCTTCTAAGACGGTGATTTTAATAGGCGTGTTATTATATTATAGGGTCCCACTGCGCTAAAAAGCATTGGTGCGGCGTTATAATGTTATACAATCATGTAGTATACAATGTATATTTCTTTCACTTGCATGTTCGTGTAGTTCGTCATTTTTTAGCCTTTGAGAAAGATCCTGCTAGGATCGAAACGTGTCAGGCCCTCCTAACTTTAAGCATTTTGATATATTTCAGGTCATTTTGGCTGATGAGCAGTTTGTAGCAGTTTATTACTTGTATTGACCTAGTATACAATGTAGTTAGCATTTTATACATCATAACATGTAACGCTACAAACAACGTGGTGTGGTTATACAATACATGATACTGAAAAGTTGCAGAGCTGCGATATGCATAGCATAGCATAGAATATAGGTATCAGAATAAAGTCAGTTTGGTACATAGAGATACATACTAATAAACTAGAGGGCGGACGCACAATACTCCCCTGTACTGTGGCGCTGTGATCGCATGGGCCTGTGCCGCCATTACTATTAAAGGCACGAATTACGTATACGCATGCGTACTAGGGAATGATATGCTGACGGAGCACTTGCATAAATTACAGTACAAAGGCCTACGCCGTACGTACACATCAAGGATAGTAAAGCGCCAGCGCAGTGCCTTTTTCAGTAATGGCGGATCGATCCCCATGTTGTCACATAAATTTCGCCGAGCCCGCCCTCTAGTTTATTAGTATGTATCTCTATGGTTTGGTATGACCTTTCTTTTCTATTGGCCGCGAAATTTCAAGGTATATATCGTTCTTTCTGAAAGGAGCTATATCTCATACGTACATCTCATATAGGACGTATGATTAAATTTATAGAGTTGCCCTGACTACAAAAATCAGGGTGGCTGTTAAAGGTATACAGTACAAGATTGGTAACATACCAAACAAAAATGTTCATATAGATTTACGTAAAACTTTCAGGATATGAAATTGGTGCTGGTAGAAACATACCGTTAAAATATTCCCCCTGAAAGGATGTATTCATCCAGAAATTAGTAAAACAAGGACCGAAAACAGCTTTGATCTCGGGGTAAGATCAAAACCATTCTTTATGTATTACTTACAAAAATTGGTTGAGCTCACATTTTTAAAGGCTTATCATTTTATGTACATATTGGATTAGACAAAGTGCATATTGTGCTGTTCTGACTTTTACCAATCATGTATTATACCTTTAAATTGACAAATTTAGGGTACTTGATGTGAACACGAAAACGCAAGCTGCCCATATCACAACGGAATTATTAATTCCGAATTATAAAGAAAAGGGTGCACACAGCTGGTCTGTTAATATTCAAATAATTCGTCAGCTGGCTTTGGGTGGTTAATATTTTACACTATCCAAATATTCCCGTATAAAAATCAAAGAATATGGGAGGCATAAAAAAGGAGAAAAATCTGCATAAGAGTGTGCACCTATGTCAGTGTAGAATTTGTTTTAAAGGTCGTGGACCTTATAACGGGTATAGGCCTATACAGAAATACCTTTCATAAAAGTCAAAGTCCGAGAGAACTTGAAAAAAAATGAGGTTGTTTAATTAGCTGTTTTCTCCCCCACATCCAAGATTGCTGCAGATAATCATGATGGCCTTTCAGTTATTTTCCCCCATCAAATAAACACCCTTGTTAGTTTACACTTGAAGTGGCTCAAGTTGACCAGTTATTATATGTCCGAGCATAATCTGCCTGAATGCGTCTTTAACGGTGGCGCTGAATATTATTATTTCCGACTGAGCAAGTCTTATATTCCGCGAAAGAGAGAAAATTAAATGACTTGATTGATTTCACACGATGCCGGAAGCAGAGGTGGGAAGTGAGAAAAAAAACCATAGCCGCGTGAGCATTATGAATAGCCGAGTTTACACGCTGGAATTTACGACGACAATAATGAAATGATAATAAATCTATTCTAGGCTGCAATCGCCTATGTGGTAATGGATTAACATAATGCTTTATGTACTATGCACGTTGGTGCATTCGCAAGATCTTTGCGAGGCAAAGCATTAGCATCAACTTCAAGACTGATATTCTGTAAATCGGGTACAGTGGCGTCACCAGACTTTTGAGTGTGGGGGGCACAAGCAATTGTTGGTAAGGCTGAAACGATACGCCTGTGTCGCGATACGATACGTATCACGATACATGCCACACGATACGATATATATCGCGATATATCTTGGTTTAAAATAAATAAATAAATTCAAAACATAATTTATGAACTTCATTCATCAGGGTGTCAGGCCTCTTTAATGTTTCTCTTCAGGTATAACACATTCTGATATTGATGCAGTAAGGTACTAAACTAGTACAAATGAACTGAACCGACTACGGATCCGTGTTAAACGATTTAATCGCTGTTTAAATGACAACGCTAGCGGGCGGCGATCGTGCGTGTTCAGTGAAGAAGTGAAAAGTGCCTAGGAATAAATACAGTGTTGGCAGACGGTTACATTAAGCTTGTCTGATATGACGATATTTATCGATATCGCAATATTTTTTTCATATGGAAAATCGTATCAGGTCCCGGAATTTTTTTTAAAATATCGGGAATACCGCAATATTTTTATGGTGACACAACTTTATACCAAAAAAAAACAGACTAGCTCATGAGCTAACAGAGCTACTTTTTGCACTTTTCGCGACGACCAATACAAACAGATTACTGCAAATTTTGTTGCTGGTTGCGACGTTAAAAGCATATTTCTTACCGCAAAATCTGCACCGAAGCCGACCGTGATGAGTTATCCATGCCGTCCATGATCCAGAGCGCTACTTCACCTGACAACACAAGTCATGTCCATGTACGTACGCTGCACTTCCGGCCGTCATGACTGAAGCTTACACGTGCGCTGGCCGTGCTGATTTGACTGAGCTGAGAGCACGTGCATGCGATGCCGCGTTGCACACAATGACATGCACATTGTGCAATGACTATGCTTACCGCTTCCGGCCAACATGACTGAAGCTAGCAGCGTACTACTGGTTGCTGTTTGCGTGTGGGTGTACGTGTACACCACGCGATTGCAGATTAAAAGCCCATGGTTGACCGTCGTGTACTGTGTGAACTCTGTCATCCGTAGGTGCGCTGTGCTTTTCGGCAAAAAAGGTGGCATTTTCTTCTGCTTTTATACGTATATTTCTGGGTGTTTTTATTGCAGTTGCCTAATTAGACATTTATATGACTTTCAGCATGTTTTGTAATAAAGTCTATGTTTTATATTATTATCAAAAATACCGATATCGAATGT